>VMDO01000172.1:0-224113 GCA_007922755.1 Pedetes capensis
CTTCCTTCCTGCAGTACTGGGGTTTGAACCCAGGGCTCTGTGCATGCTAGGCAAGGGCTGTGGCACTAAGACTCATCCCCAGTTTTTAAAAATATTGATACGAGGTCTCCTTAAGTAGCCGAAGGTTGCCTCTGTCCTAAACTCAGGAGTCTCCTGCCTCAGCCTGTGGAGGGGCTGGGATAACCAGCATGCACCACGGCACCCAGTCGTTCACGCACTTTTTAAATACGACTTTCCCATCCAGATGCCTGGGGGGTGAGTGTAGACTCCAGCTGCACCTGAACCCACACTTGCCTCCCCTGGTCTCTTCCTGGACCCAAATTGCAGCCCTTCCTTGCATTACCTTAGGACCAGTCTGTCCCAGAAATCTCTCTGCTATCTCCAGCAGTAAGAACCCCGAAGGAGCAAAGCCCCCAGCCCTCAGACATCCAAGCCATGACCATAGTCCACCTCTCCTGGGATTGGAGAACGATGTAGCTCTACACTTCCCCAGGACTCCAAGGCCCAAGGGTTGCCAGCTGCATGCCTGCGCTCACCCTCCTCCTTCCACACCTGCTGCCATGCCTCCACTGGCTGCCTGGCTTCCCAGTAGGACCCCAGCAGCTGAAGTCCATGTCTGAAGCTGTGTCACAAGGCCTGTCATGGTGTCCTTTGCCCGCACCACTGGCGTTTCTCTCAGATACCACCCCACATTCTTCTCACTCCACAGCACTGAGACATTCAAGCTCCTTTACTTTGCGTCACCCCATATCCAGGGAGTCACCCTCAGTGGGAGGTCACTCCCATCTCCCGGGGTTCCCGGGGTGTCCTGTGGGGGGAAGTTCTCCACAAGCCCCGCACCCCTCAGCACTGCCTGTCCCGAAGCCCAGTCCTAGGAAGTCCTCCCAGCTGTACCTACAGCAGTTTAGCCTGTGTGGAAAGGGTGTGAGCTGTGCAGAGAATGTCTACTGCAGAACAAAGAAGGGATTAGAAACCCGAGAAGGGTGACATTGCCCTCCCATAGGCAGCCCAACAGAGTCATGTTAATCCAAATAGAAAATGGACAGTAAAACTACAGCATTTACACCACGTGGTTTGAAGTATCCGTGCTTCGCTTTTAAAACATATTGGACACTAGGTCGTCACTCATTGTTCCTTAAATGATGAGATGAGATTATTGGCTGGCAGTCAGGCACCATGGACCTGACCCAAACTGAAGGAAGCCAGGGGCATGGCATTCTAGAACAATAGATTCTAGAATAGTAATTTTTTCTCTATGTCTTCCATTTGCTTACCTGTGTTCTATTGATCATTCCAGATATTTGGGTGATGTTGTTTGTTTTCTTTGTCATAGTTAGGCAGTCCTACATTTCGCTAAATTACATAAAACCAAAAATGAAAACTTCCCTGCAAAGTGTGGTTAGTGATGGAGCTACAGTTTTACTTCATTTGATGCTAATGGTTCATTGATTTTCTGCAGGATGGTCACTTCATTATCTGAAAGACAAATTAAGAAGATGTATGCAATGAAATGTTATGGAGGGAAAGCTATTTTTCTTACCATTTCAGCATTTAAATTAATACATGCACACTCACGCACATGTGCACTCGTGGCAATGGGAGAGAGCCCCAGAGAGCCATCTGCTTTTGGCCATGTGGCACTTCCAGGTGGCTTCATCTCAGCCATGATGTGATGACAGCTATGATTGTTATGCTTTTCTCTCAATCACCATCCAAATTTAGCCAGCTACTGGGACAGTTCAATGGCTCATCCATCATGATCAAATTGAAAACCATAGTGGCAAGGTGGCCTTTTTATTACCTAATGTCCAGTTCTCTGTCCAAGTAGCCTCACTTATTCCTACTTATACAAATGGGATGGACATGCAGATACATTTGGAAATTCACAGTATAGTTTTGAATTTAGAGACGCTGTCAAACCAAGGAAGGATTCTAACTAGAAAAACCCTTTTAAAAGATCAAAAATTTACTTTAAAAATGTTTGTGTCCCCTAGGGCTGGGTGTTAGATTAGTTGGTAGAGCACTGCTCTGTACTCTCTGAGGACCCAAGTTCCAACCTCAGCACAGCAAAAATGGGAGAAGGACATGGCAATCGACTCTCAAAGCACTCCTGAAACAATCAGCCATTGAAACCCCTACAAGGGTTGCTATGAGTTGGACTCGACTCAATGGCACCTAACAACAATAACAACAATAATGGAAATTTGTGTCAGTGTATTAAAGATGATATGCCTGAAAACAAAGGGGGTCATAATTAAGAGAAGATGGAAAAAGAATGTAAGATGAATGCATTTTAAGAGGTAGACCTGGAAGCATATAACAGGTATTCAGTGTTGAGGTATTTTGTCAATACAGATCGTTGATGTAAGTTGTGAAAACAGCACCATCGGTGGCTGGAAGGGTTCACACCTCTCCCACCACTTATTCATGGTTTGCATTTTCCATCCCATTCACCGAGTGCTGCAGGATAGCTGGGCACTGATTCTCATCTACAAGGCTGCTGAGCCCTTCCTTTGCATGGATTTCTTTGAGTAGGGAAGGAAGGATGGAATTGGTTTTATTTCCCTTTGAAAGTATGGAATGAAGTAGTCAGTATGAAGACTGTCAAACACAATTGTCTTTTGATCAGAATGACCAATGACCTCCAAACCTGGGCCCTGGACAGCCCCCTTTCCTGCTGGTCAGCCTCAGCGGTCATCTTGGTTTTCCCAGGTCTGTCTCTTAGGGAGTGTGTGGGAGTCACCGCCATCTGGTCCAAGCAGGAACTCACAGATCTGCTCCATCTGTCTCTGAGGCAGGTCAGCCTTAATCTGTCAAACTAAAGAGGTTGGCTGGCAATTCTGAATGAAACCCATCTAAGGTAGGCATTTCGAAAGCCCAGAGGCTCCTCCCACCAGGGTGGCCCTGTGGAGGTCCTGGCCTTGCTGTGGGCCAGCAGGGGCATTGACAGGACACACTTCCTATTATGAGGGCCTTCAGGTTACACAGCACTGGCAGTACTGCATCATGGCTAAAGAATTAACAAGCCAAGAAAAGGGAGGGACAAGGTAGCTATGGGAGCTGGAATGTCTTCTTTGTTTTCAGTTGGTGCTATGTAGTGAACCTAACTGGGCACCATGTTTTGCTCTCTACCATGTACTAACCACAGAAAGATAGGGATGTTGCTGCATTTATGCTCAAGGTAATGCATGTATATGACAAGGATCAAATATTGTTGGTCTGAGTCACAGGCCCAGAGGACATTTCACAAAGCTCTTCCGTATGGTGCTCATGGGGTGGCAGGTGGCATGCTATAGAGATGAGAGCAGTGCTGGTGTCACACAGACCCAGGTTTGCATTCTGGCTCTGCCCCCTGTGATAATAGCGCAGAGCTTCTCTCTCTCGACCCTGAAGAGATAATGGGTTACCCATGGGCCTCTGCCTTCTCCTTCCCTTGGAGCTGAGATGCAAAGAGGCACAGCAATTCCTGAGCCTCGGGGAAGCCGCTGCCCCATAAGGGTAACAGCTCATGAACTGAGTTCACAGAACACAGAGCCTCGTGGCAGCGGTCAGGTGAGTGCTGGAGAGCGAACATCAGTTGCAGCCTAAAGCACCCAAGCATGCCTCTGACAGGAGAGCGTGCACCCACATGCCAGGGCATGGATGCCCTGGGAGACCTGCTGCTGGGGGCTGGACCCTTCCCATCACCTCTGCCTTGATTTCACCCCCACGAGCTTCTGGACATCTGGCACACTCCAAGCCAGCTTTCTGGGATTCCTCCTTCCCCTTCCCTCTCTCTCCAAGTCTCATGCTTCCCTAGGCCTGGCCTGTACCCAGGGAAGGAGTCACTGCAGTTAGAGCTTAATGAGGAACGAAAGCATGCCCAGTGCAAAGGACCAGGCATCAGATGTCCTGGCCACAGGGATGGAGCTTCTTTGGCTGCTAAACGCTGAGTCCTCTGACTTGCCCATCCTGATCTCAGACAGAGGGGACAGAGGCAATGGGACCTCTACAGGCTCCTCCTCCACCCCAGAGGAATCCCCTATCTGGATATTACTACATTAATGATTAGGTGGAAATCCACAGAAATGCTATGTTCGACCACTTTTGACCTACCAAAAGTAGCCTCTGCATGATCCAGCCTGACCACCCCTGCCCTGCCTTTGGGCCTCCACTCCTGGTTCAATTGTCCCAGCACCATGCCTGGACAGGTTGGATACCCTCCTGCACTCCAGCATACCCAGCAGCCATGCACATCCTTCACCGTGTGAGAATCAGTAGGTATCCATGGGCCTCATTCTCAGATCCCTAAACAGACAGCCAGGGGTTGTGGAATGGGTTTGTGTCAAAACCAGTGAGCAGTAATCACGAAACTACAGATTGGCTCAGCTCGGGTTCTCATCAAGATGAAGGAGTTAACACAACACAAATAATCCATGCAGTTCGCTTATTTAATACACACACTCCCACACACATTCTTCAGTAATTTTGTGGTTAATATTTTAATATTCCTATATTTTGAGTACAAGTTGGCTCTAGTTATGGACCTCATTTTAAGGATCTATTTTATAAACTGATAAATAAAAGTTACACATATAGTAATACATAGATATGGTCATGACCTGATGTTTTAAAGCATGTACACGAGACAGAGTCACTAAATCAGCTGATTAACATATGCATTACTTCACATACTAATTATTATGGTGAGCAGACTGAAAATCCATTTAGCCATTTTCAAGGATACAGCATATCATTATTAACTATAGTCCCCACAGTATGCAACAGATCTCTGGAAATTACTCCTCTGGTCTAACTGAAATTTTACAACCTCTGACCAATATCACCACAATCCCCCACAGCACAGCACCCCAATATCCTGGTAACCCCCACTAGACCTCCATCTCTGGGAGGTCAACTTGTGGGTCCCACACATAAGTGAGATCACCAGGTACTTGTCTTTCTGTGCCAATCAGTTTCATTATTTGGGGATGGGGGAGGGAGCAGAGTGCAATTTTTCTGGATGTTACCACCAACCTATTCCATGCCACTGAAACCAAAATAACTTAAAACAGATTGGTGTTCTATTGGCCAGATGTTCAACCAAACTCACAGCCCTGAAATCCTTGTGTTAACAGAGGATTGGGTTTCTGCAGACAGTCTTTTTGAACTACTTAGACCATGATCTCTAGAGGAAGGCATTATGCCTGCTTTCCACAGCTACTGACTTCCAGCAGAATGTCCTCAGTAGAAGGGAACAGCAGATGTGAGGCAGCCAAGCTCACAGGTCTATTTCTAGAGCAGTTGACCCAGATTCTCTGTTACTGCTGTTACACAGGGACTTTCCTGCAGCGAGCTCCCTCAGACAAGGGAGATGGGATGCTGAGGGCCCTGAGTAGGTGCACTTGTACTATCAGCCAATGCCAGTTGGGGCCTGGGGTCTTCTGGGGTTCTGAGCTCTGAGGGGGATCCCAGTTTCACAAGTGAGTGATGCGTCAAACATAGAAGCCAAAGCCAGGTATTTGGATTCAGGCATCATGGTTTGAATCTTGGGCCCACTCCTTACTGGTTTGGTGTAAGCTTTTGCGTCCCAGTTCTCCGACCTATGAACTCACGAGATCACCCAGAAGGCTGTGTGAGGAGCAAGAAACTACTGTGTGTGCAGCATCTGGCCTGCTGCCTGGCACATGGTGAAAGCACAATTACTGGCAGCTCTACTGGCTGGAAGAAGTCACTCAGCGGAGGCAGTGCACACTTGGAAAGCCAGCCTACATCCTTCCTAGAAAATGACTGTATTAGTTAGAAGCCAATGACAGCAGATGCTATTGTTGCCATAGAAATGCAGGAGCTGTGAAAAATTCCTCCCTGCTGTAAGAACTGTAATACATTCACAAAGGAGAGTATTCTTCACACAATAATAAGAATATGCATTTTCCTTTTCAGCATAGAAGTGCCCTTTGCTGAGGTCTTACATGCCTCGTTGGACTTACAAAATCTATACTGACTCCTTTTCCCATATCACTGCCTGATTTTTTCGGGAATAATAGGACTAATACTACCATCCATTAACTGCTTCCTTGTAAGCTTGCTTCATGTGTATTTCATGTTCGTGAGAACTTAGGAAATTGGTGCCATTATTATTGTCATTGTATGGGGATACAGAGACATGCAGTGGTGAGATGCCCTGGCGCATAGCTCCTAGGTCACCAGAACACCAATGTGCTCACCTGAATGTGCACATGCCACACCCCTGCAGTCCAGAACATGCACTTTCTTCATCGTCTGCCTGTGTTGTCTGAGCTCCTCATCTGCCTGTGGCAGTGCAGCTACAAAGCATAGAAATACCTTTCAGGATACACCTCAGAGAATAATCCTATAAACCAGGGGGGTTACTGTGGTGACCACATGGGGAAATACAGTTTGGCCAGGACATGCCTGTGAGCTCAGCTCCTCCATGCCTCTCTAACTGGACTTCCAATGCTTTAGTCCTTGGATCCACTGTGAGACTCAATTGTATCCATTTGTGGGCTTCATGCTTGGAGTGGCAGGGATATCAAAAGCAAAATAACAAACAAAACTTTGGGACAGGATATTTTAGGTTCTCACTCTTTCAGTCTCTTTCTGTTTGTCCAAAGGTAAAGTGCTGGCTATGCCACTTATTTTTTCTTTTGTCTAGAATGTGAACCTTTTCTATGTTTGGCAATTTCTCCACCTTTTGGCCTTATTGGGATATAGAAATGATTCCCCATCTGGAAGCAAAAGGCCCAGATAATCCCCCTCCTATCCTCTCTTCACACAGAAACTTGGTAAATATCCATGACTGACCAGATCTGATGCACCCCCTGGGGAAGGCAGTGAAGTAATCACCTCTGAGATGGTGCCTGCTGTCCACCCATGGCAACAGAAAGCACCATCAGAAGAGGTGAGACGGTACCTGCTGTCCACCCATGGCAACAGAAAGCGCCATCAGAAGAGGGGATGCTGGCGACAGCATCCAGTGACCATGACACTGGTTCTCTAGTGTGATTTTAGGTGTGGTTTTGGTGACACAGCCCACACTGTATCCTGGAAAACTCCTGCACTTCTGAAACTACTAAGCAATGCAGTGAAAGACGTTTCTTTGGCTTAGCCCATGTAATAGATTCTTTGCAATAAAGGCACAGTTATTCATGTCAGCAAACCCATGTCCCTGCTACATAACTTGCAGGTCATCCCATTATAATGTGGAATCTACTCCATTTCTTGAATCTGATACTTCTTTTCCTATTTTACTTAAACTAAAATAAAGTGTCAGAAATTATAAAGAGCCCACTTCCAAGTCAAAGATGCAAGAAAACCTGCAAATTTTCACTAAATATCTTAGTATATTTCCAGCCACCATACGAAGGGGCATTGGTAACTCTACTGGATACAGAGCAGCCACACGGTGCACAAGTGAGGAGCCCTTGCTCAGACAGCCCAGGCATGAGGGGCTGATGGGGCAGAGCAGAGCAAACATCAACATCAATATCATCTGAGCATAAACTGCTAACCCACAGAGCCTTGAACTACATAACAGATGATACTTTTAAAGCATGGTAGGTGGGGATTGTTTGTACACAACCAAAGCTAACTGATTGTCAAACTTAATTTGTTTCCTTTATTTGAGCCTAAGAATCTTGACTACTCTGGCTTATGTGAACTGCCAGTGAATACTAACTTGGAATGGGTATAAGCAGCAGAGATATTTTCAGGGAATGTCCCTATTGTTTTCACTAACTCATCAGCAAAAAAAAAGTTAATAATTGATAAATAATAATAATAATAATTGTCTATATCATCTAATAGGGGCTGGAATTTAACTCAGTTGGTAGAGTGCCACTCTGCAGTCTCTGAGGTACCCAGTTTGATTCCTAACACCACAAAAATGGGAGAAGGATGCAGCAATCCACTCTCGAGGCAATCCCAAAAACAATCAGCCATTGAAAACCCCATGAGGGTCACTATGAGTCAGACACAACTCAACGGCACCTAACAACAACAACAGCATCTGATGAGGTAGCAATGTTTAACTTTCTTTTTTTCTTTCCTTTGAGAAAATTGACTATTCCAGCTATATCCAGTTGGTACTCTAATTCTTATTTTAAGGCAATATTCTTCATTTCTAGTCTAGAAAGCAATACTTAACAGCTGCTCAGCAAAAATATATATACACAAACAAAATGATTCTTAAAGCCCTAAAAGAATCAGATGCTTTATTTATTTATTCATGATATATTGTTTTTATTGGGAAATTTTGACAGATAATCATAAATATTGTGGGATCACTTTTAACTACAATGATGATTAAGTAGATGGTTTTTTAAATCTAAATTTATTTGCTTAACTAATGTAAAACATAAAAGGTATATATTTATGACCTGCCATCTGACTTTTTGATGCATGTATACATTTTGTAACATTTCAATGAGGATAGGTGTATTGTCCTGAAAAAGTAGGAAATCAACTAAAGACTCAAGTTGCTATCACTTTGCTCTTACACATCCCCTGAAGACCATGTGCTGCAGGCCAGGTCCCCAGCCTGCAGAGCTACTGGCATGTGGTGGAGCCTGTAGGAGGAGCCAGTGGAAGGAGTGAAGGCATGGACTTGTGCCCTGAAGGAGACAGTGGGACCCTGGCCTCTGCCTTTCTGTTAGATCATTCTTTGCTTCCCAGCTGCCATAGATGAGCAGCCTCCTCCATCACTTGCTCCCCACCATGATGCACAGCTTCACCACAGGCCCAAAGTAAGAGGTCATGTGCCCAGGGATAGAAACCTTTGAAACCATGAGCCAAAAGAAACTGTTACTCTTTTATGCTGATTTTACTCAGGTATTTTGTCACAGAGATGAAAAGCTAACTAATGCAAAGGATAATTTAAGTGCATTTGATAAATTCCTCAATTTTCAAAATCATTAAAATGATAATTATCATCTACAGTATCAGATGGAAGGTAGTGTTTATTTTCTTTGAGAAAGTTTATTATTTCAAATATAACTGTGATTTATGGGTTCTATTTATGGGTTCTATATTTCTGAATGGGCTGGGGTTTAACTCACTTGTAGAGCACTGCTCCGCACTTTCTGAGGATCCAGTTTCAATCTCCAGCACCACAAAAATGGGAGATGGACTTGGCAATCCACTCCTGAAGCAATCTCAAACAGCCATTGAAAACCCTCTGACGGTCACTATGAGTCAGATCTGACTCAACGGCACCTAACAGTAACAACATATTTCCGAGTAAACTTATGTATTAAGATATATTTATACCACCCAAATGATGCCATTGTGGTCATTTATGAGCAAGCATAGAGCATATTTCTAGTGGAGGTCAGACATGGTGACACTCTGTCTTCTGTTTCATCTCTTGTAGTATAAACAAAAGTCCTCTCCATCTGTCCACTTAATGCCATCATTGGCTTCACTTTGATGTGTTTTTTTTTTTTTTGTAGTTTTTGTGCTTTCTTTTGTTGTTTTTCCTGTTTAAAATGCAGGCATAAGCACAGAAACACTTGCTGTCTAGTATTCCTTAGTACCAATTAGCTAAAATGTGCTATATGGAAAAAACATGTGCTTGAGAATCTTTGTCCAGTGTGAAATATAGTGCTTTTGTTGACTGTTACTGAATCAAATACACTAAAGAAAGTGTCTTTAAACCAAAACACAAATCATAAAACAGATTTAGTAACAATTAGTTAACAAGAATGTTGTTGCCAGAGGCTCACAGAAACCTGGCCTTCTAATGCTCCCAGGAGCAATGATTCAGTATTTGCTATTTCAGCATAAAATGAATGACATAGATAACATGATCACCACCAATAACAAGGGTGTGCCATGTATCACCCTGCTATTCAATCTGTTGTCATTTGCTGAGGTCTCCACAAGTAGATACCAAGTGACTTCAACCCTATTCTAAGGCTTATTACCATGTTGTCTTAATTTTTTATTTACAAAAAAGGACACCAGTACATAGAGAAGTGGCGTGGCCATGGTCACAGAGTGCAAAAGCAGGGTGCTCCTGTTATCCCCCACACTAACTACACCATGTGTAAAGTCCTTTATATACCCCTGGTGCCAGTCCCACTGTGGGTTTTAGGAGTCAGCTGATGTAAGCACATATCTCTTGGGTCTACGCTGGGAGACATCAGTGGTCCAGGCTTATCAGGGTTCAGAGATACACCCTTCTCTAAAGCTATCTTCTAGTCCAAGGTCAGTTCTTATTTGATTCAGATAGCTCCTAGAGGAAAATGGCAAAGGATACAGCTCCAAATTCATTCTTGTCCTTCTATAAGAACACTGAAAAACAGGCAGAAATTATTAAAACAGTTCTTTTTTTTTTTTTTTTTTTTTTGGCAGTACTGGGGGTGGAGGGTTGAACCCAGGGCCTTGCATATGCTAGGCAAATGCTCTACCATTGAGAAGTACCCTAGCCCAATTTTTATATTTTGTTTTAAGACAGGGTCTCTCTAAACTTTGCAGGGTGCCTCTGGCCTCAAACTCACAATCCTCCTGTCTCAATCTCCAAAATTGCTGGAATTACAGGCATGTGCACAGTGCCTGGCTCCAAATAGTTCAAGGTTTACAGCTAAGAAGGAAAAATGTAATCAAGAAAAGAAACTTGGGAATAGGAATTTCTTTGAAAATTCTAACTGAAAAAAAGCTTACAAAACAGTGACTTCATGTGACCGATGCTATGGTTTGAGTCTAAAGTGTCCCCCAAAGGTCACATGTTAGGTCCCTAGCTAGTGGCACTGTTTCGGGAGGGTGTAGAATGTTCGCAGGCAGTTTCTAGCTTTGCACAAGTGGCTTAGGGGGAACAGGGCTTTGAGTTAACCCCAGTCGCATAGTTCAGGCACTCTGACTTCTCCTGATTGCTGAGATGTGAGGTGCTGAACTTCCACGGGCCCTGCCACCTGCCACCACCACTCTGCCCCACCAACATCAGGAACCATGAACCTCTAACTGTGAGCCCCCAATAAATCTTTTCTCCCATAAATTTATTTCTCTGTTATAGTAATGCAACAGCTCACTAACACCATACACAACAAGAAATACAGTTTTTGAAAAAATAGTTTGGAAAAATCACTAAGCAAATAGGCAATTGCAGTAGTTAACAATAAAAAGACATCAAACAGTGCAAGAAGGAAATATAATTACCAGAGTTGCCATGTTACAATGTCCAAATGTCCAGATTTCAACCAAAAATCACAGATCATACAAAGAAACAGGAAAATATGGTGCATTTAGAGGAATTCATGCATACATGAATACATACATAATTTGACAGAGACTATTCATGAAGAGGGCTGGGATTTAGCTCAGTTGGTAGAGCGCTGTGCTGCAGTCTCTGAGGTCCCGAGTTCAATTCCCAGCACAGAAAAAATGGGAGAAGGGCCTGGCAATCCACTCCCAAGGCAATACCAAAACAGTCAGCCATTGAAAACCCTATGAGGGTCATTATGAGTCGGATATCGACTTGATGGCACCTAACAACAACAGCAACAACAAATTCATGAAGAAGTGCAAACACAGGGTATACTAGGCAAAGACTGTAGCTCAACTTTTTAACATATGCCAAAAAAAGCTATAGGAAACCAAGGAAACAAGAAGTAAAATAAGACTATTAATAAAAATGTAACAATTAATTAAAGGAATAAAATAGAATTCTGAAGCCAAAGTGTACATTACCTATAATTTAAAAATAAATCACTAGAGGGCTTCAACAGTGATTTGAGCTAACAGAAGAAAGACTCTTCAGGAGCAGATAATTGAAGTTATAATCTGAAGACCAGAGAAAAGGAGAAGTGAGCATCACTAAAAGGACCCGTGGAACACCATCAAGCATACCTACCTATACATTCTGAGGGTCTTAAAAGAAGAAATAAGAAAAAGACAAAAATAATCCTTCAAGAAATAATGGCCAGAGCTTCACAAATTTAGTAAAACCATACATATACACATCCAAGTAATTCAACCAATTCCAAGTACTATGAACTTAAAGAGAGTCATACTATTTTATGTATATTTATGATATATAATTCACAAAATAAGTTTTAAGGTACATTGTAACTCCAAAAGTCCAAAGACAAAAGAGGATACTGAAAACGGCAAGAGAGAAGTAACTCTTCATGTACAGGGGAGCCTCAACATGATTAACCAATTTTTCAGCAGAAACCATGGAGACCAGAGCACAGCTGGATGACATATTAAAGCACTAGAAGGAAAAACTGTTGACTATGAATTCTTCATCTGACAAAATTAAGACATTCTCAAACACTGAGGGATTGATTTACCCGTAGAACAGCCCTATAAAGGAGACCTTCAGATTGAAATGGTAGGACAGTAGTCAGTAACTGGGAAAGCAAAGAAATAAAGATTTTGAATAAAAGTAACTGCAGAAAGCAGATAAAACAGGCAGTATCACTGCAATTTTGCTTGAAAATCCTACTTTTTGTTTCTTCTATGACTTAAAATACAAACACATAAAATAATTATGAATCTATGTGTCTCAAACCAACAAGTCACCTGTGCACACAGCACTTAGATGAATGGGGAAAAGCTCTCTTAGGGTTAACTACTTGTGTAAAGCTGCCACTGAGTACTTTGCTATCGGTATCCATAAAAAGCCATGGAGCTTTACAAACAGTTGTTCAGGGCCCAGTTACCATTCATTGTTTTTGTCCCAAACTAGCTGTTTTGCATTTTATTTCCTAGTGATAAAGTGAGGGCTGCTATGAGTCAGACCCAACTCGACAGCACCTAACAACAACAAGTAATAAAGTGTGTCTTTGCATTCAGTTCCAGAATAAGGGTCTACTGAACTCAATAAAATTTAGGGAAAAAAATCCAGTGTTTTCATGTATTTCACCCAGTTTCAACTGAATTGACAGCTTCATTTCATTAATCCAAAAGTAAAAGTTTATCTTCCTGGAAGGGAAATAAAAGTGATATTAAAAATGAGATTTTTGAAATTTTAATAGCTCCTATGTTTTAAAAGCCCGCTTTTATGTTTGACCTTCTTTACACAGTACCTCCTTCCTTTTTACCACAAAAATGCCCTCTGTAACACTTAAGGATCTCATGATCTCTAAAAGGGAGAGAATGGATTAATTTTATGAAGACCTAGGATATGAAACTAAGACTGTACTAAGGTACCAATGCCCCCATCCGAGCCCAAGGTTTTGTTCTCATTTTTAATGCATTCTGCACCTAACGGATTTTCCTCTTTAATGTTTTCCTTCATTAATTATTTTTATGATTAAAAAAAACTCCATCATGAAGGTTGTTTGTTATTTTCTATCTAATAAACATAAAGTATACTTTTATCTACAACTGAAAATGCAGGGAGAAGAAAACAGGTATCAGAGAACGAGAAATGCAAATGTGTCTTAAACCACAAGCTCTCCATGCCAACCCCAGTAGGAAAATTGAAATACTGTCTCTCACCCCCTACAGTTGCAGAATATGAAGTCTAACGATATCTTCTGTTGGTAAGAGGCTGCGAGGCTAGATATTTGTACCACTGATGTGGAAGCAACTGGCAGTAGATGTCATAATTGCAAGTGCATATGCCTTTTCACTCAATAATGCTACTTCTGAGTACTTAATCTGTTTATACTTGGAATAACATGAATCAACATATATACAAACTTCATTTTAAATAAGCAGAAAATTGAAATCTGCCAGGTGTCCTTTAATAAGTTTGTGTTTAAATAAATTATGATTAAGCCACAGAATAGTAAATGTACCCTGTAACTGTAAATAAATAAAATAAAACAATAAACTGGGTGCCCTGCTTATTACATCTGTAATCCCAGCTACTCAGAAGCCTGAGGCAGGATTGGGAGTTTGAGGCCAGAAGCAGCCTGTGCAATTTACCAAGACTATGTCTCAATATAAAGTAGAGGGCGGGGCAGCTGGGAGTGCCACTCAATGGTACAGCACTTGTCTAGCATGTGCCCAAGGTCCTGCCTGTTCAAACTCAAAGTACTGAAATACACAACCAAAAAAAAAAAGGAGTAAAAATAAAAATAAGAAAGAAACAGTTGTATGTGCTAATAACAAAAGACAGAAATTCACATAAAATGCATTGCTATTGTTGTTGTTGGGTGCCATTGAGTTGGCTCTAACTCATAGTGAAGTCCAAGAGAACAAAACACTACCCAGTACTGTGCCATGCACACAATCTTTTTATGTTTGAGCCATTGATGCAGCCACTATGTTTCATCTCCTTTTGAGTTGTGTCACATCAGCAAAAGGAGGTCCCAGGGTCTTTACTCCATTCCCATCCTTAAGATTGACTCTACTTTGTGGTGACAACTCTTCCCCAGTCATTTCTTACTTGCTGCCTGGGGGGCTCATTTTCTGGTACCATATTTCACAGTGTTTCTCTGCCATTGATAGTGTTTTCGATGGCTAATTGTTTTGGGAGTCGGCTGCCAGGTCCTTCTCCCTAGTCTGTCTTAGTCTGGAAGCTCAGCTGAAACCTGTCCACTATGGGTGGCCCTGCTGGTATCTGAGATACTGGTGGCATAGCTTTCAGCATCACAGCAACATGCAAGCCCCCAAAGCAGGACAAACTGACAGACATGGGGGTATAAAGTAATTAATTGGACAAAAATCAAAGTTTTATACAGGGTGTGCTGTCGTTTGTTTAAAAAAATTGTTGTTGTTGTTGTTAGGTGCCATTGAGTCGAGTCTGACTCACAGCAACCCTATGTACAGCAGATCGAAACACTTGCCAATTCTGTGCCAGGCAAACCATCTTATTTATGTTTAAGCCCATTGTTGCAGACACTGTGGCAATCCATCTGGTGGAGGGTTTTCCTCTTTTGTGTTGACCTGCCACTCTTCCAAACATGATGTCCTTCTCCAGGGATTGTTCTCTCCTGACTACGTGTCCGAAATATGTAAGATGCAGTCTGACCATTTTTGCTTCCAAGGAGCACTCTGGTTGTACTTCTTCTAGGACAGATTTGTTGCTTCTTTTGGCAGTCCATGGTATATTCAATAGCCATCTCCAGCACCACAATTCAAAAGCATCAATTCTTTTTCTGTCTCTCTTGTTCAATGTCCAGTTTTCACAACCATATGATGCCACTGAAAATACCATGGCATGAGTCAGACGCACCTTTGTCTTCAATGTAACATCTTTGCTTTTCAATACTCTAAAGAGATCTTTTGCCACAGCTTTTCCTAGAGCAATGCGTCTTTTGATCTCTTGACTGCTGCTTCCACGGGTGTTGATTATAGAGCCAAGCAAAGCAAAATCTTGGACAATCTCAGTCTTTTCTCCATTTATTGTGAAGATGCGTGCTGACCCAGTCGTAAGGATTTTTGTTTTGTTGATGTTTAGTCGTAACCCATATTTAAGGCTATGATCTTTGATCTTCATCAGTAAGTGTTTTAAATCCTCTTCATTTTCAGCAAGCAAAGTGGTGTCATCTGCATAATGCAGGTTGTTAATGAGTCTTCCTCCAATCTTGATGCCACGTTCTTCCTCATAAAGTTAGAGGAAGATAATATGCTGATATTTCTATATGCATGAAGCTGTTCCTGAAAGGACACCTAAAATATTGACGATGGTTTGACTGGCGGACAGAAGGGCCAGTGTGGCTGACTGTCAGCCAGGCGTCCATAGGAGGCATTCAGGCGTTCATGGCCACTGACTACTTGGAAGGACTGGCCCTGGTGCTACAAGAGTTGCCAAACCCTTTGAACGTTATTGTGGAGATCGAGGGAAAGGGGCTGGTGACAGTGGGACTTGAAGATGAACTGACCCAAGCGCTGGTTTACCAGAGCAGAGAGATCAGCTTGGAATCGCCAAAGTGGCTGTGTTCCCATTGCCTCATTTCTTCCCAGCTTCGCCTTCACGGCCCTGTGAGAAGCCTGGAAGCAGCCTTGGTGGGACTATTTACACCACAGAACCAGCAAGCATTACTCTTTGGGCAAAGGGAACATGTTTTTACAATTATTACACACACTGCCAAATTCCCTTCCAAAGGGGCTGGAAGAAGGCAGCCCAGCAGCAACGCGCACTGGCGGCGCTGGTCACCAGCGTGTGTCTGTTTCACCACGCTCACATTGGGTAGCGCAGTACTAGAGACTCTGAGACACCAGCAGCCCATGCAGCACAGCATAGATGGCCTGGAGTGAATCTCTCTTAACCCCAACCTCTCCCTTCTGCCTGAGCAGACACCCAGTGTAAACTCTGAAAGGGACTCTGCACCTGCTCTTAAGCAAGGTGAGGATGACTTGACCAAGTGCGATCAAGTGTGAACTGGCACATCTCCATCCACGTGCAAATCACAGAGTGGGAGGGACAGAAGTGAGGGTAAAGCTCACAGTGCCAGCAAAGTGGGGAGCTCTTGAGCCCACAGAGTGTCTTTCCCCCGTCCCCCCACATGCCTGCAGCTGTACCCCAGTGGCATCCAATTCCATCAGATCTTGGAAGCTAAGCAAGGTCAGGCCCAGTTAGTACTTGGATGGGAGACTGCCTGGGAACACAAGTTACTGTAGGCTTGGGAGAAGGACTCAGCAACCTACTCCCAAAAATCAATCCACCATTGAAAACTCTCTGAATAGGAGAGAAGCACTGACAATAGTGTTTCGCCTCTTGTACATAGGGTCGCTATGAGTCAAACACCAACTCCACGGCACCTAACAACACAAACACATACACACACACAATGATGGAATAAAAGGAAATTTGTGTATGTCTGGCTTAAACGTGTTCCACAAACAGCTCATTCATGTCACCAAATTAAGCAGTACAATGCCATCACAACTGTGCTTGCCCCCAAATTGTATAGCCTTGTGGGAATTTTCTGGTTGAGTATACTATCATTTCTGTGATCATCTTAAACCTTGACATTTTGTTATGAAAGGGGAAAAAATTCACAACACTGCCATCAGTCATTTCTAAATCAGGAATCCGAGTCATTGCCAGAACTCCCAGGGACAGCTGCTATCCAGGTTACAAAGCTGCACACAGATATTCAGGTTCCACTGAAAAGGAAGTGCAATCTCTTTAGAAATTTGCTCTTTGAATCCAGAAGCTGTAACATTACACAAAAACTTCAAAGAAAAAAGTGAGTCCGAGGGAAATGTACCCTGATTTTATTCTAACACCGAGATGAAACAGAATTCCAACCACACAGAGGGCATTTAGGCCATGTATGCAGAATGATGTACTTTGGCAAGGTAATTATCCAGGTAATTGAGACCCAAACCCCCAGTAATTGACCTGGGATCACACAAACAGTGATCTTCAGTGTTCTCTGCACTGAACTGTGAGTATATGCTCCCAATACATATAAAATTATTCATAAATTATACAGAATCAATGCTGCCCTACTTGTATGCATTATTAAATATGCACAAAATACCTTAAAATTATGTAAAGATAGATGTAAATGTAGTAAGCCATCTGTGTAGGTCAGCTTTCCATTACTATTATAAGTACCTGAAACAATCAAGTTACAAAGAAATAAGACTTATTTTGGCTTACAGTTTGAGAAGTTTGGGTCCATTACCTAGGACTTGAATGAATGTGTCTTAACCCTGACCTCTCAAGGCTTTCTGCTGAGCCTGGCTGCCCACTGCTGGGTAAACCCGATGTTGACCGTGACAGGGATTCTGCACATGTGCTTAAGCAAGGTAAGGATGACTTGTCCAAGGGGGATCAAGTGTAAACTGGCACATCACCAACCATTAGCACCATTGCTTTGGGCCTGTGGTGAGCCAGCACATCACCGTGGAGCACATGACAGTCCACAACCACTCACCTCATAAAAGAGCGAGAAAGGAAGGCACAGGCTCCTGTGATACCCTTCAAGGGCATGCCCCTCAGTCACCTTAAAACCACCTATTAGGTCTCACCTCTTAATGTTCCTACCATCTCCCAATAGCTCCAAACCTGGGACCAAGCCTTAAAACAATGGCCTCAGGAGACATTCCAGATTCAAATGACAGTACCATTCTTCCTTTCTGCCTGTGGGAGACTATATTGCATGTACCCTAGGCTGAGCATGATGTTCTGGATGGACGTGCTGGTTCTCACACTCCAAGATGTTGCACAGGAGTGGTGCATTAATGAAGGTGCACACACATACACACACATATGCACATACCCAGTCAACCTGCAAGACAAGATGTTGAGAACATATTGGGAAAAAATGGTCAAAGTGCACTTTAGCTCCTGAGGGGTCACAAGGGCCACTGTGAGAAGCAGGTCAGAGCCTGACTGACTACACGTGGCACCCTGCTGACCCTCTACTTACTGCTGGTTTTGTAATCATAATCATCTGTCTGGGGAATTAAGTCACTCGGATTTCTTGCTACAAGAAATATAGCTTTTAAAAGTTCTTTCTTCTAAACACTTGTCACATTCAATAGCTATAATCTTTTTATCTATGGATGCTCGAGTCACTTATACAAAATGGCACAGTATTGTATATAATCTTATACATTTCCCCAGTACACTTTAAATCACCTCTAGATTCCCTGTAATAACTAATACAAGGTCAATGCTATGCCAAATAGTTACATTGAATTTTTTAGAAAATAATGACAAAAAATTCTGTATATGTACAGAACAGAAGCAACTGTTTTCTAATATTTCCATCTGCAATTGGTTCAACTGACAGATGAGAACACAGGGGTGTAAATGGAGTGTAAATAAATATATAAAAATCTCAATAGAATATTTAAACAGCAATAAGAAACTTGTTCCATTATAGCCTTTATAACTAACAAACAACACAAGTTGTTTTCCTTGGTTTTATTTCCTGTAAATTTAAAGTATTTTATTAAATAAAGCTTATCTCTAAAGAAAGAAATAACTTTTCCAAATGAAAAGCATTTATCTGACACAGAAGTGACAAAAAGCTATTCAAGTCTTAAATAAAAAGACTGAATATTCCCAGGATATATGATATATACTTAAATCACCCACAGGAGACTCTGTATGTTTAAATCAGCTGATAGTAAATTATATAATTCCCTGTGCATTGTGGAATGAAAGATTACTTAATTTTGGTGATTTGTGGCATATCATAAGGTGCTGAATTACAATACAAGCCATTTAACTTAAATACCACACATTTCATAAACATGTTTAAGTCTTTATTTTCCAATATCTACATTTAAACTTCTCAGATACAGTCTTGAAAATGTTCAATTTTTTAAAAAATCAGTACTTGAAGCTTCTATTAAATTGAACAAGAACAAGTCTGAGAAAATAAAGGGGGAAATTGAATAGCTTTTTACTATTAAAAATGCTTTCCATATCTTAGAAATACCAGGAATAAAATACTTCTTTGATGTCTGCTTAGTAAATAGGAAGAGAGGAAGGAGGGCAGGAAGGAAGGAAGAAGAAAGATAGAAGGAAAGAAAGAAAGGTATTACATCACATTCAAGGTACCTCTGTTGAAATATTTAAAGAGTGTAAGTCCTTCAATATAAGCTTTTTTTTATTGGAAAATTTTAATGTACTATTTAATGTGTTTCGTTCTGATATGTATTTTGTTGTGACATTTCCATATATGCATTTCATTGTACCTTGCTCACATAACTTCCCCCTTACCCTCCTGTGCTCCTCCTCCCCAATCTCCTACCCCCCCCCCACACACACACATATACACCAATGGCCTTCCTTCTACCTGCATGTCCTTTGGTGGGAATATTTTTCTATATATGTGCATCCTGATTTTGATTTAAGCCCAAACGTTTTCTATAGTGATCTATCTTTTTACATTGTCAGCAGTATCACATGAATAATCTAGTCCATTTGCATTATTGCCATCCTTTGGTATTGTTGATATTATTATAATTATTTTCTGAACTATTAAAGTTGGGTTGTTTACTTTGAGGTCAACCTCTCTCTCATTCCTCACTCCTTGTTGGCTCCCCTCTCCCTCCCATCTTCTCCCATCATCACTTCCTTTTGCTAGATGCCTCCCTTCTTTCCACTCCTTAAATTGTCCCTTCTCCCCTAAGTTTATGTGAGCTATTTATTATGTTCCAATTTATGTATAGGATTTTTTCCTTCTTTGAAATTTGATTCAGTACCCACATATAAGTGAGAACGTGGTATTTCTCTTTTTGGGCTTGTGTTCACTTAAGATAATTTTCTCTAATTCCATCCATTTTGCTGAAGATGCCATTATTTCATTTTTTGATTAATGAGTAGTGTTCCATTGTGTATATGTAACATAAGATTTTTATCCATTCTTCTGTTGACAGGTACTTTGGTTGATTCTATATCCTTGCTATTGTGAAAAGTACTGCATTGAACATGGAGATGCAGGTGTCTCTGTGGTATAATGACTCATCTCCCTTTGAGTATATTCCCAATAGTGGTATAGCTGGGTCATATGGTAGATCTATTTTTAGTTTTCTGTGGTACCTCCATATTGATTTCCAAAGTGGCTGAACCAATTTACAGCTCTACCAGCAGTGTAAGAGGGTTCCCTTTTCTCTACAACTTCACCAGCATTTGTTGTTATTTGTTTTATAGATTTTGGCCATTCTTACTGGAGTAAAGTGGAATCTCAGAATTGTTTTGATTTGCATTTCCCTAATGGCTACAGATATTGAGTATCTTTTCATGTGTTTCATGGCCTTACAAGCTTCTTCATTTGAGAACTGTCTGTTCAGTTCCTTTGCCCATTTGTGTATTGGGTTATTTGTTTTCTTGGGTATTGCTTTCTTGAGTTCTTTATAAATTCTGGAAATTAGACCTCTGTCTGATGTATAAGATACAAAGTTTTTTCCCATTCAATGGGGACTTCCTTGACTCCATTGATTATTTCCTTTGTTGTACAGAAGCTTGTAAATTTCATGTAATCCCATTTATCTATTCTTGTTGCAATTTCTTGAGCAATTGGAATCCCACGATAAAAAACCTGGAGAAGATAGACATAACAGGAAAATACCTTAACATCATAAAGGCCATCTTTATGTATGAAGGCCATGACAGGCCTACAGCCAACATTATATTAAATGGAGAAAAACTAAAACCATTTCTTCTAAGATCTGGAACAAGACAAGTATGTCCACTCTCTCCAATCTTATGTAACACTGTGATTGAAGTCTTCACCATGGCAATTAGAGTAGAAAAAAATCAAAGGGATGCAGATAGGCAAAGAAGAGGTCAAATTATCCTTATTTGCAGATGACATGATATTTTACCTAAAGGACCCCCAACTGTCATCTAGAAAACTTTTAGACCTAATTAACTCCTTTAGTAAAGTGGCAAGATAAAAAATTAACATTCAAAAATCAGTAGCCTTCCTTTACACTAACTATAAGCATGAAGAAAAGGAAATTACAGCCATAATCCCTTTCACAGTAGCCCAACAGAAAATTAAATACTTTGAATGAATCTAACCAAAGACCCTGCAGATCTCTACAAGGAAAATTTCAAAACATTAAAGAAAGAAATCACAGAGGATACTAAAAAGTGGAAGGATCTTCCCTGCTGCTGGATTGGGAAAATCAACATTGTAAAAACAGCTATCCTACCAAAAGCAATCTATAGATTTAATGCAATTCCCATTAAAATTCCAATGACAGACTTTACATAAATAGAAAAAATGATCCAAAAATTCATATGGAAACACAAAAGACCATGTATAGTCAAAACACTCTTAAGCTGCAAAATTAGTGCAGGTGTGACCACAATCCCTGACTTTACACTACAGGGCTGTACTAGTAAAAACAGCTTGGTACTGGCACAAAAATAGGCCTGAAGACCAGTGGAACAGAATAGAGGACCCAGAGATACACCAAAACATCTATAGCCACCTGATTTTCAACAAAGGAACAAAGCAGGTAAACTGGAGAATGGATAGCCTTTTCAATAAATGGTTCTGGGAAATACAGATATCCACTTGCAGAAAAATGAAAACTGACCTGCATCTCTCAATATGCACGAGAGTTAACTTGAAATTGATAAACGACCTCAACTTAAAAACAGAAACTAAAATTAATAGAAGAAAGGATAGGCAATATGCTCCAACATATAGGCATGGGAAAGCATTTCCTTAATGGGACTCCAATTGCTCAAGAAATTGGTATAAGCCTTTAAAATATTTACTCTAACTTTTAAGATGATCTTTTTAAAATTCAATTAACTAGGTTTGTATATCTAAGCTGTTACTTCTAATTCAAATTTATATTTTAAAATAGTTAAATATTTTGTTGGGTGAAGACTTTTATTGAGTAGTTTAAATGTGAATGTATATAGACTGTAACACTTTTAAATGATTATAATTATTCAATATAATCATATGTTGGTAATCTTTTCTAAGAAAAATGTAAATTTCAGAAACCATAAAAGAAAATTTTGATAATTTTGACCGACAAAATGTAAAAATAAAGTTCTAATCACATAACGAATACCATTTACAAGTAATTTTACCTTCCTATGTGTTTAAAATATATGCATAATATTTATAGTACTTATTATGCATCATATGTTAAGCAAATATTAACTCATTTATTCCTTATTCACCAAAGCATAGCAGTAATTAAAAATGAGAAACTAAAACTAATCTCTCATAAAGGATATTTAAATTTACTTTTCAAATCGTTTTTTAACCTGTATTAGCAAAGCTTGAAAAGCTTATTACCGGGTACTAACAGTAATGTAGAAAGAAGAGTGTTTCACATACATGCATCGTCATTTTGGAGAGAAATATTACAACAACCACAGAACACTTAAATGCATACCCTCTTTGATGCATCAATTCCAAGTCTGGGAATTTGTGGTACCAATGTGTGCAGCAAAGTGAATGAATAAATTCATGAAAACGAGAAGGGGAAAACCCAGCCTCCATGTTCCTGAACAGAGATCAGGATTAAATGTTACACTACCACAGCAGAAGTGAATTCAGGCAGCTGGTGAAAAGTAGAGGCTCAAAAAACACCTCCATGCGTGGCAGAAAGGTCCGCCCCAAATCACAGAACCCAGTGCCCTGGGCAGGCATCCCTGCAGCCCTCTGAGCAGAACCTGTGCTTTTTCGCCCTTCAGCTGTGCTTCTGACCTTCCCTGCAAGCACTTGTGACTAACCACAGGGATTCCGAAGCCTGGGGACATGGGTGTGCCCTGGGGGGATGGGGTGGCCCATGTGCTCCTGCCTGATGCAGCTTGAGGTGGTGCAGTCTGGCCAGCCCTACTGCCCACAACGGAACACACCTTGTTGGAGGTTGGATTCTTCCTGACTCAAACAAATTCTCTCTATGGAATGCAGGGCTGAGGCAAAGGGAGGTCCAGGGTAGGCACTTTGTTATTTAAACTGACCTGCAGAACGAAGTCTATGAGAGCAGCCACATCATTTTCCATCTACAAAAAGGAGCAAATTAAGGGGAAGGAAGTGAGTGACTGAAAGGTAGAAACGGGTGATGGGGGAGGGCAGGAGAGAGGACAGAGGAACCTAAGGAAAGAGAGAGAAGCAGGAAGCAGAGGTCATGCCCATGCAGCCTGATTCAGGACCCTGTGGAGGCCATAGGTTTGTAAATCCCCAGCCTCTGGTTTCACCCATGGGTCAAAATGCTCATGCTTTGATTCCCTTTCTTTTCTATTAGGTTAACTTTGTGTTTACACCCATCCAGGTGCCTCTCTGTGCCCTCCTGCCCTTGACCAAGGTGGGACATTGCTTTTGGTTTTCAGATACTCTGCTGCAGACTGTAAACTTCGGCTTATTTTTCCCTGGCTCGTATTTTCATTGCACAGCTTAAATCCTACCTTCCTAGTTTCTACTATCTTTACTGCAGCATTTAGCTAGGACCTTGAATCAAGTTGAACTGAAATTGATCTATTCATCTCTCTTCTCAAAAACTACCCTCTTTAAAGTCCCCCATCTACTGGAGGAGTGCTGTCACCTTGTCCCCGTTTGTATCACACTCATCTCTGGGACCTTCCTCACCTCACTTCTATTGACACGCTGACATCAAGGTACAGGTGATTCTACTTCTACAGATGTGGCCCATTACCGTGTCCTCTGCCTATGGTGGATTTGGGCTTGTATCTGCTCTCTCCTGGACCACTGAAAAGCATTCTCATTGTCACTGTGATTCAGTTTTTCCTCCCCTAGATAAAATCTCCTAAAAACATGCTCTGACCTTTCCTCAAAAATGTTATTATATTATTATAATCAATTAATTGCCTACAATAGGTCAAATCTTACATTCATCACTGGGGATAAAATGGAACAAAATGGCAAAAACCTTTTCTCTAGGACAAAATGATGCCAACTCATATAAATCTTCAATGTCATTAAAGCAATGATACTACCTTTTAAGGTTCAATAAAGAAAGAAAAATATGATGACAGTTAAAATGTTATGAATTACAAGAACATGCTGACTTCAGAGCTGTTCACATGTGGAACAAAGTGCATATCTGAATTAATTTGAAATACACTATCTGGTACATAATAGGAATACACGTGTAAGTGCTAAGGTGAGAATAAAGAACAGATGATATTGTCCATGGATCATTTGAGTCCTCAGAGAGAGGCAGGCAACCAACCAGATATCAAAAGGAACTGTCTGGCCTGTGGTGACCAGCTGTGTGGACACGAGAGGGAAGAAACTTCCTGGACATCACTCATGAAGAATGGTGTGTGCAAGAGCCCTGTGGCTGAAGGTGCATCAGCCCAATGGGTTGAGCAGACTTCACAAGGAGGAATAACAGGAAAGGGCAGGAAGACAGCAGGAGGAGGGTGCAGGTATGGCAGAGGGTGTAGGTTTTTCCTCTGAGGAAGGCAGACACCACTTCAGAACTCTCAATGCATCAGGACCTCCCTGGCTGAAGGAAGCAAGGGCAGTTAGCAGTTAGTTGCAATAACCCCAGTGGGGAATGTCAGTGGCTTAGCCAAGTGTGGCAGGAAGAAGTGATGCAGAGAGGAGTGTGGAGGAGGAGGTGAGGAGCAGGGTCAGCTTCTCAGGATGGACAGGGAGGTGAATTCCCCAGCACCTGCAGGTGGATAAAGCAGTCAGGAGGCCCGGGAAGAGATGCAGAGTGGAGAGAGGGATCATCGGCTTCAGGGAAACTGCCAGGTCCAGATCCACTCATGATGGGTAGACTGAGTCCCCATGTGAGGAAGAGTACCTTTTAAAAGGCATCAGAGGGAAAGTCTACGGAAAGGGGAAGAGTACCTCTAAGCCTCTGAGGGAAAGTCTACTGAAAGGGGAAGAGTACCTCCAAAAGAAGGTCTCTTTATAGAAAAGGATTTAAAGTCTCGTCTTTTCTTTTTCTTAAATTTGAATTGGTCACTGTTTTCTTCATATTGTAAATTTCTGGGAGATATTAATGAAAAATAAGTAATAGATGTAAATATATAATTTCCTGGCTCTGTGAGCAGTGCTGATTCAGATTGGAAGTTGAAAAACCTCCCTAGCAGGCCTACATTGGGAAAATTCTTGGATGACTACCAACAGCATGAATTCCTTGAGTCAACACAGTACAAAAGACTCCCTAACAATTTAGCATGGAGGTGCTTATCTATCTAAAAGCAGACCTTGGTTCCCAGCTAGAGAAAAAGAGTAAAGGCTGCTGTTCTGGTCAGCCTGACCCTCCACTGCTATTATGACTAACAGGTGTGTGTAAAACTGCACATATTCTTACTACTTGCATGACCTATGCCTAAAAATACAGTACAAAAAACTAAGCTATCTGAACAATAAATGGAACAGATCCACACTGCCTCTGAGCTGCTGTGTTTGTTACCCATCGCCAACTCATCTGCCTTTGGGAACCCCTAGATCCTAGGCTGCAGCTGGACTAAGGCAGGAACCTGAGGGCATCTCATGCTGGAAGGCTGCCTAGGTCTGTCCTGAAGTAAGCAAAGAGGCCACAGAGGAGAGAACCAAGAAGGCAGTGTGGAGGGAGTGCATGACACACAACGAGTTGGGGAGAGGCCAGAGGGACCTTGTGAAGATGCAGGAGGAGCCATCTGCCTGCCACTCAGAGGCCTCCGTGGAAACCTGTCTTGCCGGCACCTTGGTCCTGAGCTGTTAGCCTCCTGGACTGTGAGAAATGTGTTTCCAGTCTAAGCCACCCAGTCTGTGGTATTTCATTATGGAAGCTAGAGCTAACTAATTCAACAAGTGAACTAGATGAACTCTAAAATGCCCTCTGAAGACAAACTTCTAATGAATGCTCCACATATATGAATGAGGTCTGTCAGGAACCCCACCCCCCAACATGCCTGTGTTATTTATTTATCAATAACTTAAAACATCAGCATGTTATCTAATTGAAAGGTTGACACATACAACCATAATTATCTGCTTATAGACATTCAGGATTTGGTTCATTCATTTACCAAGCCAGTCATCTGCCAGAGTCTGAGAGAAGGGCAGATGAGGTGGGGAAGGGAGACCCCCTGAGTGGGAGACTTCTGCTTGAGAAGAGAAGAGAAATCACACTTTGTTTGTTCCACCAACTCTGTTAAGGCAAACCCTACACAGAGAACATACTCAGAAATCAAAGGAAACTGGAGAGTCACAGTCTGAAGAGAAGGGGCCATCAGCTACATCAAGGACTGCCAGGAGGTGTAAGAAACTCAGATTCCCTCTCCCAGCCTGATGGTCACATCTGCAATGTGTAGTCTGCTCTTATCTCCAGGGAGACCTCTTCCTCCCATAGCCATTCTCTCTGTCCCCCTGTCACCGGGCGTCACCAGATCCAACACAAGACCCCAGTCTAATCCCAGTAGACACTATTTGACGCATACTTGCTTCAGAGGGCGCTGGTGCCAAGAGAAGATGCCTTCTCCAAGTACAACCCTAAAAATGCCTTTTGCAGTCATGCAGACAGCCCCTTCCTGCTTTCCATGTGAGCTCCATGTGGGTCTCGTCCCTGGTTGTTAAAGCTTGGTAGGTGATTAGTGTTACTCTGATTCAGAAAGTCTCCAGATCATATATCCAATTACTCAGTGCTTACAAACTCCCTAGGACACTACACTGCCATTTTATCAGGCACATATATTTACATTGACACGGGAAGTAAAAGGTGGCCTAGGAAGTGTGGCATAACAATGTGGTTAAAACAGAAATGTCAAAAAATAAGACCAGCAGAATTTGAGTGATCAAAGTACATAGAGATATCTGCCTGAGCATGTGAATTGTTGATACCTGTACTTGTTAAAAGATAAATAAATAACCTAAACTATTTAAGTCAGGTTGTGATATCTCCATTGAAGAGTGAAGTGAAAAACTGTAGAGCACAGCCAAGAGGAGACAGCAAGGGTACTGAAGAGTCTGTTCTCTCTATCCCTCTCTCTGTCTTCCGTCTGTCTATGTCTATCTATCCATCCATCCATCCCAGTCTGAATGTCGCCCTCTGCTTTCCAACACTATTCTATAATCAACTGACAGAGGCAGCAAGGATTCCAAAAATCTAAGGGGAAGCCTCCGCTCAAACCCAGTTCTGCTGTTTGATTTCTAGCCAGTCATTTCCGCTCACTGATCCTCATTAGTCTCCATGACTGTCAAATGAGAACATCCACCAAGCTGTATTGTTACAAGAATCAAACAAGACAGGGCACTTGGAGCCAGTCAATGACAAATGAAGAGAAAATATAATTGCTAGTATAGCACTGAGTACTGACAGACATAATGTGTATAAATGTATGCATGAGTAATTTTTATGTATTACTTATAAAATTTAATATTTAATATTAATTTAAAAATAACTTATTATCTTTTAAAGACTTGTCATTCCCAATCCCCTTGAAGGAGGAGGAATGGCATTGCTTTGATAAAAACTTAGCTTCATTTGTTGCTGAAATTACTTATTTGAAGACCAGTTCAGGAAGTGGAATTTTCTAGTTATTCCCAAATTTAACCCCAAACAAAACTTTTCAGAACATGTTCATTGCTAGAAAAGAGCCCCTCTGTGTAATAATTAATCCTTTGTAATGTGAATTCTACAACAATGAACTCACTTGCTCACTATAAATTGTATGGCTGCTGCTATTTTGTTATTATTCAATAATGAACACATAGCAGGCCCATAGAATTATCACAAGTCAGCACTGAGTGATATTAGCAGCTGTTTTCATAAGCTAATTACACACAGGATTTGTGTGTAATCTATTTACATACAAAAGCCAAAGATAAATCCTTTAAGGACCACACATTTGGCTCCTGTTTTAAATGGTCAAAGTTAAAAACATAAAAACAAATAGTAGTATTTCTTATTTTAGAAGTGTGCAAAACAATGTAGTCTTTATTCACTGAACAAATATCTGAAGAAATACAGAAGGAATCATTACTTGAGTTGAAAATTTACATTAAATACAAAATACCAACATTCTAAAGGTGTCATTCATTTGGGGGTCTACATATTTCCTTTACATTTCATTGCTGATAAATTCAGGAAAATGTCAGTTCAAGTGTTTAAGAATGTATCTGTGCTTTTAATTACTATACCTCTTCACAGAACCTGAAGGCAATAATAATGCCCTGTTACATTTTACAAGGTTATTGCAATCCAACTACAAGGAGAAACTGACAAGAAAGCTGGGGATTTTTTTCCTCAAGAAATTCAAAATGTTTCCAAACAAGTTCTTGTTATGTGGAAATCTTGTAACCCTTATGAAGCAATAACTCTTCTAGCAATTCACAAGATAGTACTCCATTTAAAGTTTACAGTTGATAACATCTAATCTCATTTCAGCAAGTATTTAGCACTGTGTTTGAAAACATTCATTAGAAATGGCAAGTTTGAGATTTTCTGGGTTAGATCCGTATCACTTTCTTTCAGTCCATCAATAATAAGTGAGCACCTGCTGTCTGCAGACCATCAAAGATCTGCAACATAGTTGAGGAATGTAACAGAAAAACTTTAAAGCTTTAAAAATTATAAAAGGCCAAAAGCCATTCAATAAAGAGCACTCAAAGTAAAAATATGGTCTCTACTAATTATTTTAAAAATGAAGCTGCCTAGAGTTACCAAAGAACTTTAGAAGGGCTGATTGCTTTGGATGATTTTACAAGAAAAAAGAGGGATTATGGGAAGAGAATTTTTATAGTGTTAGAAATAACCTTGAAAAGCATTTCAGAGACTACAGCACACAGCAGGAAGGCAGAGAGAAGGAGGTAGATGTAAGTGGAGAGGAAGGTGGGTCCGTGAAGTGAGTGGACACACAGCCATCTGCCTCCTCTAGGCCTGTGTGTGCCCAGCTCTGGACTCCCTGAAGGAGTTCCTGCCCTAACAGGAAGCCAGGGCCATTTTCTCTCCACACTGTGTTCAAGGGTGAGCACCATGCACCATCCAGATTTAAATCTTGCAAGATATCTCCAGACAACATCTGTGGGAGGACCTGCGGCATATGTGTCAGGCCCCAGACTGGTGCATTCGCACATCTTGGTCTCATTTCATCTTGATATCAGATAACATATTTATCACCATGAATTCATGTGAGAGAACTCTAATATTCATAGGTTCTGAAGACTGTCACCTAAAGTATATGATTGCAGATGGGAAGGCCAAGGCCGGACAACCACAAGTTTGAGGCCTGAGGCAGCCTGTGAAAAATAGTGAGAACCTGTTTCAAGATAAAGCATGTAAAAGAGCTGTAAAACATGTAAAAGGAGCACCCTAGTGGTAGAGTACCTGCCTAGCATGTTTGAGGCCTTGGGTTAAGCCCCCCTACTGAGGGGGAAAAAAAGATTTCAATAAGGCCCAGAAATGCCTAACATAAGAAGCAAAATGTACAGCATACAAATGAAAATCACCCATCATCCCCAAAACCAAGGGAATCCCAGTTTGACTGAGAAATGCAACCATCTGACAGGAATGCATGGGATACCAGGCTTGTCTGACAAGGACTCTAAAGAAGCCATCATAAAAAGCTTCCACAATAATGAATTCTTTGAAAGAAATGAAAAGGCAAACTCTCAGCAAAGAAAGAAATTATGAAAAGAATCAAGTGAAATTATTGAACTAAAATTATAATAACAGAAGTTTAAAAGGGCAAAAAATACTCAATGTACAAAGGCAACAGAGGAAATAATTGGTGAACTTGAAGACAAAGCAATGGAAATTACTCTATATGAGCAACAGACAGAAAAAAGATAACAAAGACTTAGAGACCTGTGAGACAACAGCCAAAGATCAAAGATGAAAATCATCTGAGTCTCAAGGAAAATGAGAGAGAAAATGGACATGAAAGCACATTTTAAATAACAATGTCTGAAAACTTCTGAAATAGTTCAAAGAAGCTGAGTGAATCCCCAAGCAGATAAACTCAAAGAAATCCACTTTTACAGACATCATCACATGCCTGAAAAGTTGCCGTAAGAGAGAGGAGTGAGGGATCATCTTCACGGGACACAGATTCCCACGAAAACCAAGGAGCATGAAGGCAGGGCCCCCACGATTTTCAAGTGCAGAAAGAAAAGTCTGCCAAAACAAGATATTCTCACATGAAGGAAACCTGAAAGTACTTGTCAATAACCTCCTTAATACTGGAGCAGGTAAAAATTTTCCAACAGAAAATAAATGATAAAGAAGGGATCTTGGAGCACGGGGATGAGATGTATAAAGACATTAGACAGACAATTTTTACTTTCATGACTTTTATAAATGATAAGTGATCACTGACATAAAAATTATAGCACCATCCACTACTCAAGATAATGAAATTTAAAGGAAGAAAAGGTCAACAGACCCATGCAGTAGTAAAACATTGATAACTGGAGACTGTGATGAAGCCACAGCTATGGTATGAGTGTGAGTGAGCGCTCCAAAATTCAGGTGTTGCCAATGTGACAATATTAACAGATGGGCCTTTAATAGGGATTAAGCTCTGGGCTCCTCCCTCCCTTGTCAATGGGAGTCAGGCTCTATTGAAGGCAGCTTCTCACTGCTCAGGCTGCCTTGCCTTCCGCTCCCTTTTGACTTTCTGCCTTTCAGCACATGAGGACACAGCTAGAAGGCACCTTCACCTCATCTTTCCAAGCCTATAGACTTGTGAGGAAATAAATTTGTTCTTTGTAAATTACCTAGTCTGTGCTCTACTTTTATAAACAGCCTAAACAGACAGAGACAACCTCACATATATTGCAATACCCAGAACAATCACTACGAAAACTACAAAGAGGCACTCAAAAACAGAGCCAATAAATTAAGACAAAGTCCTTTCAAAGATGTCAACTAATCCACAACAAAGCAGGAAAACAGAAGCAGAAGGATCAGGACCTGAACAAGCAACAAAAAACAAATAATAAAATATCATATTTGCGCTAAAATTAAAACTGAGGGCAACAGCAAATACAAAGAAGCAATCACTCACATGTAGCTATCTTTACATAAAAGTAAAGATAATGTGGAAAGCAGTTTGGCAGTTTCTCATAAAACTAAAAATGCTGTTATCATAGGACCTAGCAGCTGCACACATTCGTCCTAGCATTCATCCAAGAAATATAAACACATTCCTGCAAAAAGCTATACATGACTGTGGCAACTTTATCTAAATGAAGAAAAATGTCTATCAGTTGGTTCAGTAAACTATCATGACATCCACATCACTGAATCACATTTAACAACAAAAAGAACTGAACTCTTGACAAACATAACAACTTGGATAAATCTCCAGAAAATTTTGCAGGGTTAAAAAGCCAAACTCGCCAGGCACTGTAATCCTAGCTACTCCAGAGGCTGAGGCAGGAGGATTGTGAGTTCAAGGCCAGAGACGCAACCTATACAACATGCTGAAACACAATCTCAAAATTAAAAATTACAAAATATGTTATGGGTGTAGCTCAGTGGTAGAGTACTTGCCTTGCATGCATGAGGCTCTGGGTTCAGACCCCAGTACTGAAAACAAAAATAAATAAATAAATAAAAAGAAAAGAAAGAAAAAACCAATCTCAAAAGCTTGCAGGCTGTGATTCCATCTAAATAATGTTCTTGAAATGACACAACTATGGAATGTCTATGCCTGCAGCCGTAGCCCTGTGGCATCCGATCCCATCAGATCTCAGAAGCTAAGCAGGGTCGGGCCTGGTTAGTACTTGGATGGGAGACCGCCAGGGAACACCAGATACTGTAGGCTTGGGAGAAGGACCTGGCAACCCCCTCCCAAAAATCAATCTGCCATTGAAAACCCTATGAACAGCAGAGAAGCACTGAAAATAGTGTTTCACCTGTTGTACACAGGGTCGCTATGAGTCGGATGCCGACTCGACAGCACCTAACAACAACAACAATGGAATGTCTATATCACTGTGATAAGGAATAATACCTTAGTGTTGCTCAATATCACTCAGCATTATTTGGCATCAGTCAGTGTCTTGATTATGGCAGTAAAGACAAAAATTGCACGAGTAATCAAATTGTGTTCCTTCACATGCACATACACATAATCGCAAATACGAGTAAAATTGGAGAAGTTGTAATAAGGTTAGACGATCATAACCAATGTCAATATCCTGTTTGTAATATTATCTCATAGTTCTGTAACTTATTACCACTAGGGATATTTGATATATTTTTCTATAATTTCATATAACTGCAAATCTACATTTATGTCAATAAAAATATCAGTTAAAGCAAACTTTGATTCCCTTTTCTGTTTTTTGTTTTGTTTTGTTTTGTTTGGAGATTTGGGGGGGGGGGTGTTGTATTCACATTAACAGAAGCCAGCAGCTTTGCTCTGTGTACCTTTGGCCACATGACCACCAATGTGTCTAAAATGCTGAAAGACATTAGGGAAAGTTACTAAACCAGAGTTTTGCAATTTAACTGTTTTCTTCACAGCCTATTGTGAAATTGGATGGATGTGATGCCAAGGCTAGAGACCTTTTTGCTATTGTGGCTTTTGTTTGTTTGTGGAGATAGGGTCTTGCTAGGTAACCCAGGGTAGTCTTGAACTTGTGATCCTCCTGCCTCTGCCTCCTGAGTGCTGGAATTACAGGCATAAACCACCATGCCTAGGGGCCTTTTTTTTTTTTTCCTGCCTCTTTTAGTTGAATGTATACTTTGATTTCTATGGTGACAAAGAGGGTGAATGAGTATTCAAGGCACAAATAAGACCAGGTACCTAGAATGGGATGAAGTTAGTACCATCTTTTATTAACTGAAGCTAAGGAGAAAAACTGGTGATGCTGTAGTTGCTTGTTCCCCATCCCTTCTCCAAGAAAGAGGCCAGCATTTTGATTTCAAAGGCTCTCTGAAATAACTTTACTACAGTGAGACTGTAAACTATGTATGTCTTGTCATCACTGGTTTTCCTGTTGCTATAGTAATGTGTACTTTGTAGTAAACATCTCAGTCCACTCTGCTTAGTACAAAGACAGGACCAATGGAGGGAGCAGGGAGGCAGGAAAGTTCTTCTGGGAGCACATCAAATGTGGGGACAAGAATGGAGTGTTGAGAGACTTTCAGGTGGGTGGGCCCCCCTTACTCACTTCCTGGTTCCTCCCATGAAAGTAAGATTCTAGAAAAAATATTTAGTGCTTTGATCACAAGTTAGCTGAAAAAAAACCATGATGGCCAAATTGAGCAATTAACCGAGCCTGCCATCTGGAAAGGCAACCTGCAGGTTGAGCAATAAGCATCTCTATGATTCCTCTCTTCATAAAGCTGTGAGCTTCTTGCTTATGCCCTGAGTATTAAGGAAATGACCAACTTGCACATAAAACCCCAGGAAAGAGGAGGTTTATTATGGTAAGTTCCTGGGGTTTTGGGTTTTTGTTGTTGTTGTTGTTGTTTGTTTTTTGTTGTTTTTGTTTTGTTTTGTTTTATGCCTTGTATATTCTAGATGTAGAATTGTAAAACACACACACCAAGAAAAAAAATCAAATTTTTTTTAATATGCAAGGAAAGCTTTCTCTCTTATCTCAAAAGACCAGGGAATGGAAAGCCTAACAAGATGGAAAATTTTAATAACCAGTGTCCTTTATCCAAACAGTGCAGAACAACCCTGGTCCTATCTGCAGCCAGGAGAAACGTGCCCACCTCTGATCCTGCTGGAAGGGCATCAGAAGAGTCCTTCCTACCTGAGAGAGGACTTTAACAAGGGCTTAGTGGTTAGAGGGATTCCCAGTGTCTGGGTAAGACTCACAGAGGGAGCAGTGGGGCACTTCTGCTTCCAGCCAGACATTACCCAGGAAGGCCCAGGGGCAGTCAAAACTCCCTCCACCCAGAAATAACATGGGGACCTCAACCTGGGGCACCCTTAGATGCCAGGTGGGAAGCCCCACCTCACATGCGCCTGCAACCATGAGTTAGGGTCCACCCTTTCTCACCAGAGTTGTGTATCAGAGACAGCCAGCTAAACAACAAGGTTTAAATAAGATCCAGAGTCTTTTAGCACAATACCTAAAACACTCAAATTTCAGTTAAAATCATTTACCATACCAAGAACCAGGAAAACTTCAAACTGAATGAAAAACAACCAATATATGCCCACACTGACCTGACATATATGTGAGAATTATCTGACAAGGATTTTAAAGCATCATGATAAAAAATTATTCAAGTGGCAAATGAAAAATCAATTGAAAAATAAAAAAACAAAGGTTCAGAAAAAAACTTGGGGAAAAGATAGAAGATATAATGAAGAGATAAATTTAAATTTTATAACTAAAATCATTAATGACCAATGTAAAAAATAATTCCAATGGTTAAAGAGAAAATACAAACAACAGGGTATATCAGTAAACCAGATTGAATGATAGAAATTCCTAATATGAGCAAGAGGGAGAAAATAGACAGGAGGAAAACAAAACAAAACAAAACAAAACAAAACAAAAACCCTCTCAGTGGCCTGGGGGAAACAACAAACATTCTAGGGTTCACACCAGGATAGTCCAAAACATGAAGAGAAAGAAGGCAGGACTGAAGACTATCAAAGAAATACAACCTAAAACTTCCTACATTTTTGCAAAAGACACAAAACAATGGATGCAAGAAGCAAAATAAGTTCCAAATAAGACTGTCAAGCAAATTCACACTAAGACACTTCAGCTAATAATGACAAAGAAAATATGTTGAAGACAGCTGTTGTTGTTGTGTGCCACTGATAGGGCTTTCAATGGCTGTTTTGGGATTGCCTGGGGAATGGATTGCCATGTCCTTTTCCCATTTTTGCAGTGCTGGGAACCAAACTTAGGACCTCAGAGACTGCAGTCTCTACCAACTGAGCATTGCTCTACCAACTGAGCTAAATCCCAGCCCTGAAGACAACTAGAGAAAAAATCTCACAAAGGAAAAACAACTCTAATGACAGCTGACTTGTCCTCACAAACCATGGAGACCAAGGAAACCATCCATCAGACCTCTTTACAGAGCAATATATTTTGGTTTCGGTTTTCAAGAATGAAGTGGAAATAAACACATTTCCAGAGGAACAAACCCAAAGAAAACTTGTCACCAGACTTACCTTAAAAAAACTGCTTAATCCCTGAATAAAAAGAAATAATAAAAAAGAAAAATGTAGAATATTGGGAAAGCATAAACATGGATAAATGCAATGAATTCTCCTCCTGTTGAGTTTCCAAAATCATAGTCACAAGTTGAAGCAAGTTGTGTGTTGTGTTCTAAATGTGCCTTGTTGTTGTTGTTAGGTGTCATCAAGTCGGTATCTGACTGATAGCCGCCCTATGTACAACAGACGAAACACTATTATCAGTGCTTCTCTGCTATTCATAGGATTTTTGATGGCTGATTGTTTTTTGGGAGTGGGTTGCCAGGTCCTTCTCCCAAGCCTACAGTACCTGGTGTTCCCAGGCAGCCTCCCATCCAAGGACTAACCAGGCCCGACCCTGCTTAGCTTCTGAGATCTGACAGATGGATCAGATGCCACAGTGGTATAACTGCAGACTTAAATGCGCCTAAAGGATATATTTAAGACAATTATGTTTTAAATAAGGGCATATAAAAGAATATAAAATGAAGCAAAGTTTCTATACTCAAACTATCCAAATAATGACACCAATAAACTTCAGAAATTTATGTAAAGATAATACTAATAGCAACCACTAAAAAGCTACCCAGATATATCCCAAAACACTATATGTCAATCAAAATCAAATTACAATAAATGTTCAAGTAATACACAGCAAGGCAGGAAGAGGAAAACAAAAAATAGAACAAAGAGAAAAGTAAAATAGCCATGAGCCATAGCACAGCAATAATTAAATTAAATATAAGTGTCCTAAATATGCCAACTAAATGAAAGAAATGCACACTGCATATTTAAATATATGGACAAATATACACAGTCTAACCAAAATTAAATCCAAATAAGACAAAATAGTTAAGTTGAAAGAAAAATAACAGAAAATGTATATCAGTATATATTAATCAAAAGAATGTAGGAATGGTTATATTGATATCAGATAATGTAGACTTCAAAGCCAGGAAAATTGCCAGAAAGTCAATCCACAGGTAGCACATCATAGTCTTAACTGTGAGTGACCCAAACGAGAAAGCTGCAAAATATGTGAGGCAAAAATTGATAGAGGAGAAAGATATAAAAACAATTATATTTCACAACCCCAACACACGTATCTCAATAATGGAGAGATAATCTATGTAGAAAAATTCTCATCAATTTTAAAATAATTTTAAAGATATAGTGTGCTTCCCCATCACAATGGGGGAGAAAAGACAAGAGGTTAATAAGAGAAAGACAACAGAAAAGCCTCCAAAGAGTTAGAAACTAAACAATACACTCCTAAATAATCCAAGCAATGCCTCAACCAAAACTGAAAATTAGTTGAAGTGAAGAAAATGAGAATATAAAGTATCAAAACTTGTAGAACACAGGCAAAATAGTGAAGGAGGTGAAGTTATCACACTAAATGCTTACATGAGAACTGTGGAAAAGTTCCAAATCCATAAACTAAGCTCCCAGTTCAAGGACTTGGAAGAAGGAAAAGCCAAACAAACTCAAAGAGGAAAAGAAATTATTAATAAAGAGCAGAAATCAACTAAATTGAAAAATAGAAACCAACAGAGAAATTATATAAACAGAAAGCTTTTCTTTGAAGTTGTCAGTAAAATTGATTAATCTCTAGCAAAACTGACAAACAACAAATGACCAGCCTCAGGAGGGAGTGCAAGGGCACCTCCAGGGATGCCGCAGGCACCAAGAGATGACAACTGTGAACTTAGATGAAAAATCTCTGTAAAGTATAAACAATTTGAATTAATCCAAAGGTCAATGAAGGGTTTATGCCAGTTATAAAAGGCTGACTCCACAGTTGAAAATCAATTAGCCCATGACATCAACAACTCAAGGAGAAAAATCATGTGATCAAATCAATTAATGATAAGAAAGAATATGGCACATTTTAACATCATTATGTTAAAAAATTCTTATAAAATTGGAAATCACCCTAACTTTATCAGGAATCTCCTAAAAAAAAAAAAACCCTGCAAACTGCAGTCTGGATGCTGTGGTGCACGCCTGTAATCCCAGCAACTCAGGAGGCTGAGGCAGGAAGATAGAGAATTTGAGGACACAGGCAGCACATGCACCTTAGCAAGACCTTGCCTCAATTTTAAAAAGGGAGCTGGGGTGCAACTCGGTGGTGGAACACCAGCATGTGTGAGGCTCTGGGTTAGCCCTTAGTTTAAAAAATAAATAAATAAATAAAGCGGATGGTTAAGTTTGTGCATAATGGTGGAAGAAGGCACACATCCCATTAAAATCAAAAGGAAAGCAAAGGCATGTACTCCTAACACACCTGTCAGCATGGGACTGAAACCTGTTGTGTATCAGTAAGGCAGTAAGAGAAGAAAGGAAATAAAGTTATACCATTTAAAGAAGAAATAATGCCACCTCTATTCTTAGAAGACATGATAATTCATGTTGAATATTAAAGTTATCTACACAAAATAAAGGGCTGGGATTTAGCTTGGTGGGTAGAGCACCACTCTGCAGTCTCTGAGATTCCGAGTTCAATTCCCAGCACCACAAAAATGGGAGACAGTCGTGGCAATGCACTCCTGAGGCAATCCCGAAACAGTCAGCCATTGAAAACCCTAAGATCTGACAGATGGATCACATGCCACGAGGGTCACTAAGAGTCGGACACGACTTGATGGCACCTAACACCACCAACAACAAAAAATAAAATTTCCAGGAACTAAGTTCCATGTTCAGCAATATGGTAGGATACTAAATGAACATACAAAATTCAAGCATATATCTGTATGGTAGCAATGGGCACATGAATGACAACATGTAAAATGTAGTACAATTTACAATTGCCAGAAGATATGAAGTAAGTCCAGCAAGACATGTCCAGGACCTCCTGGATGAAAACCACAGGATGAAATAAATTTTAAAAAGATGTAAATAAATGAAAATGGCAAGACGAACTTGGTTTATGCATCCAAAGACAAAAATAATAAATATGCCAACTCTTCCTAAACTAATATACAGATTTCACATAATTTCTATCAAATTCCCACAAAAATTTTTGTAAAAATAAACACAATTATTCTGAAATCTATATAGAATGGCAGTTTAAACATATAAGACCATTTTGAAAAATAAAAGAATTGGTGTTTCTGTTTCAAGCTATCCATAATGATTTACAATTTTTATTTGGATAGACACATATATAAATGAAATAAAATAGGAAACTCACAAAGAATTTTAATCTATACTTCACATTTACACAAAAATCAATTCAAAATGGATCATGAACTTAAATATAAAACACAAAATTATAAGACATAAAAATATGTAAGAGAAAATCTTCAGGATTTAAAGATAGACAAAATTTTCTTATACTTCAAACCAAAACCACAATCCACAAAAATAAATATTGATAAATTAGACTTCATCACAATATTTAAAACTATTGCTCTATGAAAATCCTGTTACATGGGTAAAAATCTGAGTTACTTGGGCACAATATTCTCAAAACACAGATCTGATTTTTTTAAAAAGACTGGTGTATTGAATATATAAGTACCTTTTAAAACCCAGGGGCTGGAGTTGTGGTTCAGTGGTAGAGCAATTGGTGAACATGTGTGAGGCCCTAACTCAGCAATAAAAAATAAATGATATAATTAGAAAAGGGGAAAACGACAGAGGCAGATATTTCTCTGAGGATATGTAGAAGGAGAACACACACACATGAAAATATGTCCAACTAAACTAGTCTAGAGGAAATGTACCTTTAAGATTCAATGAACTATCACTGCATGCATATCAGAGTGGCTAAAATTAAAATAGTAACAACAGTAATAATTATGATAATGAAAAGCCAAGTACCAGGAATGATTCAAAAAAGCAGGACCACAGACACATGGGTAGGTACATAAAATGGATGCAGCAACTTTGGAAAGCAGTTTTAACTCAACAATAACACTTCTACTCATTGATCCCAGAGACATACAAACACCTAGTCACAGAAAAGCCTACATATGAATGTTCATAGCTACTTTACTTATAATAGCCAAAGAACTGGAAATAACCTAGATGTCTCCCACTGGGTGGACAGCCAAGCTGTGGTATACCATACCATGGAATTCTAACCAGTAATCTCTCTATATATATTATATATATAACATATATTATATATTATATATTATATATACTATATATAATAAAATATAATAATAAAATATATAATATATATTTTATATTTATATATAATTTTATACAATTATATATATAAATTATATATAATAATTTATATATAATATATAAATGTATATTTATATATAATTTATATATATTATATAATATAATAATAAAAATAATAAAACATATAATATAATAAAATATGAATATATAATATAATATATATATATATATAAAAATAAATATACTCACACATTATTGTTACATGCAATAACTGGGATGAATCTCCAAAGAGTTATTTTTGGTAAATAATTCAACCCCAAAAGATTACAAAATGTATAATTCCATTTGCAAAATTATACAATTTGTCCAATGACAAAATTATAGAAATGCGTAATCAATTATCTGTTTTCAGGAGTTAAGTGTAGGAGGTGGGAAGGAGTCATAGCAGGGGTGATGAATGAGTTTATAAAAGGGCATTATGAGGGGTTCTGATCTTGTTTGTATTAATATCACTCTCCTGGTTGTGACACTGTTCTATGATTTTGCAAGGTGTTCCATCAGGGGGAAGGGGATAATGGATATATGGGACATATATGTATCATATCTTACAACTGCATGGGAATCTACAATTATGTCCCCCAAAAGAAAACTTTCCCGAAGAGGTAGACAGAAATATACCATTTTTCAGGCAGTAAAAACTTTAAACATAATGCATTTTATATGCAAAAGCATCTTATTGGCATTCTTGAATAGTTTGTGTTGAACATATGCTAGAACAACCTTCATGCTCTGCAGCCTATTGCTCTTTAAACTTCATTCAATTCTCCCTTAGAATTGGATGATGCAGCCAGGCATGGTGGGGCATGCCTGGTAATCCCAGCAACTCAGGAGACTGAGGCAGGAGGATCACAAGTTTGAGACCAGACATAGTCTGCATAATTTAATGACACTATGTCTCAAAAAAGTAAAAAAAGAAAAAAAGAAAGAAAGAAAAATGGCTGAGGGTGAAACTCAGTGGTACAGCACTTGCAAAGTGCGCAAAGCATGAGGTCCTCTGTTCAACCTCCAGTACCGTGAAAAAATAAAATAAAAAGAATTGGATGATGCCCAAAAGAAGACTTCCAGGATGCAGGGTGTGTCAGTGGAGCAAACCTGTGGGAGGAGCCTGCTCCAGGCTACCTCATCTCAGCAGCACACCCTGCTCATGTCTGAAGTGTTCAGCTGTGGAGCACTTTCATATGGGTAACTTCTGGACCTCACATTTTTGTTTCATGGATCCATGAAAAGCATGTATCCCTTAGGCTTCCCTGGCAGTGAACAGTGTTAATAAAGGTTGGACCATTCTTTGGAAATAAATTCCAATGTGGCTAGGAGGCTCCTCCTTCCTCTATGGCTCTGGCTTATGATTTCAGAAAGAATGGTCTGTGAAAAATACAATTAAGCTCAGATAAATTTAAATTACAGAAGAACTCTGTACCCTCTTGCTACTTGACCTCTGATATGTCATGAAGATATTCTGTTTTCTTATTTATAACTTTGGAAAATGGCCAGTTGTGTTTCGCAGAAGTCATCTGGTTTCCAAGGAATATTTCTAAACTTTCAAGTGTGTAAAATTCTGCTAGAAATTAAGGAAAGTTTTTAAAGTCACCAAATACATTAGTATACTTTTCAAATGGCATTGATTTTTACTGACCTGTTGTAGTATATTTATACCATACATTTCTTTTCCTCCAATATTATAAGGTTGCATTTATATTGGCCAATAAATGATTCCCCCTCCCCAAAAAAAGCAAAGGGGAGGTTAACTTCCAGCCTGACAGCATTAGGAGCTGCATTAACTTGCTCCCCACTGAAAATGTGGTGGTCCTTTAACTACAGGTTTGCTTCCTGCAGTGTCGGTTACCCATGGTCAATTGTAGTTCTAAAATACAAAAGGGAAAAATACATAAATAAATAATTCATAAATGCTCTGCCTCATCCCTTTTCTCAGCATATCCACACTGTATATGCCACCCACCTGCTGGGCCCTTGGTAGCCATCTTGGTTATCAGATGGACTGTTGCAGTATTACTGGATTTGTTCACTCATGAAGCCTTTATATAATATGGCCACTATTCTTTTTATTGTTGTTTATTGTCTGTTTATTGTTGTTAATGTCTTAGTTAAGTTAAAAAAGTAAGACCCTCAACTAGAAGGATTGGCACAGTGCATGTGACAATAGGCTTAAACATAAAAATGATCATGTGCCTGGCACAAGGTCTGAGAGTGTTTCATTCTGTTGTACACAGGGGTCGCTCTGCATCGGACCTGACGCTATGGCACCTAGCAACAGCAACAGCGTAGAAAAAATATTACATATAGGGATCAGTATTACCTGTAGTTTCAGACATTTACTTTGTTGTTGTTGTTGGGTGCCATCGAGTTGGGTCTGACTCATAGCAACCCCCATAGGATTTTCAATGACTCATTGTGTTGGCATTGTTTTGGGAGTGGATTGCCACATCCTTCTCCCATTTTTGTGGTGCTGGGGATTGAACCCAGTACCTCAGAGAGTGAGGAACAGCACTCTACCCAGTGAAGTAAACACCAGCTCTAAGGAATAACACTGTTGTAAAAAAAAAAAAAAAAAAAAAAAAATCTTTAAAATAACCATTTAAGTGCTGGGTACATGCTTCTAATCCTAGTGACTTGAGAGCTCAGCTCAGTGGTAGAACACTTGCAAAGCATGTATGAGGTCCTAGATTCATCACCCCAGTACCCCCCAAAAATAAAATAAAATAAAAATAATCATTTCAAACCTCTGAAAACGATCCTAAAGGAAAAGAGCAAGAAAAAACAAAACCACTGCTTAAGGCAATCAATGAAAGTTAGGTAGGAAAAGCAAGGGTGTGTGGTATTGAAATCAAGATTACTCTCTCCCTCTCTTTCCTGCTCAGCAAGGCAGGGCCTCTATGACAGCAACATGTGGCCAAGAACGTAGGGCAGCATCCACCCAAGCTTCCAGACAGAAGACTTTTCCCAGGCATTTCACCCTGCCTCTAGCTGCCTGGGGCTGAGTCTCAGGCCCAGATGAATGCACACAGGGAACAGGGGCTTTGTTCTGTCCAGCTCCCCCTCAGACAAAGAGGATCATGGCCTTGAGGGCACACTGAGCTGAGGGACCTGTAAAGGCTCCTTCCATCTAACAAGATGCAAGCTGAGAGGGCCTCACACTTCTACCACAGCCTTGACTGAGGCCTCACTTTCTACAGCGTGGGGGAGGCTCAGAGAGAAGACTGTCATCTTCCCCACACCCACCTACAAATCTCTGCTTCGAGTATCTTGTCTGGAGGGAGGAGACCATAAAAGAGATCCTAGTCTCTTCCCCAAAGAACCAGCCCAACTTGCAGCTGAACATGGAGCAATTCTAGCTCTAGGCTTCCCCCAAGGACTGCAGCCTTTACAGTGTGAGGCGACTGGGAGAAGACTGGTGACTTTAATGAAGGTGGGGTGTGCTCCCAACCACTTAGTTTACAAGACAGAGTCTGGAAGTAGGACAACAGGGGAAATTCTCCTGAGATCAGAGCAGAAATCAGACACTGATTCCAGAAATGATTTCTTCAAAGAAGCCACAATTTGACTAAATTGTCTTGTAGAGAAATTAATATAAGCTCCACTGTGTTATTGAGCACAACCAAACAATTGGCTAGAAATTACTGGAGTTTAATAGCTGGAAGTGGACAGGGAAGGAGAGGAAGAGATCCATCAGTACCAGCACCAATCCAACACCAGCACGTGTGGACCCAGAGCTACACTTGCCTGAGGACCACTCACCTCAGTAGCTTACCACCAAGTGTGCAGGGCAGGGAGTGAACCAAACAAGCAAACAGGAAATAACAATAAGGAGCCCCAGGAGGAGGGAATGTGCAGGGTTGTTACAATATATTATTTGAAATGTCTAGTTTCCAACAACAACAAAAAATCTGAAGCATGTAAAGAAATAGGAAATGACAATCTATATGCTAGAGGAAAAAGAAATTTGAACTACCTGTGAGAGTGACCAAATGGATTAAATACATAAAAATGTCAGTCATCACAAATAAGCTCACAGAACTAAAGAAAAGTGTGATTAGAGAAGTTAAGAAAGGTTTAATGGTAACACCCCAGCAAATAAAGAATATCTAAAAGATAAAATATTTAAAAGAACCAAATGAAAAACATGAAGCTGAAAAGTATAATAATTGAAGCTAAAGAAATTGCTAGAGCAACTGAAGAGTAGGTTTGAGTTGGCAAAAGAAATAACTAATGAATTTGGAGACAGATCAATAGAGTTTATGGACAACAGGAAGGAAAATGAAAACAAATGAACCCGAGATGCAGAGAACTATGGGACATAATTGATAGCACCAATTTACACATATTACTAGGACAGAGAAATAAGCAGGAAAAAATTAACAGAAATAACGGCTGAAAATTTCCCAAATTTATTGTAAGACAATAAATTACACATGTTGTTAGGATACTGTACAAACTCTAGGAAAAATGCGAAGATTCACATATGCACACACCATATTAAAAATGTTGCCAGCTAAGTGGTAAAATTAAACTCTTGGGATTCCAGTTAAGATGGTGGATGGTTAACAGCCACCCTTCAATGAGGGAAGAAAACTGTTAGGGAAACACATAGAGTTCTCTACTCAAAACAAAAAGAGAATGGAGAGTAGCTTTAGTTATTTTAAAAAATAAATTTAAAAAAAGTAATATAGGACCATACAAGGACAACCTGCCAAATAGTGGATATTAAAATGACAGAGAAGAGGAGGAAGCGGCAGGGTGACTCACCAGAATCCTCAACCCAGGGAAAGCAACTGCAAAAGGTTTCAGAGGCCTCTGTGCCTGTGACACAGAGAAGTGGTACTGGGGGTCTGGGGAAACTCAGAGAGATGGTTTAGGTAGTGGCAAATTTACAGCCCACAGTGCCTATGACCTAGACAAGGGGCACCCGCAGAGCCAGTGAGCCTAAGAGAGATGGTTCAGGCAATAGTGCGTTTAGGGACCTGGAGAACCTGAAACACAGAGGAGGGGTGCTGCAGGTACTAGAATCCTAAGGGAGACGATTCAGGCACTAGCATGATTGGGGGCTGAGAGCACAGGGGACAGAGAGAAACAGATGGAGCACTGCTGACTGCAGAGGCTACAGTGAGAGCTAGGCGCCAGACCCTGAGACTGGGACTTACGGGGTTATGGGGAGGAAAGTGCCAGCGACCAGTCATCATCCAGCCCCATGGGATTGGGTAGGGAGAACCCCTTCACACATGGAGGAAGTGAGACCTAACACCTAGACCATGCAATGCCAAGTGTCAGCAGAAAAACACATGAAACATGAAAGGTGAAGCTGGATGGGATGGTGCAATAAACCAAAGCCTCCCGACAGATAACTTCAAACTAACTGGATTCTTTGAGATGCCAGATAAAGAATTTAGATCCTTCATATATATATATATGTTGTTGTTGTTGTTGTTGTTAGGTGCCATCGAGTCGGTATCCGACCCATAGCGACCCTCATAGGGTTTTCAATGACTGACTGTTTTGGGATTGCCTTGGGAGTGGATTGCCAAGCCCTTCTCCCATTTTTGCGGTGCTGGGAATTGAACTCGGGACCTCAGGGACTAGCAGTGCAGTGCTATACCCACTGAGCCAAATCCCAGACCTCATATATATATATATATATATATATATATATATATATATATGTATGTATGTATTTCAAGGATACCATGATGAAAACAACTAATTCACTGGACAAAACAATACCTAACTTGAAAACAAACTCAGCAAAGAAATTGAGATCCTGAAGAAGAATCAAACAGAAAATCTTGAAATATAAAGTGAAATTAATCAACCCAATATTACAGTAGAATCTTTGGTATCCAGACTAGACAAAACTGAGAATAGCATAGGTGATGCTGAAGAAAAAGTGGAGGTCTTTATTTATTCAAATGTCACAAAAAAGGAAGATGAAGCAGTATGAGCAAGATTTTCAAGAGGTCTTTGATAAAATGAAGAAATGAAACATATGAATTCAGGGAGTTTACAGAGAACTTGAAAACAACACAAAGGGATTAGGAAATTTATTCAAAGAGATACTGGATAAGAACTTCCCATACCTAAGGCAAGAGCTAGATACCTGTACAACCGCAACACTCAGAACTCCAAACAGTGTAGATCAGAGCAGATCATCTCTATGACACATTATAATTGGAATGCTAAATCAAGAGAGCAAAGAAGCTATTCTAAAAGCTATAAGAAAGAAACATCAATTCACATATAATGGCAACCCATCAGAATAACAGTGGACTTTTCAACAACATTAAAGGCAAGGAAAGCTTAGACAGACATCACCCAAGTCCTGAAGAAGAACAACTGCCAACCAAGATTACATTACCCAATGAAACTATCTTTTAAAATAGATGGTGAGTTCAATACATTATATGCTATTCACTTGCTTAAACATTTCACAACCACCAAGCCAGCATTTCCGAGGCTCCTCAATGAAACATCACATATAGGAAAGCTAAGATAACCCTGCCTGCAGCTATAGCCCTGTGGCATCCGATCCCATCAGATCTCGGAAGCTAAGCAGGGTCGGGCCTGGTTAGTACCTGGATGGGAGACCTCCTGGGAACACCAGAAGCTGTAGGCTGGGAGAAGGACCTGGCAACCCCCTCCCAAAAATCAATCTGCCATTGAAAACCCTATGAACAGCAGAGAAGCACTGACAATAGTGTTTCCCCTGTTGTACATAGGGTCGCTATGAGTCGACGGCACCTAACAACAACAACAACAAGATAACCCTCAATACAAAATCAAAGAAATGAATAATAAACATGAAGGTAACTTAAGAGAGCAATAGGCTGTATATGAATCAAAGACAGAAATAAGCTCCAAAATGATGCAGAATAAAAAGCACCTCTCAGTAGTTACTTTCAGTGCAAATGGTTTTAACTTACTATTCAAGAGGCATAGACAGGCCAACTGGATTTAAAAACATAAACTCTTGATGTTCAGCATTCAAGAGGCTCACCTCATCCCTAAAGAAAATAAAAGGGTGAAAATTAAAGGCTAGAAAAAATATTCCAAACATATAGGAACCAAAACAACCCCAGAAGTTGCAATACTAATTTCAGACAACTTAGGCTTCAATTCTAAACAAATGAGAAGAGACAAAAAAAAGGACACTACATATTAGCAAAAGAAAAAGTCAACCAAGAACCCACAATGATACTTATATATTTACTCACAAAATGCAGGGGCACTAAGTTCCATAAAACAAATATTATTGGAGATAAAGGGACACATTGGGACAGACACGATAATTATAGGAGATGTCAATATCCCATTTTCATTAAGAGACATATCATCAAAGAAAAATTTAACAGAGAAATGAAGGACTTAAATAGATATCTATAGAATATTCCATCCATCAGATGCAGAATAGACATTCTTCTTGGCACCACATGGAACTTTTTCTAATACAGACCACATTTTAATCCACAAAAATGGTCTCAACAAATACAAATAGAAATTATCCCCTGTACCTTGTCAGATCACAATGGAAAAAAAACAGAATGCAAAAGCAAGAAAAAATTCAGAAATGTTACAAATTCATAGAGACTAAATAATGTACTGCTGAATGATCAATGGATCATCAAAGAAATCAGAGAGGAAATCTAAAAATTTCTTGCAATCAAATGAGGATAAAAATACATCCCATCAAAATTTATTGGATACAGAAAAGGCAGTTATAAGAGGGAAGTTCATAGCCATGAATGCCTTCATCAATAAGTTAGGGAAAGCCCAATTAAATAATATAATGACACATCTTAAGACACTACAAGAACAACAAGCCAATCCCAAAAGGAACATTCAAACAGAAATTATCAAGATCAAGGCAAAGATATAACAATTAGAATCTAAAAAGACAATCCAAAGACTTAATGAGACTAAGAGCTGTTTCTTCAAAAAGATTAATAAAATTGATGACCCCCAGCCAGTCTCACCAAAAGAAACAAGGAAAAGGCCCAAATTTTAAAAATTAGAGATGAGAATGGGTTCATAACCACCAATACCAATGAAATCCAAAAGATAATCAGGGAATACTTTGAGAAAGTGTACTTCACCCTCAAACAAACAAACAAACAAAAACACAGAAGAAATGGAAAAGTTCATTAATACATAGGAACTACCAAAATTTTTAAAGCCTTGAGCTATTTAAACAGACCTAGTGCATTTGCCAAAATAGAGACAGTAATAAAAAGTCTCCCAACAAAGAAAAGCACAGGTCCCTACAGGTTCATAGCAGAATTCTATCAAACCTTGGAGGAAGAATTAATACCAATCTCCTCAAACTATTTCATATAGTAGAAAAGGAAACAAACTTTAAAACCCATTCTATGAAGCCAGTATCACCCTGATATCAAAACTGAGCAAGGACACTTCAAAGACAGAGAACTACAGACCAATTTCCCTGAGGAACATTGATACAAAAATCCTCAATGAAATTCTGGAAAACAAAATTCAGCAACACATTAAAAAGATCATACACCATGATCAAATATGCTTCATTGCACAGATGCAAGGCTGGTTCAGCATATGAAAATCAATGTAATTCAACATATGAACAGATTTTCAGACAGAAATCATATGATCATCTCAATTGATGCTGAGAAGGCCATTGACAAAGTGCAACATCCTTTCAGGATAAAAGCCCTGGAGAAGATGGGCATAACAGGGAAGTGCCTCAACATCCTAAAAGCCACGCATGACAAACCTACAGCCAATATCATATTAAATGGGGAAAAATTGAAACCATTCCCTCTAAGATCAGGAACAAGCCATGGATGTCCATTCTCTCCTCTCTTATTCAATATTGTGATCCAAGTCCTAACCAGAAAAATCAGGCAAGACAAGAGAAAGAAATTAGAGGGATATAGATAGACAAAGAAGAGGTCAAACCATCCTTATTTGTAGACAACATGATCCTTTACTTAAAGGACCCCCCAAAAAAATTCCTCTAGAAAATACTTAGAACTAATTAACTCCTTCAACAAAGTAGCAGGATACAAAATTAACACTCAAAAATTAGTAGCTTTCCTTTACACCAGTACTGAAATGAAGAGAACAAAATTAAGGAAACAATCCCATTCACAACAGCCCACCAAAAGATTAAATATTTAGGAGTCAATCTAACCAAAGATCCTAAAGACCTCTACAAGGAAAACTTCAAAACACTAAAGAAAGAAATCCATGGGCAGAGGAGGTCCTTCTATCTTCTAGTAGATAGAACGACCTCCTCTGTTCATGAATTTGGAGAATCCATATGTAAAAATGGCCATCCTACCAAAAGCAATTTACAGATTTAACGTAATCCCCATTAAAACTCCAATGACAGACTTTGCAGAAATAGAAAAAATTATCCTAAAATTCAAGACCATATATAGCCAAAACAATCTTAAGCTGCAAAAACAGTGCAGGCAGGGTCACTATACTTGACTTCAAACTGTACTACAGGGCTATAGTGGCAAAATCAGCTTAGTACTGGTACAAAAATAGGCTTAAAGACCAAGGAACAGAATTGAAAACCCAGAGATACATCCACATAACCACAACCACCTGATCTTTGACAAAATGGCTAAGTATGCTCAATGGAGGAAAGGTAGCCTCTTCAACAAATAGTGTTGGGAAAATTGGATATTCTTTTACAGAAAATTGAAAATAGACCTATCACTCACAATCTGCATGGGAGTCAATTCAAAATGGATAAGAGACCTCAAAATAAAACCAGAAGCCTTAAAACTACCAGAAGAAAGGAGAGGAAACACACCCCAACACATAGAAATATGAATGTTTTCCTTAACAAGACTCTAATTGTCCAAGAATTGGCACCAAGAATTGACAAATGGGATTACATGAAGTTAAAAAGCAAAGAAAACAATAAACAGAGTTAAGGGAGAGCTCACTGAATGGGAGAATATCTTTGCATTCTACACATCTGACAGGGGACTAATTTCTAGAATATACAAAGAACTTAAGAAGGCAACTTCCAAGACAACAAATAACCCAATACAAAAGGAGGCAAAGGAAATGAACAGACAGTTCTCAAAGGAAGAAGTTTAAAGAGCCATGAAACACAAGAAAAAGTGCTCACTATCCCTAGTCATTAGGGAAGTGCAAATCAAAACAAACTGAGATTCCATCTCACCCCAACAAGAATGGACAAGATCAACAAAATGAATAATAACAAATACTGGCAAAGATGTGGAGAAAAAGGAACACTTTTACACTGCTGGTGTGACTGAAAATTAAGTCAGCCACTTTGGAAGGCAATATAGAGATACTTTAGAAAACTAAGAATAGAACTGCCATATGACTCAGCTATACCACTCCTGGGAATATACCAAGTGGGAGATAAATCATGATACCATAGAGACACCTGCATTTCCATATTTAATTCAGCACTTTTCACAATTGCAATGATATGGAGCCAAACAAGATGTCCATCAACAGAGGAGTGGACAAAAATATTGTGGTATATAAAAAATGGAATATTACTCAGCAATAAAAAAAGAATTAAATAATGTCATTTGCAACAAAATGGATGGAACTGGAGAATATTATCTTAAGCAAATGAACCCAGGCCCAAAAAGAGAAATATCTTATGTTCTCACTCATATGTGGGAGCTAAATCTAACTTAAAGGAATATATATATATAATCAGACTTATCTAAGAAGGGAAAATGAAAGCAGAAAAGAAGAGGGAGGAGGCTAGCAGGAGTGAGCAGAGGTTGAGCAAAGGGGCAAGGGAAGGGGAAATAATGTGGATGGATAAAGAGGGAGAGGATAATCTCAAAATAGATGATACAACAGTACAAATACATGGGAGAAAACAGGAAATATAATCCATAAATGCATACAATGTTTTTTACCATATATTAATCAAAAGATTCTGTGAAATGTGTAAGTTGATGAAAGTGTAACTAAAAGTGATGTGTTGTTGTTAGGTTCTTTTGAGTCAGCGTTTGACTCATAGTGACCCTATGTAAAGCAGATGAAACATTATTGTTAGTGCTTCTCTTCTACTCATTGGGTTTACAATGACTGATTGATTTTTTGGAGTGGGTTGCCAGGTCCTTCTCCCAAGTCTACAGTATCTGGTGTTCCCAGGTAGCCTCCCATCCAAGTACTAACCAGGTTCGGCCCTGCTTAGCTTCCAAGATCTGATGGGATTGGATACTACATTGGTATGGCTGCAGACAAAAGTGATGTAATAGTTGCCTTATTATTCCGCACCCCACCAACATTTACCAATAAATGGAATTAGAAGAAAAAATGCTGAAAGCCAAAGACAAGGAGAAGATTTTTTAAGGCTGTAGAACACTGACTCATCTCTTAGAAAACATGAAATAAGATTTAACAACTGACTTCTCCACAGAAACAAGTACCAGAGAGCTGTATGTGACATATGAAATGCTCCAAAACAAAATAATGAAGCAAGAATTGGATATCCATCCCAACTATCTTTCAGAAAAAGAGATTGAGTGAAGACTCCTAAATACGTAAAAACATAAAGTATTTATTGGCAGAAAATTCATCTTACCAAAAACAAAAGAAAAAACTTAAAGTGAAATAAATAAACTGTTCAAGCTGGAAACAAGTGAGCTCAAGCAGCAATTTTAATCCATAAGAAAGGACAAAAATCACCAGGAGAAGAAACTATGTAACTATCTAAAAAGCAAAAGTGAATATATTTCCTCCTTTCTTCACTTAAGTGACTGAAAAAGCAACTATATGAAATATCTATATAATATATTTCTGGGCCAATGCACGTGGAAATATTTTACATGTGCCATATTTTCTGGTAACAGCCAAGCTCTGTTAGATAAGGAAATCTCTACAGCTGGTAAAGTAATAATTATAAGAATGTATAGCTTAGCTTGTATTAACAGATACAATGTGGATAACAATATCACCAGGAAAATAAAAAAAGTAAAGACAGCTATACAGTCGTGCTATGATCAGAATGCTTGTGTCCCTCCAAAATTCATGTGATAACTTAGTCCCCACTGTGGCAGTGAAGCCTGGGGGGTGGGGGGAAGGCAAGTTAGCCCAGGGCTCTGCTCTCAGGAATAGGACCAAATGTGCTCATGGAAGAGGTCTCTGAGCACCACCTGGTGGCCTGTGTCTTTCTTCCATGTGAGGACACATCTCTGCCTGCTTCTCTACATGTGGATGAATAAGAAAACATCTTGATAGACCCAGATCTGCATACTATGACCTTGGACTTCCCCAAGGAAGATGAAGAACTTCTATTATTTATGAGTTACCCAGCACATACAAAGGCAAGGGGTAACGTTTTGATATATTCTTCTAATGAATCTGTATAACTCTAAAGATAAATTTCATAAATCAAGTAGTAATCACTAGGAAATAACTCAAACAACAGTGCAAAAATCATTAAAGAATTTAAAATGTTACACTAGAAAATATTCATTTAATGAAAAAGTAATGAGAGGAATTAATGAAAAAAATGTATGAAACATACTGTTAAACAAAAAATAGCAGTTATAAACCCAGCTATATAAATAATAGCATTCAACATGAATGCATCAAACAAACCTAAAGGCAAAGACTATCAATCAATCTGGGCTATAAAATGTGGTCCAATTATTGCCTAATTATAGGAGACATATTTTATATTCAAAGATAAAAATATTTTGAAATTAAATGGATGGAAAAAAGTATACAAACTTCAACCACAATGTGTAGGGAAAAATTGGGAGGAAATTGGCAAAAACTCCCAAACTGGGAAAATGGCTTTTGAATATCTGGTTTGTAAATTAGAAATCTAGGGAAAAAGAAAGTAACTTGGTTGTACATTTGTACAAAACCCTTCCTGATTGGACAAATGGACTGAAAGCTGATTGGCTCAGGCCATTCTGTGGGCGAGCTATATAAGGAGCTGCATTGCAGCAGCTCAATATTCTTCCCCTTTTTCCACCCCTTTTTCGCCTCTTCGCCCACACCATCGGCTAAGCAAGACATTCTCACCCATTCCTGCCCAGACCACCGATGAGGAAACAGCTTTCCTGTTCTCCCTCCGACCTTTGGTGAGGAAAGAACACTCTCCCATCACAATCATCAACAAGGGAAAGAACCTGCTCTCCATCTGATCACTGACGAAGCAACAGCTGTCTCCTCATGACCAGTGAGACGACCAACACAGGTGTTTGCTCCTGGAAGGCAAGAGCGCCTGAGGCTTTTCCTTTCTCCCGTCTCCTCCCAGGTCCCAAGGGCCACAGGAGTCCGCACCCCTCCCCCGAGGGTCCTGAGTGAATTGTGTTTAGTATCTGTGTGCGTGGCGGCGGCACCTGTCCTACCCTCCAGACCGGACCGGAAAGTGCATACCCCACAATAATGGAGCTTGGAATGGCTATATTGATCTCAGCCAACATGGATGTTAAAACAAAAAAAAGTTACTGGAGATAAAAAGGGGCATTTTATAATGGCAAAAGGGCACTTCATAATAGAGAGCAATACATGACACAAAAATAAAAAGAGAAACAGACACCTCAATCACCATTGCAGACTTCAGTTCTTCATTTTAAATAGCAGAACAACTGGACAAAGAAGCAGCGAGGACACAGAAGGCCTGGACCACACCATGCCCCATCTAGACCTAACAGACATCTCTCAAACATATCACCTAACAACAGCATATACACTTTCTTCAAGGGCATATGAAACATTCTTCAGGATAGACCAATATTCAAGCCCATAAGACAAACTTCTGTAAGTTTTGAATAATAGAAATAATACCAAATATGAATCGGAATGAAAATAGAAGTCAAAAACAGGATGACAATGGAATTCAATTAGAAATCACGGAGAAAAACTAGGGAAATTCACAAATGTGGAAATCAAACAACACACCCCTAAGTAGTGGGTGGGTCAAAAAAGAAAAAGGAAACCATAAAATATTTTGAGATGAATGAAAATGAAAACACAATCCAAAAGTTTTGAGATGCAGTTATAGATGTGCTTAGAGGAAATCTGTAAGTATAAATGACTGTATTCAGAAGAGAACTTCAAATTAATACTTAATCCTCTACCTTCAGGGACTTGATAAAGAACAAACTAAACCTAAAGCAAACAAACAAACAAAAAGTGGTAGAAGTTTACATGTGCAACCTATAAGTCACCAGGACTTTTTTTTTTTTTTGAAAGCAAACATAGGAAGTAAATTGTAAAAATTAGAGCAGAAATTATGAGACAGAGAACAGAAAAATGACAAAATCAATGAAATCAAGAGTTGGTTGTTCAAAAAGATCATCCAAGTGGGATTTATCCCAGTAATGTATGATTTATTCAACATCTGATGTAACAGATCAATGTAACAAATCAATAAAATAAAAAACAAAAATCATTTGATATGTTACTGGATTCAGAGAAAGTATTTGGCAAAGCTCAACATATCTTTCATGCTAAAAGCCTTCAGCAGCCTAGAAATAGAAGTAATGTCCTTAACCTGATAAAAGGCATCTAATAGCTTATATCATACCTAATGATACTGTCCTGTGAAATCAGGAGGAACACTGATAATTTCTCCTATCACCTGTAGTCGATATCGTATGGAAGATTCCAAACAGGACAGATAGACAAGAAAAAGAAATAAATAGTGTCAGTATTACAAAGGAAAAAGTACAAGTACCTTTAATCACAGATGACATAATCTTATATATAAAATGTTCCAATTCACTTAAAAACTACTAGAACAAATAATAGGCTCATCAGAGTTTGCAAGATGCAAGACCAATATATGAAAGTCAAATATATTTCTATGCACTTAAAGTAGATTATATGGCTGGGTGCAGTGGTGCATGCCTGTAATACCAGGAACTTGGGAAATGGAAGCAGGAAGATAGCGAGTTTGAGGCCAGAGGCAACCTGCATAACTTAGTAAGACCTGTCTCAAGATAAAAAATGAAAAAGGGACTGAGGGTGCAGCTGAGTGGTAGAATGTTTGCAAAGTATGTGTAAGACCCTTGGTTCAGCCCCTCAGTACTGAATAATAGTAATAATAATAATAATAATAATAATAGATAATGTAGATTATCTGAAAATGAAATTAAGAATATAATTTTATTCACAATAGCATCATAAAGAAAAAATGCTTAGGAATACATTTAACAAAGGGTACAAAAGTCATATTTCACAAGCTACAAAATATTATTTCATGAAATAAAAGAAAATAAGGACAATGCAAATAAATGGAAAGAATCCATTCATGAGGCAGAAGGCTTAAAATTGTTAAGATCGTATTGCTTACCAAACCAATGTACAGATCCAGTGGAATCACTACCAGTATTCCAGTGTATTACTTTTTATAAATTTACAAACTGAATTGAATTTCATATGGAGTTGTAAGGCACTGAGAAAAGACAAAATAATCCTGGGAAAGAAGAAGAAGTTGGGAGGGTACACTATTCCTGATTTCAAAACTTACTCTAGAACAATGATAAAAGAGACAGCGCAGTGTTGGCACCACAGTAGAAATATAGACCCACTGAAGAGACTAGAATCTAAAGATAATTTCCTGCATGTGTGATCAGCTATTTTTTGTTAATGATGCTAAGACCATTCAATGGGGTAAGAATGGCCTTTTCAACAAATGGGTCTGAGATGGGACAACTGAACATCCGTATGTGAAAGAATGAAGTTGAAACCTCCTCACCCTCTATTCAAAAATTAACTAAAAGGAACCACAGCCTAAATAATAGAAGAAAAATTCTAAAACTTTAGCAGAAAACAGAGGGATTTTATGATCCTAGACTTAAGATTGACCAAAGGTTCTTAAATATGACATGAGGGAAGCAGAGCCATCAGAAAGAAAGACAAGTGAATTAAAAATTCTTTGTATTGAAGAACACAACCAAGAATTTAGAAGACAAACTACAGAATTGAAAGATGTATTTGCGTATCTTATTTTGATAAGGGAACTCTGTCTAAATTTCTCTTTAGAATTACAATTCAATTGAAAAGAATAAACCCACTTGGAATAAAAAGCAAAAAGATGAATAGACATTTCTTCAAGGAAAGTATGCTAATAGCCAATAACTACATGAAAAGAATTCTTAGCATAATTAGGTGTCTGGGAAATGCATATCAAAGCATAATGGAGGGTATGGTGGCACACATCTGTAATCCCGGCACTCAGGAGGCTGAGGCAGGAAGATCACAAGTTTAAGGCCAGCCTGGGCTACGTAGAAAGATACGTGTCAAAAAAAAAAACAAAACCAAGCTTGGCAGCATATGCCTGCAATCCCAGCAACTCAGGAGGTAGAGGCAGGAGGATCACAAATTGGAGGTCAGCATCAGCCTGCGTAACTTAGCAAGACCCTCTCTCAAGATAAAATAAAATAAAAAGGGGCTAGTGTTACACCCCAGTGCTAGAGCACTTCAAGGAATATGTGAGGCTCTGGATTCAACCTCCCAGTACCACAAAAAAAGAAGAAGAAGAAGAAGAAGAAGAAGAAGAAGAAGAAGAAGAAGAAGAAGAAGAAGAAGAAGAAGAAACCCACAATGAAATACTATTTCATACTACTAAGATAGATAAAGTTGAAAAGTTAGATAATAACAAGTGTTAACAAGGATTTGGAGAAGTTGGAACCCTCATGCACAGCTGAGAGGAATATTAAATAGTGCAGTTGCTTTGAAAAACAACCAAGCAATGCATTAAATGATTAAAGAGTTACTATGTGACAAAGCAATTCCATCCGTAGATATATAACCAAGTGAAAAGGAAGACGTATCTCCACACAATGTTGACACAATTTTTATAGGAATATTATTCATAGTAGTCAGAAAGTGGAAACAACCCAAATGTCCACTAACAGAGAAACAAAATGTTAAATAGCCATGTAATGGGATAATATGTGACCATGAAAAAGAAGGAAATACTGGTATATTCTGCAACATGGGTGAATTCTGAAGCCATTATTCTAATTGAAAGAAGCCAGAGTCACAAAGACCACATATTTCTCAATCCATTCCATGCAAGTCCAGAGCAAGGGAAGCAATAGAAATAGAAATCAGATTCATGGCTGCTTAAACCTAAGGGATAGGGAAGTGAGAGCTAAAGCATATGACACTGCTGCTTTGTTTGGTTTGGGTTTAGCTAAATTAATTTTCAAGTGATACATAAAAACATAAAACTTATACCTATTAATGAAGTACCATGGGTTGTTTCTAAAACTGCTCATGGTGACAGTTGCCCATGTCTGTGAATATACTACAAACCATTGAACTGTACCCTTTAAATGGGCGAATTATATGGAAGTGGAATATATGTCAGTTAACCTGTTTTTAAAAATCATAGCGGGAAGCTTTTGTACATGAAAATGAGGAACCTCTGTTCCCTAGGGAGGGTCAGCACATAGGCAATAGCTTCTGCAGTCTCACCTCCCATGGTGCACGGTGCTGGGACTCTGGCAGCTCATTTCTTCTCTCCAGCATCTGCTCTGCCTCTTCCCTCCCCTTAAACACCCTAATACCCACATCAATGTTTCTCTCAGCTCCTTCCAGTTGCTTAAGTGTCAAACATCACCTGGCTACCCTTTCAAAGTTGCAATCCTTCCATTTCCTTCCTGGGATTTAATAGTGTTTTTCTTTTTCCACATCTTACCATGTTCTGTTTTTAATCTACTGTACAACTTAGTCTTTTATTAGGGCCATTGTTTACTATCCAGTTCACCCTGTAAGAATATAAATTACACAAGAACACAAAACTTCAGTTTGTTCACTAGAATGTACCTAATACATAATAAAGCATTAACAAATATTTACTTTTCTTACCACAATGGGCCCTGGTATATCATATCTTATTTCCATGTGTTTCTACTTATTAAAGAAAAAACCACAGAAAAGAGGGTAGTCCAGAAAGGTAGTCCAGCCAGGTGTGGTGGTGCACGCCTGTAATCCCAGCACTCTGGATACAGAAGCAGGATTGTGAGTTCCAAGCCAACCTAGCCTACATATTGAGACCCCATCTCTAATTAAGTAATTAATTAATTAAAAATAAAATTAATAAAAGAAAAAAGAAAGGAAGGAAGGAAGGAAGGAAGGAAGGAAGGACGGAAGAGACGAAAAAGTAGGCCAGAAATTTCAGAATGATACCTTGTCAGTTGGAAAGTTATTTATAACAGTTAAGGAAGGCTTTTTTTTCAATACTATTTTTCTTCTGCGTTGAATGTTATAGAAATTGTAATGAATGGATATTGAGCCAGAAAATCCCATTGTATTTCTAAACATATATTTAATTTGTCTATTAGTTTACATAGCCTGCAGCCATAGCCCTGTGGCGTCAGATCTCAGAAGCTAAGCAGGGTTGACCTGGTTAGTGCTTGGATGAGAGACCGCCTGGGAACACCAGGTGCTGTAGGCTTGGGAGAAGGACCCGGCAACCCACTCTGAAAACACAATCAACCATTGAAAACCCTATGAAGAGCAGAGAAACACTGACAATAGTGTTTCACCTGTTGTGCATAGGGTACCTACTAGTTGGATACCGACTCAACAGCACCTATAAACAACAATAACAAATTAGTTTATGTAAGTAGCATTTAGGGGGCTGAGATTTGGCTCAGTGGGTAGAGCGCTGCTCTGTAGTCTCTGAGGTCCCGAGTTCAATTCCCAGCACCACAAAATGGGAGAAGGACCTGGCAATCCACTCCCAAAGCAATCCCGAAACAGCCATTGAAAACCCTATGAGGGTCGCTATGAGTTGGATACCCACTCAACGGCACCTAACAACAAAAACAACAAGTAGCATTTAGAGGGTCCAGGCTCTGCATCAGTAAATTTGTTATTTGTCAGCAATGAATTAACCACTTTCAAGGCAGTGGTCAGTGTCACCTGCTACACAGAGGTCTGCAGTCAGGGCTGGCAGAAACACAAGTGATAAGCCAACCCAAAAATGGGGGGGGATGCTGGGAGGATCAGAACTACATGGTGATTTTGGGGGGGGGGGGCAAATTTGAGATTTTTTTCACAAGCTTAAAATCCAAAGTCAAATTTCCCAAAAAGTCAAATTAGAATCATGCAAATTATTGTTACTGTTAATATTTCCTATACATGGGCCTACAGGGCTGGGATTTAGCTCAGTAGAGCACCACTCTGCAGTCTCTGAGGTCCTGAGTTCAATTCCCACAACCACAAAAATGGGAGAAGGACATGGCAATCTACTCCCAAGGCAATCCCAAAACAATCAGCCATTGAAAACCCTATAAGGGTCGCTATGAGTCAGGTACGACTTGATGGCACCTAACAACAACAACAACATACATAGACCTTGTCTTTATTCTTTATCATAAATCAAAACTTTTAAACGTTTTTCTTTCTTTCTTTTTTTTTTTTTTGTCAGTATTTGGGGGCTGCAAGTGGTCTGCTACTGAGCTGCACTCTCAGCCCATTTTTTTATTTTTTATTTTGAATCAAGGTCTCCTAAATTGTGCCCGGTTCCTCTCGCCTCAAACTCACACTCCCCCTGCCTCAGTTTCCTGAGTCTCTGGGATTACAGGCCATGCCTGGCATAAGTCATACTTTTTCATGTATTTAAGAGAAAAAATGTAATAAGCTGTGACTCATTTCACCTATAAGAGCTAAAAAACCAATTTATGTCACAATTTTGTTTAAACAGAGTTCAGTCATGGTTGGGCCTCTGTGTGGGCAGGTACCACATCAGAACATGCCACTGGCCACATTCATAAAAAACATCTCGGCTCTGAACAAGTGCAGACCTTGCTCTTTGTCACTACTGCCTAAACAATGTAGTGTAAAAACTACCTGCACACAATTAACATTGCATGAAGTATTATAAATTATCAAGAGATGGCTTAAAGTGTACAGGAGGGTTGCTGGGCTGTGGGGGGTGGCTCATCACTGGGACATTTGGCTGGCATGTGCAAGGCCCTGGATCTGACCACCAGTACCATAAAAAACAAAAATAAAAAAGTATACAGGAGGATGGGTGTGAGTTAGATGCAAATACTACAGCACTTGGTATAGGGGATTGGGTATCTGCAGGCTGAAATATCCTCAGAGGATCCTGGAACCAATGACCCACAGACACCAATGGACGGCTGTACTTTCAAAGTCGAAAACAGTGTGGTAAGTTCTCAAAATAGACCTTATTTAGAGGAAGTATCCAAAAATCACATCTAAAGAATCATCTAAATTAAGTCAGGTGAATGGCTTTAGTGTAACTCAAATATCTTCATGTCTGTCCTCACTGAGAACCAAGAGAATCAGGATCTCTTTGTTGGATAAATAACAGCCATCATGTGTAAACGTTGTTGTTGTTGGGTGCTGTCAAGTGGGGTCTGACTCACAGCTACGTTATGTACAACAGAACAAAACACTCCCAGACACTGTGCCATCCTGGCACTGTGTCAGTGCTTCTCTGCTATTCATAGAGTTTTCAATGGCTGATTGTTTCCAGTGTGGGTTGCTGGGTCTTCTCCCAACCCTACAGCATCTGGTGCTCCCAGGTGGTCTCCCATCCAAGTACTAACCAGGTCAACCCTGCTTACCTTCCAAGATCTGAGGGGATCAGATGCCCGGGTGGTATGGCTGTATACTTTAGAGTCCAGAAAATAATTCCATCTAATTAGATTATCTCCTCCCTTATTTCTGTCAGGGAAGTGAGAATACTTTTCAATTTCTATTAAGGAAGCTCAAGAAGGTTGAGTGATTCGCCTAGGACACCTTGAGAAGAGAATTTCTAAGACCATCTCCATCTCAAACAGACATGTCCATAAGGGTCCTTTGTATCATGGCCCAGCTTAAGTCAAGAATTGGCCCAGAACTGAGTCAACCCTACACGTAAAGTTATTTCTGGGCTCAAAATCTCAACTGCAATCAGAGACTTAGATTAATCTGATAACACAATGTGGGGGCTGTCTGGAGTGTGTAAGGACTCTGGCACTTGGGGGGAAATGAAGAACCTCACCCTTCCAAAGATGCTGGCTTTCAAGTTTTAATAAAATTGTGCACTGACCAAAGAAAACATATTGCCAGGTCTAATTCAGTCCTTTAATTGCTTTTAATAAGAATCCTGCTTCCAATTCTGAAATTAGAAGTTAAGACTTTTGATTATCTTTATCCATTCAGATAAAAACAGGACTGTGAGTACCTAGTGAATGCTCATTTCATCTCTGGATCAGGAGGACACGCTTCCAGCTCCTCCATGAGCAGCTGCCAGTCTAGAGAAGGAAACGTTCGAATCGTCAAGAAATTACAATATAGCTGGGGTTGTGGCTCAGTGGGGAGGGCCTCAAAAGTAGGCAAAAGGCCTTGGCACCCGTCCCAGCACCATGAAGAAAGACAGGAAGAGAGGAAGGGAGCAAAGAAGGGGAAGGGAAAAACAAAGAAATGAAAAAGGGGGAAAAGAAGAGGAAATAAAATAATTTACTATAAAAAGGGGCACCTACTCTGGATGAGCCTTTGGTCATACCACCCTGGCATCCAATATCATCTGATCTCAGAAGCTAAGCAGAGTCAGGCCTGGTTAGTCCTTAGATGGGAGATTGCTTGGGAACACCAGGTGTTGTAGGCTTGAGAGGAGGATAAGGCAGTCCACTCCCAGAACAGTTAGCCATTGAAAACCCTTTGAATAGCAGAGAAGCACTGACATAGTGTGGGGCATGGCATAGTGTCAGGTAGTGTTTCAGTCTGTTGTACATAGGGAGAAAAGACTGGGGCTGTCCAAGACTTTGTTTTACTTGGTTTAATATTGGGGTTGTCCAAGATTTTGTTTTACTTGATTCTATAATCAATACCCATGGAAGTAGCTGTCAAAAAATCAAAAGATGCATTACACTGGCAAAAGCTGTTGCAAAAGATCTCTTTAAAGTATTAAAAAATAAAGATATCACATTGAAGACCAAGGTGTACCTGACTTATGCCATAGTATTTTTAGTTGCATCATATGCTTGTGAAAGCTGGAAAATGAATAAGGGAGACAGGAGAAGAATGGATGGTTTGGAATTATAGTGCCGAAGATAAATCTTGAATATACCATGGACTGCCAAAAGAGCCAACAAATCTGTCCCAGAAGTGCACCAGCATGCTCCTTGGAAGCAAGGATGGCTAGACTGTGTCTTACTTATTTTGGACATGTAGTCAAGAGGGCCCAATCCCTGGAGAAGGACATTGTATTTGAGAAAGTGGCAGGTCAGCAAAAAAAAAAGGATGACCCTCAAGTACATGGACTGACAGAGTGACTCCAACAATGGGTTTAAACATAAAAAAGACTGTGTGCCTGGCACAGAGTCAGGAAGTGTTTTGTTCTATTGTACATAGGGTTGCTATGAATCAGAACCAACTCAACAGCACCCAACATCCATAACAAAAGAAAAAAATACTATAAATGGCTGGAAAGAAACTGCACATAATCTGTAGGTAAACACCAGTTTGAATGAGACAGAGATTCTCATACGAAAAACGGGTACCAGAAGAAAGTGCTGACGGGTAACAACTGCCAACTGCAAAATCAATATCCAGTGAAATGACGCTTCACAAATGAAGAGAATGGCCTACTTTGATGGTACACACCAGTAATATCAGCACTTGGGAGGCAAAAGCAGGAGGATTGCAAGTTTGAGGCCAGCATGGATTACATAGCAAGAACTTGTCTCGAAATGAAATAAATAAAAATAAAAACAAAGATTGACTGAATAAATAAAGATTGACCTGAAAAAGTTCTTCAAACACAAAATGATAAAAGTTGATAAAAGTGGTCATTTCTGAATAATAGAAATATCAAGGACCAATAGTAAGAGCAAAAATGTGGTTACATACAATGTTCTTGTTAGGCGCTGTCAAGTTAAATCCAACTCTTAGTGACCCTATGTACAAGAGAAAAAAATACTACCCTACACTGTGCCATGCCCACAATCTTTTATGTTTGAGCCCAATGTTGGAGCCACTATGTTTCTTCTAGTTTGAGTCATGTCACATCAGCAAAAGGAGCTCCCAAGAGCTTTACTGCATTCCCAATATTAAGGTTAACTCTACTTCAAGGAAGCAACTCTTCCTCAGTCATTTCTTGAATGCCTTGCACCCTGAGGGGCTCATTTTCCAGCACTATATTTGACAGTGCTTCTCTTCTATTCATAGGGTTTTCAATAACTAATTGTTTTGGGAGTGGGCTGCCGGGTCCTTCTCCCTAGTCTGTTTTGGTCTGGAAACTCAGCTGAAATCTGTCTACCACGGTGGCTCTCCTGGTATCTGAAATACTGATGGCATAGCTTTCAGCATCACAGCAACATACAAGCCCCCACAGCACAACAAGCTATCACACAAATAAGGGTTCCATATAATAAGCTAGAATATTTCTCATGAGTTTATAAAAGTATTTGCTGACCGGGACAAATCGCAATACAATCTGATACTCAAGAAAAATATATCCCCCAAATCTTTGAGATTTAAGGCAGAGATCTTAGAATTAAAAATTACAGTCTGATCCCTAAAAGGAAATTTTATAAATTGAATTTTATTAGAATGTACAACTTTCTTGTAAAAGCTATGCATTCTATCAAGAGATGATAAAATTCTATCAAAAGATAATAAGAAAAGCTACAGTCAGGGAGAAAATATTGTAAACCAAAATACTAGATTTTTTCCTAAGAAGACACATAGATGATAAATAAGTATATAAAAAGATGGTCAATGCCACTGACCATTAGAGACAAGCCAGAATGTGATATCACCACATACCATATGGTTGAACTTAAGAGAGAGAAAACCTGGAAAAGATCACTTTTGCATTGCTGTTGGAATACAGAATCTGTAGTCACTTAGAATAGCAGTTTGGTGTTTGTTTTGAAAAACACTGAACAAATACCCACTATACTATCCAGCAAGTACATTTTTCTGGGCTTTTATCCTAGACAGAGGAAAACTTGTGTTCACATAAAAAAAATTACATGATGTTCATAACCGTGCAATTTGTAATAGCCAAACACTAGAAGCACACTATGTGTCCTTCAATGAGGGAATTGTTTAACAAACTGCAGTATATAACATAGTATGGAATACTACTCAGCAATAAAAATGAATATAGTATTGATATAAGCAACACCTTGCATGACTCCAGAGAATAGCACTGAGTGGGAAAAGTCAATCTTAAGATTTATGCTGCATGATTATAGCTATATAGTTTTAAATAACAAAACCATAGAAATAGATAATGGTATAGCAGTGGCCAGTGGTTAGTGATGGGGTGGGAAAATGCTAGGCATTGTGTATGGTGATGAAAGGGCAGTATGATGAAAGGACCTTCACCCTGCCCTTTCCAGCAGTGGAAATTATTTAGTACCTTGCTCTAGTGGTAGGTTTCTGAATCTGCACAGTTGACGAAATTGTATAGAATTTATTAAAAAGATATATGCAAATAGGTACAAGTAAAACTAGGGAAATGTTAGTAAGTTTGGTGGATTGTATCAATAGCCTGGTTGTGGTATTACAGTATGGTTTTACAAAATGTCATCACTGGGGACACTGAATAAAGTACGCAGTTCAACTCTCTGATTGCATACAACAGCATGTGAATCAATAATTGTAAAATAATAATTTATTTTTGTTGTTAGCTGCCCTCAAATCAGTATCTGACTCATAGAGACCCTACATACAACAGGAGAAACAGTATTATTAGTGTTTCTCTGCTATTCATAGGGCTGAATGTTTTGGGGAGTGGGTTGCCAGGTCCTTCTCTCAAGCCTACAGTACTTGGTGTTCCCAGGAGGTCTCCCATCCAAGGACTAACCAGGCCCGACCCTGCTTAGCTTCCGAGATCTGATGAGACTGGATGCCACAGTGGTACAGCTGCAGGCAAAATAATAATAGAAAACTTAAAAATACAATTTAAATCTTGTAATATAGGAACCTGTTATGGTTTGAACGTACAATGTTCCCCAGGTCAGGCATGATGGCACATGCTTACAATCCCAGCACTCAAGAGGCTGAGGCAGGAGGATTGATGCAAGTTCTAGGCCAGCCTGGTCTACACACTGAGTTCCAGGACAGCCTGGGCTGCACAATGAGACTGTTTCAAAAAGCCAAAATCAATCAATTAATCAATAATTAATTAGTTAATTAAGTAAGTGTCCCAAAAGTTATGTGTTAGGATATCTGATCCCCCTTCTGGAAGGGGGCTGCCCAAGGAACTGACTTCCCAGGCTAGGAACACCAAGACCACCACTGCAGGTGTGGTCAAAAGGCACCAAGCTACTGCTCAAGCTGGCATCAACTCTTGGTCTCCAGCTGATGGTGCTGTCCTTGGAGGTGATGGAACTTTGGGAGGTGGACTGAGCCTTGCAGAAGTAGGGAAGTGAGCCTTTGGAGGTCTCATGGGGGTCCCCAGCTCCAGTAGCTCTCTCTTTCTTCTGATGCCATGATGTGAAGTTCTCTGCCACGGGTCCTGCCACCTGCTCTGCTACCATGCCTGTCCTGCCACCATGCCTTCCTGCCACTGTGAACTGAAATCCTCAAACAGTGAGCCCCATTAAAATCATTCCTTCCATAAGCTCATTTCTGTCAGGGATTCTGCCAGAGCAGCCCACAAACTGAATACCATAGGGGTAGATGGCTCTAAGAACAAGGAAGAGAATGTGCGATTGTGCTATTTCTATTTGGTTCATTAAATAGGGAAATGCATGACATATGAATAAGATAAAGTGGAGGGGGGAAACCTGAAGAACTCAGAGCTCTAAAATCCCACCCACTGTGAGCAAGAAATTTTGGAAACTCTGACGCACTCCTCACTTCTATCTCCCTTCACACAGGCTTGGCTGGGTCAAGGAATCCATTCACATTATACCTCACAGGGAAAACATGTTGATTTTTAGTGAATGTTGCTCAGCAGGATTGTTAGATAAAGATCTTCATATCACTACTGATGCCCTTCAGACCCTGAAAGAACAGCTTCAGCAGAGGATTTAAGTTTAATAAATCCCTTACTTTGTACAATCAAAAATAAGAAAAAAAAAATACTTTGAGCTGGTTACTTCCCTCTTTTATGTATATGAATATAACTGACATTTCATGTAATAACTAGATAGTAAGGAAAGTACACAAATATTGTACAAAATACAGTATAATCACAACTGTGAGAGAGAGAAAGAGCAGAAAAAGAAGCTAAAAAGACCTAAATCAGAGCTAGATTTGATCTGTTTAGGGAAAGCAGTGGAGGATCATTTTAGATGGCCCATGAAGTGTGTTATTAATTTAAAATAACTAACATTTTAGTGAATGTATCATTTTGTGCAATGACCAAATTGTTTTACATGAATTATTTCACGGACTATTTATAGTGATCTCATTCATTAGGTATCATTATGCCAGTTTTACAAAAGAAACAAGCCTAAAGAAGTAAAGCAAATCAACAGCATGCTGCTAGTAAGTAGTAATTGCAGGTTTCAAAACCATGCTGAATCTAGATGCCCACACTCAAACCAACTACAATGTATTTGATAAAAGCTAAGCACAGTTTCAATATAGATGGAGGCCTTCCAAGCATTAGCACTAGCCTTAGCAAATATAACAGAGGTAAAAAGGCACTTGGTCCACTCAGTGACAATGAATAGCTGCACTATGATGAACTCTATGGTATTTATAAAGAGGAAATGAAATCATAGGTATAAATTATGTCAAGATCTTGTAGCAGAAAGAAAAACAAAGAATGAATTTGTGTTTAAGCTAGCAGGTAATGGGATCAGAGATATTATACAGAATCAGAGGTATTGTAAGAGTTATGCCATAAACATAATACAATTCATGCTTTTAGTAAACGTGGAATAGAAGGCAACTTCCTCAACTTGACAAAGAATTTTTACAAAGAACATACAGCTAACATTATATTTAGTGGTGAGAAACTCAAAACTTTCCACTAATATGAGGAGCAAGGCAAGGATGTCCCCCTCATCTCTCTTTTTCAACATCATACTGGAAGTTCTAGCTAATATGGTAAGACAAGAAAGGAAATAAAAAGTATATCCACCAAGAAGAAAGAACTAAAAGAATCTTTGTTCACAAATGACATGATTGTCTATGTAGAAAATCCAACAGGATTGGCAAAAAAAAAAATACCTCTTGGAACTAATTAACAATTAAAGCAAAGTTGTAGGATACAAGATTAATATGCAAAAGTCAGTTGCTTTTCCCAATACCAGTAATGACAGGTGAAATTTGAAATTAAAAATGCAATAACATCTACATTAGTATCTCTAAACTAAGATACTTAGGTATAAATCTCAGAAACTAGGTATAAAATCTATATGAGGAAAACTATAAAACTGTTGAAAGAAATTAAAAGATTAAATAAACGGGGATATAACCCATGTTCATGGATATGAAGACCAATACTGCCAAGATGTCAGTTTTTCCCAACATGACCTCTAAATCCTATGTAATCTAAATCAAAATCCCAGCAAGTTATCTGGAAGGTATCGATGATCTAATGTTATAGTTCATTTACACAGGCAAAAGGCGAAGAATATCCATCATAATATTTAAGAAAAACAAGAATGGAAGAATGACACTAGCTAACTTCAAGACTTAGCTGACTTCAAGGCTTATGATAAAGCTACAGTGATCAAGACAGTGTAGTACTAGTGAAAGACCAGATAAATAGATAAATAGTATAGAACAGAGAATCTCAAAGTACATTCAGATGAATATAATCAATAGGTCTTTGACAAAGGAGCAAAGGCAATACAATGGAGGCAAGACAGTTTCTTCAACAATGGTATGGCAATTAGTGGAAATCCATAAGCAAAACAAATAAAAAAACAAAAATCTAGACAGAGACTTTATGCCCATCACAAAAACCAATCCAAAATGGAACACGAACTAAATGTAAAGGTTTAAAACCCATGGAAGACAACAGAGAAGAAAATCTAAGTGACTTTGAGTTTAACAATGGCTTTTTTGATACAATGTAAAGGCACAGTCAATGAAAGAAAGATTTAATACATTGAGCTTCATTAAAATTAAAAATGTCTGCCAATCATGGTGATGCATACATGTAATCAACTTATTAAAGAGGGTGATGCAAAAGGACTGCAAGTTTCAGGCCAAAGGCATTCTACATAACTTAGCAAGACTATGTCTCAAGATTAAAGACAAATAAATGGGCTATGGGTGCAGCTCAGTAGTAGAGCACTTGCAAAGTAGGTGCAAGGCCCTGGGTTTGACTCCCAAGTACCTCAATAATAAATAAGCACATCAATAAATATAAATAAACAATTTTAAGAAAATAAAAATGCCTCCTCCATGAAAGACGTGTTCAAAGAATTTTTTAAAAGAAGTCATATATTGGGATAAAATATATGCAAAATCTGTATCTGATAAAGCACTGCTATCCAAAATATACAAGGAACTTTTACAACTCAACAATAAGAAAGTAAATAACTAATTAAAAAATGGACAAAAGACCTTAATAGACAGTACACCAAAGATGTACAGAAGACAAAAGCACACAGGAGAAGTTTCATGTTGCATATAATCAGGGTAAAGCAAATTAAAACAATAATATACCACTACACACCTACCAGAATGGCTCAAATCAGAACACTGAGAACAGCAACTGCTTGCTAGAATGTGGAGCAACAGGAATTCTCATTCTTTGCTGATGGGAATACAAAATGGTAGTGCCACCTCAGAAGACAGTTTGGCAGTGTCTGATAGAAATAACATACACTTACCATAGAATCTAATAATCACACTCCTTGATAATTACCCAAATGACTTGAAAACTTATGTTCATGTAATAACTTACATAAGGAAGTTTTATAACAGCTATATTCATAATTGTCAAACTCATAAGCAACCAAGATGTCCTGCAGTAGATAAATAGATATACTATGGCACATCCAGATAATCAAATGTTATTTAAAAAGAAATGAGCTTTGAAAAGACATTTAGAAACATAGTTATTATTACTAAATAAGTCAATCTGAAATAGCTACCTAAAGAACCCTCTTATCTATGGTTTTGCCTTCTACAAGTCCAGTTACCTATGATCAATCATGGACTGAAAATAATACTGGGTAAATGGAAAGTTCTAGAACATAGTCAATTCATAAGTTTTGGCCAGACACTTTGATGTACACCTGTAAATCCCAGCAGCTTGGGTGGCTGAGGTAGGAGGATTCCAAGTTCGAAGCGAGAGTCAGCCCATGCAACTTAGCAAGACCCTGCCGCAAAGTAAGAAATAAAAAGGGTGCTGCTGGTGTGGTTCACCTAGCATGAGAAAGGCCCTGGATTCAACCACTAGTACTGATGAATAAAAAGTTTTAAATAACTCCTATTACAGCATATTGTTATTAACACGTTATTTTATTATTAGTTACTATTGATAATCTCTTAGTATGCTTAATTTATAAATTAAACATTACCATAAATATAAGAAATGAGCAAGGTATAGTTGTTCTGGGTATCCTCAGGGGATGGGTTCTAGGACCTACACAGATGTCAAAAAGCCATGGATGCTGAAATGCCTTACAAAAAATGGCATAGTAAATTCAGATATAACCTGTGCACATCCTCTCATGTCCTTTGAATCACCTCTAGATTAATTATACCTGTAGCTGTAGCCCTGTGGCATCCAATCCCATCAGATCTCAGAAGCTAAGCAGGCTTGGGCCTGGTTAGTACTTGCATGGGAGACCGTCTGGGAATACCACGTGCTGTATGCTTGGAACATGGACCTGGCAACCCACTCCCAAAAATCAATCAGCTATTGAAAATCCTATGAGTAGCGAGAAGTACTGACAATAGTGTTTCGCCTGTTGTACACAGGGTCGCTATGAATTGGATACTGACTCACCATCACCTAACAACAACAGATTAATTATGATACCTAATATAGTATGAAGCTGGGGTTCATAGAGTGCTCAGTTCGTAGAGAGCTTCTCTGCACTGAGGACCTGGGTTTTATCCCAAGCACCACAAAAATAGGAGACGGATGTGGCAGTCCTCTCTGGAAAACAACCAACCATTGAAAACCCTATGAGATTCACTATGAGTCGGACCCGACTTGACAGCACCTAACAACAATACAGTGTAAATGATATGTACCATGTACCATATTGTATAGAGAATAGTGATAAGAAAGAAAGTCTGCACACATCCAGTATAGATATAATTTTTTCCAAATATTTTTGGTCCTCCGTTGGGTGAACCAGTAGGTACGGAACCTGTAGACAGAGGGTTGACTGGATCTATCAAAAGCTCCTTAACTCATGATCGTTTTCTTTATGACTTTTCAACTTCTGGATGGTTTCACTGAGACACAATACCATCATAAGTCAAGGAGGATGTGGACTTACAATGATCCACTTACACTTTTTGACTTTGTAATGGGTTTATCAGAGTACTGAAAACATTTTCAAATTCAGTCATTTTTGATTTATGATGGGTGGTAGAGATATAACGCCATCATCATAAGCCAAGCACCATCCATACAGTGCTTGGTACTGTCTGCAGTTTATCCTATCCACTGGGATAGTGGAACTTAAACCACATGGAGGAGGGAAGACTACTGTGCTATATGATTCCAGCTAAATGACATTCAGAAAAGGGCTAAACTATGGAGACAGCAAGCAGATCAGTGGTTTCTAGGGACTATAAGGAGGGAGAATGAATGGATGGAGCATACAGGATTTTTAGGGCAGTGAAATTACTCTGTGAAATGGTTGTTGTTGTTGTTGTTAGGTGACGTTGAGTCGAGTCCTACTCGACCCTATATATAGCAGATCGAAACACTTCCCGAAATGGTAGGTATGGGTTATTATACATTTTTCCAAATCCAAAGAATGTACTCCAGGGAGTGAATCCCACTGTAAACTGTGGACTTGGGTGATAATGATGTGTCAGTGTTGGCTCACCAGGTGTAGCAAATGTACCACTCTAGTGTGGGATGTTGATAGTGAGGGAGGTTATGGATGTGTAGGGACAGGGCATATGGGATGTCGCTGCATATTCCTCTCGGTTTTGTTGTGAACTTAAAAATTCTCTAAAATACAAAGTTTAAGAACAAAGAAACAACGCACACATCCTTCCTTGTAAATGCTTATTGTCGCATTAAGGGTGAAAAGTTTCCTTAATAATGCAAGAACAACTACTAACTAACACAGTCACAGTCCAGGTATTATAAAAGTTAACTCACCGTCTGAGAAAGGTCCTGGTTGGCATGAAAACCAAGCTCCCCAAAGGACATAGCAGGCCAGGAGGAGAGGAAGCCACTGCTCAACGAGAACAGGAGGGGCCCAGCTGTGCCCTCAGGAGGGCAGCCCGGGGCTGCTGCCAGGGAAGCACAGGCCACCACACCAGGTAACAGTGGGATGGGAACAGGGAGGTGTTTTCCTCCTGCTCCACCCCACACTTCCTCCAAGTGAAGAACAGCAGCAGCAAAAAGCCCCAAGTGACTCAGAGAATTGAACAAGGGGAGTGAGAACAGTGGATGCAGTCTTTACTAAATTAAGGACAATGGTGTCTAGTGCCAAACACTGACAAAAGAATTTGTGAACAGTATGTCCTAACCCAGAGACAAGCACCCTAACTAGGGTCTAGGGTTTAACTTCTCAGGCGGCTGTAGAGGGAGCAGAAGGCGCATAGGACAAGCGTATCTGAACACAAAGCAATTTACTCATTGCTTATGGAACAGCCAAACAGTCTACCCTAGCACCTTGCCAACACTACTTCTAGGCAAAGAGTGCTTAGAAACTTCTGTTATTGTTGTTGTTGGGTGCCATTGAGTTGGCTCTAACTCATAGTGACCCTATGTACGGCAGAATGAAGCACTACCCAACGCTGTGCCATGCACACAATCTTTGTATGTTTGAGCCCATTGTTGTAGACATTATGTTTCTTCTTATTTTGACTCGTGCCACATCAGCAAAAGGAGATCCCAAGGGCTTTACTGCATTCCATTCATTAAAGTTGACTCTACTTTGAGGAGGCAACTCTTCCCCAGTCATTTCTTGAATGCCTTCCATCCTGGGGGAGGAGTGCTCATTTTCTGGCACTATACCTGACAGTGTTTCTCTGCTAGTCATAGTGTTATCAGTGGCTAATTGTTTTGGGAGTGGGCTTCTAGGTCCTTCTCCCTAGTCTATCTAATCTGGAAGGTCAGCTGAACCCTGTCCACCATGGGTAGCCCTGTTGGTATCTAAAAGCTATACTGATGGCATAGCTTACAGCACCACAGCAACACGCAAGCCCCACAGCATGAAAAGCTGACAGACATGTGGTGTAGAAACATCAACTACCCCCAAATAAACCAGAATGCTGCTTCTTACAGTCTGAGCTAGGGGTGGCTGTGCAATCTTACATGTGCTAAGCTGTAGCTAAGGGGAGTTCATATAAACAGACAGCTTCCTACCCACAGAACCCAAAGGAAATTCTGCTCAGGCACAATACTCAAAGTGCCCATTTAGAAAGGAGTTATTGAGAAACAGTCTCTGAGGTGGGTGCCACCAATATTCCAAGTTTGTAAATGGCCTTCATGTGTGTTTTCTCAGTCTAAAACTTTTTAATTTGGATAGAAGATCAAAAAGAAATCTCAGATATGTGCAGATAATTGACAATCTAAAAATAATTGATTTAGGTAGACAGAAAAAAACAATCCACCAACACACACAGAAACAAATAATTCAAGACACAAAGAAAGTATTTTTAAAAATCTAAGCCACCATCTCCAGTAAGATTCATAGAGTGATTGGATTTATATAACAAGAGAACCAGAAAAACTTGAATATAAACAGGATTATGAAATAAATGTACCAATAAAAAGTGGGATATGAAATAAAGACAAAAAGAAAAGACAAAGAAATTGAAAATACAAGGAAAAATATATCTATACAGGCAGGCTAAACTGGAAAATAGGGATTTATGTGCTGAGAAGATGAAAGAGAAATAAGCAACAAAAAATCTCAGTATTAAAGAAAGGCAAAAACATCCAAATTGAGAAGGATTGACTAATAAGTAGGAAATATGTAAATATATATATTAAATTTTAGAAAGACAAGATCCTGAAGACATCCTGAGATCTAGAGGTATAAAAGAACATAAAACAAATCTCCATCAAAGGACTCCAAAAGCCCTAAGACTCTGCCTCATTTGTCACAGTGTAAAAACTTGAAACTTTTGCAAAGGTGTAAAGAACTTGAACTTAAAAGCTCATTATCCATCAACCTATTAATAATGTGTGAGGGTAAAAGTAAAGACATTTGCCCATCATGGATTCTTAAATTCACTGCATATTTGTGCTTCCTGAAAAATACTCCAAGAAAGGAGCAAGGAAAGGGGAAGGAATAGACTTCTGAAAACACTCTCAAATGGAGAAGTGCAGCTGAGGGAAATCTCAGGATGAAAACTTTGTAATCAATTCTGATTGGTGCAAGAATTGGGAGTCTGGGAAGTATGTCTCCAAGGGGGTTGGATGCACATGGTTGACAGAATTGAGGAAAATTTTAGAGTGGAAGCATGTTATACTTTTGTCGATAGTAAAAAACAAACTAAACCTCCAAGAAAACCAGACCTAAACAAGAAAGACATGGCTTAAGTGTATAACAAGCTAATGAAAAACATGATTTGAACTAAATAATGGGGTGTAAATAAAGATAAGTATAATTTGAGAAAAAATAGGGATGGATTGAGCAGAATACTCACAATTTAGCACATTGAAAACCCTCAGTGAATGGTGACTACTATTATTATTCACTTGCTGCTGTACCAGGGTGGCATCTGATCCCATTGTATCTTGGAAGCTAAGCAGGGTTGGACCTGGTTAGTACTTGGATGGGAGACCACCTGGGAACACCATGTGCTGTAGGCTTGGGAGAAGGACCCAGCAACCCACTCCCCAAAATCAATCAGCCATTGAAAACCTTATGAATAGCAGAGAAGCATGGACAATAGGGTTTTTCATGTTGTGCATAGAGTCAGACACCAACTCGATGGCACCTATCAATAACTATTACTATTTACTCCTAGGAGATAGTTATGTTTTGAAGAAATCAAAATCATTTGTTTTCAGGCACAGTATTATCAGTAGGACTCTTTATCTTTCTCTTTTTCCTCTATCCTTACCTAATTTTTACTTTTCCTGGAAGTCAAATTAGTGCTTCTGCAATGGTTATTTGATTTCCTGGAACAATATAAACTCCTTGATGTGCAGCCAGTCTGGGGCTGTTCTGATGTCACAACTCTCTGTGCTCATTTCCATCCTAAGTCTGTGAAGACAGACCTGCTGAGCCACACTGGTGGGAAATCTGCAGGGTCCCAGAGATTAGAACGTGCAGTGGTTTCTGACCAGGCTACAGACAGTAGCTCCTTTTTGAAACGGCTCCAGCCACAGCCCTGCAGAGCAGGAATGGGGCCAGGAGATGAAGTGAATTCCTTTCCAAAGTCAGGCAACTGAGGACTTCAGGCCTCTATTGATCTATTTAGGCTGTAGGCCCATAAAAGCTTCGAAACTGTCCAGTAGCTGGGACAGCCAGTGTCTGCACTAACAGCAAGAGTTCTCTCTCCCCTACACCCCTGGGGAGGGAAGACCCATCTCCCTGCTGTGAAGCCCAGTGCAGCAGCAGCAACAACTGGGATGTTTTGTTGCTCTTGCTATGCTATTGTCTCAGATCTCTGGATTTTACAAGGTTTCCAGATTTTCATAGTCGAATTCCAGTATTTTCTTGTGGTCACTCACCTCTGTATGTAGCTGTAGCTTGATTATGGTGAATATTTCACAAATTCTACACATATGAAATCATTGAATTGTACTACTTAAGTATACACTTTATTGGTATATGTTTGTGGTATTGTGGTTTTGTTTGTTCGTTTACTTATTTATTGGAGTGCTGGAGGTTGACCCCAGGGCCACACATAGTCTGCAAGTATTCTACCACTGTTGTTGCTCCCTCAGCCCATTTTTTATGTTTTATTTTAAGACATGGCCTCGTTAAGTTACACAGGCTGCCTCTGACCTTGAACATGTGATCCTCCTGCCCCAGCCTCCCCAGTCGATAGGATTAGAGGTGTGTACCACCATGCCTGGTCCTATATATACTTTGTAATTGTCAACTATAACTCAATAAAGTAGGGGGAAACATTAAAAATATACAAATATATAAACTGTGAATACCTTATACATAGAGAAAATATCTAAAGACATTTGTGCTCCACAAGTTACCAGTGTGATTCACACAGTTCCAACCCACATTCTTCCTCCCTACTCCCTCCCAAGTAACTGCTGATTTGAGTGTTAATGTGCAATTTTCTGTTGGAATTGTTTATACATGAATTAAATTTGCATGTATCCATAAACAATAAAAATATTTAAATGGCATTTATTTATACACATCTGCAAGTTCTTTATTCAACACTGGATAATTTAATAGCTATACTGTATTTATTTGTTAATAGCCCATAGCTTGGATAAATGTCTGTGTGTTCTCATGCCTTTGAAGCTTATCTCTTTGTTGGCCCAGGTCAGGGTCCGGAAATGATGATGATGTATGTTTGCTGCAAAGAATCCAAACAGATGGCTTTTGAAATGCCAGGGGTTCCGTGACCAAGGCAGATCATGAAGCATGTTTTAGGGCCTTTCTCCCCAGTAATGATTAATGTGTTGCTGACTACTAGACTAAATCCTAGCCCAACCTTGGGGCACAGGAATCAGTAGAGAAGAGAAGAACAGCCTCTGTCCTTTTGCACTGGGCCCATCTAGGAGTCAGCAAAGCCATTGGTTACCAATATGGTCTGGCTTCAAAGGATTAGGGAAACTCCTCCTGCCGAGGAGATCTTCTCGTAGCAAATTCCTCCAGATCTTTGGGTAGAGAACAATTCTGCACAGAAAGAGTGCAGGCAATAAGTCCGATCAACCAATAACAACTCATGTCAAATTAGTTCAGTCTGAAATCAGGCAGTTCTGTGGGGAATACATGGGATAGGTGAGTTTGAACAGAGGAGATGAAAGAGGGACATGGCACAGCCCGTCTAGGGGTTTGGCTGAGTGGGCCTTTCAGACACGCGGGGTCCAGCCAAGAAAGCCACAGGATGCCCTGTAACAATGCAGTTCATTTACCTAGAGTGAGTGGGAAAACCTGATTTCTATTGGTGCGTGTTAATACTTCCATCTTTAAGGATATAATTAAGAGGTTCATTTCATGATCTCTTGCATGAGATTTTTCTGAGCCAATACCATTCTTCGGAGCACTATTCAAAAGTTTGATAACTATACAATATAAAATAGAAACGCTATAAAATTCCAAAATAAATAAATATATTCTCCCCAAAATAGCATGCATTATCAATTATTCACCTTCAGAAAGTCAACTAACTGCTGCCACCCAAACTAAGTAATTGTGAGCTATGGAGCCTGCCGCTCACACAGTCTGTCTTCACCTGTGCATTGCAAACACACTCAAGGTTGAGGCAGAAATATGGTAAGTTTGCTGGTTTGTTTCATTTTCCATGAGCTGGCAAGGCATCTGCCTCCAGTGACTCAGAAGGGCTCAGGAACTGTTTTTACAAGCAGCAATATCTTTGTGGGCAAGAGTGTGCAAATATTCTTTTAGCAAGGAGCATATGAAAGCTGAGTAATGATTTGTTGTTGTTGTTCTTGTTGTTAGGTGCCGTTGAGTTGGTGTCTGACTCATAGTGACCATATGTACAACAGGCTAAACACTATTGTCAGTGCTTCTCTGCTATTCATAGGGTTTTCAATGGCTGATTGTTTTTTGGGAGTGTGTTGCCAGGTCCTTCTCTCAAGCCTGCAGCACCTGGTGTTCCCAGGCTGTCTCCCATCCAAGTACTAAATAGGCCCGACCCTGCTTAGCTTCCGAGATCTGACGGGATTGAACACCTTGGTGGTACAATGAGTAATGATTAGAATTATTTAAAAAAAAAGGAAAGGAAAAGAAAAGAATGAAAGAAAGAAGAAAGAAAGAAAGAAAGAAAGAAAGAAAGAAAGAAAGAAGGGAAAAACTAGCTTTACTTATGTAGTCAATATCTAATCTGTGGGAAATAAACTGAAAAATGAAGGTATTCAGAGCCAGTGGTGCCGCTCAGCCCTCCATCCACAGGGATGAGCCAGGTAGACTCTACATCGCAGCTCAGATGTTCCAAAAACAACCAAAACTGTCTGAAAGGAGTGGAGAGATTTCTAAAACACAGTCTTAATCACTGTGGCCTCGGCCTGCTTACTTGTCACTGTCACAACAGTGACAGGATACATCAGGACAGAATTCAGAGTTTACTGTAGCCGGCTAGTCACACAAGGGGGTCATCTCTGCCCACATCTTCTCGCCCCCAGGCTTCTCACCAAGTAATTTGCTGTCCATCTCAGGAGGTCCTCCTGGCTTAGATGACTCCAACTCACTCCTTCTAACTCCACTGTGGCAAAACCATTTCCTCCAGGAAGCCTGCCCTGACTTCCTGCCCCAAAGCTGACCAGACACCAACCTTATGTGCTCACTGCATTCTAACAGCCCTGACATCCATTGTAGGTGTCAGGCTCTTGGGAACGGGCACCTTCTTGCCTGCCAGTATGTCTTTAGAATTTTATCTATTCCCAGGCACAGCAGGCTTGCTAGGCATATGTGCTGAATAAATGAATAAATGGATGACTATCTAGAAAACGGAAACATAAGCCTGGGAGGCAGAGGCAGAGGAAGCAGCAGTCACAGGGTATCAAAGAGAGGAAGAGCCATCCTTCTTGGAAAGATGTGCTGGTTCTAAAGAAGCAGGAAGCACATCAGGGGTGGAAGCTGCTGAGACACCGAGCCATGACTTGGCTTCTGCAGCAGCACTTTGTAAACATGATTATCACACTCCTGGAGAGGACAGCTGCACCCCAGCCAGGGTCCGCCACAGGGCAGGGGAGACAACAGAAAGAGGAGCTAAGAGATTTTAAATACTCCACAGAAAGGAAGGGGTACCAAGCATAAACCTGACACCGTGCATTTTCAAAGTTGGCCCATAAATGGGGTATGATTCTCTAAGTAAAAAGAACAGGCGAGGACTTGTTAGGGTTTGCTAATTTAGAGAATTTTGTCTCCTAGAACATCTTTAATATTATAGAACCACTGGATTGGATTCAGTGATAAACTAAAAACATTTCAAGTGCTCTTTTTATCTCTTCTGTTTATCTCTTCCTCAAGTGTGTGATCTATGACTGACATCAACAATGATGTTATTGACTACAAAAGTTTATATCCATAGAGCAACTTACTATGTAACAGCCAATGCTCCCAAAGTTTTGGCTAAATTTAATCCTCACAACAATACTAAAAGGCGGAATCTCTGTAGTCACCCACTCCACATCCACAGATTCAACTAACAGCACATGGAAAAAGCTCCATCTTTACTGAACAGGTACAGACTATTTTCTTGACATTATTCCTTAAACCATATACAATATAACAATAATTTTAAGTGTTTATATGGTATTAAGTATTATAAGAATCTAGATTTAAAATATATTGGAAGATGTGCATTAATTACATGCAAATAATATTATTTTTTATGAGAAACTTGAAAATACCAAATTTTGGTGTTATTACCCCATACAGCACAGGATGAAACCCAGAACAGACTAGTAAAAGAACTTGCCCAACATCATGCAAATGATAAGAAACAAATACAGAAACCAGACCCATTCCACCCTATTCCAGAGCCCATACACTGATCACTAAACTAAACTGCCTTCTAGATTGTAATCTGTGTGTTAGCCTGTGAGGACACTGTATTTGGGGTTTCTGTTTGCTGGCTGCTTGTTTTGCCTGGGTATTGCTATTACAGAAGGATGTGAGCTGTGGGAATCACCGTTATACTTGGTTGGGGATTTAGCTGTGTTTCTATGTTCACTAAGCATGTGGCTGGTGAACCAGTGTCTCTAGAGATCTTATAGCTGCCACCTTGGGAGGGCCACACGTGGAAAGCTGTGAGGCTGGAGTGACAGTGTCGGCACATCTGTTTCTGTTTGTTGTTGAAGCCCAGCTCCTGGCATGGGTGCCTGTAATTTACCTGGTGGTCAAAATATACATGTCCCAACAGAGTGAGTGACCTGAAGGAATGACAAGAGTGCACACGAGAATGTCCTGGGTTACAGTGGCTAAAGAAGACCCTCCAGCCCCAGCCAGACTCCAGGTGAAAATCCTGAGATCACCAAGCTAAACCAGGAACTGGGCAAACCAAGATATTCCTGTTCATATTTTAAAACTGAAGTGTTCTTAATTTATCCATGGGAATGCAGATGTGGGAGATTTCTTTTTCTAAAAAAAAAAAAAAAAAAAAAAAAAAAAAAAAAAAAAAAAAAAAAAAAAAAAAAAAAAAAAAAAAAAAAAAAAAAAAAAAATCTCGGTAAATAAAGATGATGTGCATTTCCACTTTTTCATGGCATGTGCAACTTTGCAGAACATGCCTATCATAATAAAATGATTTGCTGCATGTGGTCTGGCAATAAAACCATTCCTGCTGCCTTGTCTGAGGAACTTGCTTGGACAACATTATGGAATCGAATCCAACAGGGAAGCAGACAGGCAGCTTCACATAAGAAACTCAGCTGAACTGATGGCTCCCATGGCTTTATTCTTCTGGATTGGGTGGATGGAGGTGGACGTTCGACTCATTGTTTCCTGGAGGAAACACAGAAACCTCTCCCATGGGCAGAGTCCTTATCCCTGTCTCTCCCTCCTCAGAAGCCTTCAAGGCTGAAAATTAAAGGCACTTTTCAGTATCCCTGGAGATTTTCTTCAGAATAAATTCAGCAGCACACATCGGTCACTGGGGTAGGATTAGAATTTGTGATTTCATTCTCAAAACACAAATAACAAGATGGTTAATCTAATTCAACAGGATGAAAGATAAGGTGTGGTATTTGGGCCTAGGCTTCTCATGGAATTTATCTCCTATGCCTAGACTGCTTTTGTCCTAACTGCCACCACTGCAGTCAGCTGATTAAAGGTTCAGAGATCTAGGGTTTAGTCCTAAGCAATGACCGCTCCTTTGGGAACTAACATCATACACAAGCCACATGACGCTAATTTTATTAATTAACCTAAACTGTTTACTCATCTGTAAAGCATGTTGTGACAGGACTTGAGGGAACGTGCAAAGTGTAAACTGCAATATGCTCTCTAATCAGTAACGTTTATAAAGTGTTTGCCACTGAGTTTCACGTGAGGTATTTCGAAATTGGATGGCAGCAATTTTTCTAAGCTGTTGTGATAAAATTCACTTCTGTAGAACTCACTACAGGTAAATAATAGATAGCAGTTCCTACGCTACCCTCCACCAACTGTAAACTTCCCAATAACTGAGAGTCTGAAAATCTAGTTGCTTCATTCGCTTGCCTCAGCAAAGACATTTGATGCTGGAATTATGTCCAAGAAAAATTGGTGTGTTCCTGCTTCTTTCTTTCATTCTCCAAAAATAAAATTACTTTCTCACTGCTTTTCTTTCTTAGAATTCCCTTTACACTTGCTCCTCTCAGAACTACCAAATGCGGAAATTCTGGGCCCTCTTTTGTTCATAGGAGTAGACTTAGGGTGTGTCATCCTGAGGTCAAGGTAGCAACACTCAAAACCCTAGAAGCCAAATTCAAGTGAATTTCGGGGTTTAGGGCAGAAAGAGTGTGTGCTTCAAGGTCAGTCACTCCTTCATTTTTCGCCAAGACACAGATCATCCACATTTATAAAAAATATTGAAATTTTATGCATCTGCCATGAAAGTTAAGTAAACAAATACTTTCCATGTCCTCAACAGATATAATACAAATGTTTTAGAGATTTCATCTACCTCAGCATATACTGTTAAATTATGGTAGTCGGAACCTTTTCTCCAGTCTTTGGAAAGGTTTAGATTGCTCACAAACCCATACTGCTCTCTGGTGGCCATAGTATGTCATCCCTAGACTGCATAGGAAGTCCATCCTGCTTTCAAAGGTTAATGTATCCTTCTGCTTCCTTCACTTTATCATACTTATTTATTTGATTTTTGTACACTTCTTTGGAAAAACTCTTCCTAAATTACAAATATTTTAAATGCTTCTCCATTTCAAATATTTTAATTTTCTATTTAATATGTTAGCCGTTAAAATAAGACATAATATATCATCAGTGTGTGCAGTATTTCCAGTTCTGTTATGGTTTGGGTCTAACTATCCCCCAAAGTCATGTGTTTAACATTTCGTCTTCAGCTAGACTGTGTAGGGAGGCTGTGGGAACGAGGGCAGGTAGGACTCTAGCCTTTCCCTGGGGCTCCCTGGGGGCAGGCCTTTGGAGGTTCCAGTAACTCTCTGCTCTCTGCTTCCTGATCCCCAAGGCGTGAGATTCTGTGCCAGAGGCTCATGTCTGCCTGCTGTCTTGCCTTCCATGTCTATGGAATAAAATCACCCAGCCCTAAGCCTCCAGAAAATATTTCCTCCCATAAATTTGCTTTAGTTGGTTTCTCTGTTACAGAAATGCGCCAGCCAACAAATAAAAGTTCTTTTGATGGATTGCCCACCAAAACAAATAAGAGTTTTAATGTACTTTTGAAAGCATCACATACAGAACTGAAAAAAAATGCACTTCAAGAAACAGCTTGCCTGGATTTGCAAGTCTTAGGTAAGCTTTCTTTCAAAAACTAAGACTGTAGGTAGGTACTTGCAAGTCTCATTTTCACTTTCTTTCATCTTCAGATTGTGTGTAGCACTGACAGGATTAATCGAACATGCATGTATCATATACATGTTCTAGAATGAGATGCTCACCTGGACCTTCTCCAGCCAGAGTGGATGTTAGGGCTGTCAGTTCCTTTATCGTCCTTCTCTTAGAGTAACAGTTCTCAGGGAATATACCTGCAAAAATTGGCATGAAGTAGGTACTCAATAACTAACTGTTAGGTGAATGAATAATTTTCGTAAATGATGGTTATAATGGAGAAATGTTAGCATTCAGTATCTATATCTGGCCCAAATGCTTTTCATAAGCAAAATGTCAGAGATCTAATTGAAATAAAATACAAAATTTTGGTTTTGTGACATTATCTTTGAAAGCAGTCGAATATATAGTGTATCTTCTTATTCTTTGTGCATTGGTTGGGATGTGAGATTTCCATATGTTTGTCACTGTCTCTTCTACTTGCACAACTGTTCTGGCCACGTGGGCCAGTCTAGTTTACCCTTTTCTCACATGTGGTTCTCCAGGCCAAGTGCAGCCCATGCTGTGAGTATAGCATCTTGAGGTAGGGAGCAAGGGCTAGGCTGGCCTGAGCCTTCTTCCTGCCCCTCCTTCAGAATGTGACATCTTCAGTTAGGCAGGAACTCCACAGGCTTTGTTTCCCTCTCCTGTGGAAGCAAGTGTCCTTCAAAGATCTCCCCAGTGAAACCTATAGTGTCTGGGGATTAAAACCCAGGGTGGCTCCTTTTGTGGCTTTTTAGCTTGGTATAAATAGGGCATGTACAAGTGAGATTCTGTCCACCCCAGGAAGCTTCCCTGAGCCACGAGGGGCCAGCTCACAAAGGATTCCAGGATTCTTTTGTTCCTCTAAGTAATAAACCCACAATGACCTGAAAGTAATACATTTACTACATGTAACCTGGTTGTGCATGGGTGATCTGTCTCCTCAGTCTCAGACAAGCTGGTTCCCAGTGCACAGCAAACCTGTTTCACACTTTTCTTTCCTTGAGTTACCAATATGGGAACTACTCAAAGAATAAGGGGCAGGGAGAAGGAATATCTATATCTGTACCTATGCTTAGGAACTCAATGATACTGGCCAATTACTTTCCAGTTGCCCCACAGAACACTTTCAGTTTGTATTTTGCCACAAATGGCAACTTCCTTGAACAGCTGGGGACCTGCTCTGGTTACCTTTGTGTTCTTATGGAGTCTAACACAGGATCTGGTACCCAGTTGAGACTTCAGATGCTCAGTATGTATTAAAGTGCTATAACTGGGTGTCAAATAAAACTACTTCTACCTTGAAGCTACCAGTATTGGTATTTACCTTTATGATTTGGGCTAACATTAGTTTCCAATATACATCTAGTGTAGAGGAAGAACCAACTCACAAAGAGCCCGGGAACACTCTTCTTATTAGGACTCCTGGGACACTATCCCAAAGAAAACTGTGCTGCACCCCAGCTCCATTCATGGATCATGCAACAAACAAGAGGAGAGTTAAGGGTAAGGCCTGGAGGGAGTGTGTAGGAAAGGAAAGGACAGTCAATGACAAGACAGTCAGAGGAGGGAGCAAGGGGTCTCCAGGGAAGAGCTACAGAGCAAGTATTCAATAACTGTTTCATTAACATGTACCCAATTCAATAGTTAATTCACATGGTTTATCTAAAAGATAAACAACAGAGTTTCTAATTCTTTAGCACCAATAAAGAAAAATTTAAAACATATTTATGAAAGTGAACTGCACATAATAATAATAATAATAATAATAATAATAATAATAATAATAATACAAGGGAGAATACAAGCTAAGTACATTGTATGAAGATGTCATAATGAAACCCATTAAAAAATAATAACAATAATAGTAGATGTCATTGCTTGAGCAGTTACCATGCTGTGCACCCTTCCTAGAAATTCCTTACATATCACCTCATGCATCTTAACTATAATCTGGTGATATTTTCTACAGTTAAGGTAGGCATAGCTGTGGTAAATTACCTTACAGACCAACTCAAGGAGGATAGATAGGTTAATTTATGGCTCATGGTTCAGAGAGTTTCAGTCCATAGAGGCAATGAAGGCATCAATGGTGTAGCAGGGAGCAGGGCCTGTGGCATAGGACCTCACATCATGGTATCAGGAGGCAGAGAGAGATCAATCAGAACTGGGGACCTGCATAAAACCTCCAAAGGCTCATCTCTAGTAACCTCCTTCCACCAGCAAAGTCCCATCTTCCAAAGCTCCAGAGAGTCTAAAAATATCACCACTACCTGGGGACCAAGCATAAAGCACATGATATTTGGGAGACATTTTACATTCAAACTACAACATTTATTATTTCCATTTCAGCCATGAGAATGCATAAAAGCAATATGGTATGGTAATTAACATAATAAGACCTAAGATCAGAAACACCTGGGTTCTGTTTCTGAATAGACTGCTAGCTAATGGCTTTAGACACGTTAAATTCCTTTAGCTTTTCATCTCTCATAGTTCATATGCATACTGTCACATTATATTTTTGCTAGATTACTTTTATCATTGAATAATTGGGACCTTACTTTTTATCACTGGGTGATTTTCTAAAGTCACAAAACTTAAACTAAGATTTAAATCTAGGTTGAAAAAGTCCAAACCATGTATATTTAATCATTAAACCCACCTTCCTTACTTTCTAGGTGTCAAAAAAGACTTTTATTGAAAAAGTATTAGTTCTTCATTTATGAGGAATTCATATGTTAATAAAAAATGGTGGTCCAAATACATAGAGATAGTTCATTAATGAGAAATAGTTACTATTATACATAATAACTTTATTTCCAGGACTACTATTTAATGGTATACTTCTAAATTCCATACGATGGAACATACTTATTATAGTATCATTTGTAACCGTGAACATTTGGAAACAATAAAGTGTCACAAATTGGACCCCATTAAAACAAACTAGGACCCCTCCATATGATGGAATATTATGTAGTTATTTATAATGTGCAACGCTGAGGAATATTTAATCACATGGAACAGTCCTAGGATACAATGTCAAATAACAGAGCTGAGCACAGTCTTGCCTGGACAATAGTGTTACAACCATGTATAAAATGCACATAGGACATTCCGTAAAGATGAGCACAATGAACTTTCAGCGAAGGCTCTGTTTTAGTGCTCACAGTAATATACATAACTTTCCCCATTTCTGTGCATTTCTTAGATTTGGGGAAAATACTAAGTCAATTCTTAAAGAAGTTTAAAGAAGTTCGCCATTTACAAATATAGTAGATGATAATATTTTTTCCTAAGGATCCCCAGAAAAAGTGTTAGCTTTAGGGGAAAGCATAACTGATGTGTTTAAAACTTAGTATTTTCCAGCTTTTAACAAAGTGCCCAATAAATAAACAAAAACCACTGGACCCAGAATACATGACATCATCAGGCTGCTTAATACTAGAATCAATTAACTTAGGATTTCTTAATACCACAAAAGATTAAAACAAACAAAAGAATAAATAAACCAAAATTCAAAAGCAAAAAAATTTTTTACTTTCTTGAGACATTACTCTTCTCAAGCTCTTCGGGAAGGACAATTTCTTTCGCCTTAAACTCCAGAGAGAAGCTTCAGTCACAAAAGAAAAGATTTCTACCTGAAACTCACTTTGAAATTTACTTATTTGTTTAAAGGGTAAAGAAGGAAACACAAGTGCTAGCAATTTCGTTAAAGCCTACCATGCATTCAAGTGATAAGCTGGAAATAAATTAGAAAAGAGTTTGGGGAACTCATTCTTTCTCCACAAAATTCATATTACTTCCAGTGGGATATATGTACAAAGAATTAATTATTCTTTCAATCTTCCTTGAACAACCATCAAAGCCAACAATGCTTTAGGATTAGATGTAACAAAAGGAAAGGCTAAGTTTATTAAATCTAAATCAAATTGTTTTAATGCCCTTGGTATCAATTCTAAAACACCTACCTGGTCATATTCACATTTATAACATGGTTGTATTCCTGAAGAAAGGGTTAAGTTCAAAGTAAGTTCCCTCTGAAAGAGCTTATTTGAACTATGCAAAGAAAATAAGGTGAGAACTGATTCTTTGTAGTAAAGTTCCATAATTGAAACACATGGCAGCCTTCCTTTCTGTGGAGGGAAGTCAGATGTCTGAACAAAGGCTGTCAATTTTAGGTCACAAGGGAGTCCTGTAATGTCCCACAGAAACAAATGGATAATTATCTTCTTCTGTATGTGCCTGACTTTCTTGTAGCAAACAAAATAAATGCTGGCTGAACTTAGTAAACTAGGCACAAATTACAATGAGGATCAGTGCCTGGCTCATGAAGGACAGGCTCATGAAGACTTGAACTGCCCACTACTGGAAAAGCAGGACTTCTGGCAGAGGAGAGTCTGAGACCAAACTGAAACTGTTCCCCTTCTGCTCTGTGACCTTGGGGAAGGTGCTTAATGTCTCACCCACTAAACCCCTCATCTGCAAAGCTAGTAATCATATCGACTTTGAAAAGTTCCCTAAAAACCGAACTAAATTATCTGTGCAAAGTGATTTACAGGCGGGCATGGAGGCACAAACCTGTAATCCCAGTGACTCAGCAGGCAGAGGCAGGAGGATCACCAAGTCTGAGACCAGAGGCAGTCTGCTTAACTTAGTGAGATCCTGTCTCAAAAAGTAAAACAATGGGCTGGGGTTGCAGCTCAGTGGTCCAGCATTTGCAAAGCTGCTAGCACGAGACCCAGGGTTCAATCCCCAGTACTGGAAAAAAAAAAAGTGATTTATTCACAATGCCTCTTCTACCAATTTTAGTTCTCCACTCCTAACAAATTAGAACACTCCTTTCCAGGAGATAGAACCATTTCTGTCAAATGACAATTTATGGGGAATGAATAATTAAATGTAGCAATGAACAAGTGACACATAATTGTTAGTTAATTTAGAAAAATATCAGGCTAACAGGAAACTTCTCCCAAGGGGGATTTCCCCAGATATGAAGATGTGAAGTATAGGAAGCATTATTTATAGTGAACAGAGCTGCAACATCCTTTCTCCCTCTCCCTCCTCCTTTCTTCCGTTCTTTCCCTCCCTTTTTGAAATTCTAGTAAAAATAAATTCTTTACATTGATTTAAAATCTTTATAATTCTAAATTCTCTCTGATGGCACTTATGAATCTTTATAAGCTCATTATTTTCCATTTGATATTCTCAACATATTTGAAAACAAATACCACATATCTTTCATGTATATTTCCCAGGCTTTACAATAAAACTTCCACACATCACTTTCTCCCATTGGTTTATTTCCAGAAGCATTCAAACTTCTTGATTTCTAAAGTTCTGCCCACTGATGGACCAGATCTAAGACAGTAAATGACATCAAGTGGGAAGAGCACCTGAGAATCACGGCCCATGCCATGTCCTGGATGGCACCTCGTGTTACCTACAGCAGGTTCAAGGAGTTGAGCTTCTTGTGACAACAAAGTCACTTATACTTACCGGCATGACTGGCCATCTCTGTCTTCTGTACAGCACAGTTAACTTTTCCCTAAGCACCTAGAATATCCCAGCCTATAATTGTGGGCTCATTGTCCCGCTCTGACCCTGCTTCCCTGAACTCACCTCTCCCACCTGCCTCTCTCCCTGTGGGTGGAATGACCCATGCTGTAGACCCAGGAGTGCTGGGGCTGGGTCCACTTGCCAGCTCCAGCTCAGACAGAGCCACAGATGTCCAGCAGGAGCGAGCCCTGTGTGGCGCTCCCTGCTATAAACATTGCTTAGCGAACAGGAACACACTGCACTTAGACATAGGTCAGAAGTTGCACCCAGTAGAAGCCGCCGCATAAAAACTGTGAATGCTGCAGGATTGGTGGGGGAGGGCATGTGAGAAAATGCAAAGGGTTGACTAATAAAGCTCCACAGCCACAGCCACTGGGAGGGGCTGGGCCAGCTTGGGGAAGCAAAGGAACAGGTTAGCAGGGGAGGGGGCTCTCTCCACGGAGACCACACACCACGCACACGTGTACACACAGACTACATAGACACAACTGACCACACAGACATAGCATATCACACCAATCACAGGAACACAACTGGCCACACTGACCACACAGATACAGCACAGCACATGCCCATGGACCACACAGACACAACTGACCACACAGACACAACTGGCCACACTGACCACACAGACACAACCAACCACATGGACACAAGTGACCACATAGCTTAGCACACCATGTACACTGACTGTATGGACACAACATACCACATACACACTGACCATACGGACACAGCAATACCACACATACATACACACACAGCATATCACACACAGATACATACTGACCACATGGACACAACACATCACACACACACTGACCACACCCATACATAACATACATGGACATAATACCACACACATGCTGACCACTCACATACATAAACCACATATACACACCACAAATACATACCAGCCACATACACACTATGCATATGTACATCATCCACATAAACCATACATGCATACAAACTATGCACATGTACACTACACATACTGAATACACACTGACATATACCACACACATGTACACACTACACACATGCATACCATGCACATATAGCACATGCATACATACCACATACACACAGACCACACACATACATCATACATATATATCCTACACACACACACTGACTATACATACACAGCACATTACACATATAGGTATACATATACCACACATACAGCAGACATACATGCCATACACACATGCCACATTCAATCACAAACACCACACATACACACACACACTACACATACAAACCACACATACCCTGTATCCATACACAGCACGTATATGCATCCCGCATATGTACACACCACACAGAGATAGGCACACATGGAGTACACACCTCACACACACATGCACACAGTATACAAATACACCCAAACACACATATGCACCCCACAAAAGCCTCACACACACTACACATATATACACTTTGTTGTTAGGTGCCATTGAGTCAGGTCCAACTCATAGCAACCCTATGTACAACAGAAAGAAACACTCCCCAACACTGTGTCATGTTGAGCACTATTGTCATTGCTTCTCGGCTATTCATAGAGTTTTCAATTGCTGATTGTTTTGAGAGTGGGCTGCCAAGATCTTCTCCCATTTTTGCAGTGCTAGGGATCAAACCCAGGGCCTCAGAGGGCACAGAGCAGCACTCTACCAACTGAACTAAACCCCAGACCCACATATACATCACACACACAAAATACACACATATAAGTACACATATACACATCACACACATACCCCACACACCAAACACACCCCCACAAACACCGCACACACATCACACACATACACACTACATACATACGTACTGCATACCACATACACATGTAGAAACATACATACACCATACATATAACACACATACATACAGAGCTCAAACTAGCAGAATTGTGCACTTCAAAATGTGCTTTTATACTACAATAATCACATACCATTAAAGTTGATGTTATAAAAAAAAGCCAACGAAAATGGAGAGCCCCCTAAATATTTATGGATAGGTGGATGGATGAACTATGGTATATTTGTCCAGCAGAACATTGCACAACAATAAAAAGGGACAAATCACTATAGATGCAAGCATGACATAGATGAATCTCCAGCAATTTGCTAAGTATGACCAGTGAAGCGCAAAGAGAACCATGCAAGCAAGGGCTTCTATTTACAGAAAGCTGATGAATAAGGAAAAGAATCTGGGTGCTAATGGTTGCCTTTGGCGGGGGTGGGGGGCTTACAGAGCAGGAGGTAGCTTTCTAGGGAGTTGGAAATGTTCCTCAGGTTGAAAAGATGTACACCTCCCAGGTACATATATTTTCTCAAAGTGTATTTCAATGTAGACCTAGCTTATAAGTTACAACTCAATGAAAACTATACGGACCAAAGAGTAAGACAAAATTTTAAGCTGTGGTGGAGAAAAAGAGAACTCAAATATATAATATGCTATCATTTGCATTAAAATTTGAGTTTTAAATAGTTAATGTGGACAAAACTTCGAACAAAAAACTCTCTGAAGACACAGACCATGTATTAGAAATTCTGAAGAAACAGTGAAAGCTACGGACCAGGATTAACCAGGGAGGTGGCAGCAGGCAAGTGATAGGAAATTCTTGCGGGGTAAGCACAGAGATATGGTGGAATCCTCAGACCTACTGAGGAACAAGCTACTTTGGAGGAAAAGGAGGAGGAGAGAAGAAGTTCCTAGGTGACGGCTAGCTCAGAAGCATCCTTCTGGAACATTCTGACCTTGGGGATGGTGTTTGCTAAGAGGGACTTAAAAAGGGGGTCTCTTTGTTCTCTCATTCTTGGCTTTAGTTATACAGGAATGAGGGCTGAGTTCTCCTCTCTGGCTGTCTCCTGCTGAGGGGATGTGGATATCTTTGGGGGAAGAAGCCACATGTTGGTAGGGGCTTGCAGACATATCTCTGGGGTCAGTGTGAGAAACTGGGCCTCCACTGCTGTGAAGAACTTGTTTACTCATGCCTGATGAAATAGCTCAGAAACTGAATTAGGCATGGCACAAACAACAAGTAGGATTATGGTGAGGGGCCCATTAAGGGCTAAAACCATTGGTCCAGGGAGAAATTAGCCAGGAGACATAGTGGGAACTTTCTTGGCACTGGGTAGGAATAAAAGAAGAAAGGGAAAAGAGAGCAAGCAAATGTTCCCTCTAGTTTTACTCAAAATGGGACACGCTCAGTGTGACATCAGCCCTGGGTGTCCAGCTCTGGCCACCCAGCATGACATGAGCTCTAACTATTGATAGGCTGCTAAGGGAGCCTCATCCTCGTATATAAAGAAGTTGAGCTGTCCTTTTCTCCTCTGAAGAGAAGGCATGCTTGCCAACATTTCACAGGTGGAGGCAATTTTGTCATCAAGACTTTCTTGCAAAGGAACAGGTGTTATCAAGCAGCGGGTAACAAGGGGACCTGGTGTCAGCCCTTCCATCTGGGAAGAGGCTGTTAATAAAGTCCTTTGTATCTGTTTGTCATTTAGTTCTGTCAGTTTCCTGTGTAAGGAGGGAGATGTCTTTCGGGCCCCATAAAATGTATCATGGTTGCCCATGTGGGGAGCCGGGTAGCTTTTAAAGAAAAATCTTTTGGTTTGGGACATTTTCCACAACACTGGTTACTATGTAAGTTTACTGAGAAAGAGGTCCTGGTAATTAATGAAAGCAGAAAATGAAGCCCGAGGTATCAGAAAGGAAATTAACATTGTACCTGCTACATCAAGAGCCATCCAGAGGCACCTTGATGGCTATTTGTAGTTGCTGAGGTGGGCCTTACCAGGAAACCATAGGCAATGTTTTTGCTCTTGAGGGCAGCCAGTATAGGAGCTGAATGAAGACCTGGCCTCCCGTTCATGGGCAGGATTTCATTGCCTACAGTGGGGTCCTCTTAGCAGAGGTGGCAAAGCCCTGTTTGCTTAGGACTCTGTTGAAAGCAGCAGCCCTTTCAGTGCCCTGGATTTTCCATAGCAGTGGCTGGCACCGGCCTCTGACAAGTCTCTTCTTTGCCCTGGGGTTTCTCTGAGGGGGCAGGTTTTAATTTGCCTGGAGAAATGTAGTATTTCTCAGGATTAAAATTTATCAGTCCAGCTTATTTTTCTGCCTGTAATCACTTTTTCCTGGGCTTTTTGAGCTTCTATTTTATGCATGCTGTTTAAAAAACCCCAAAACAAAACTAAGTCAAGCACTGTTTGGGGGAAACTTGTTCTGTGATATCCCTATATGCCCAGAATCATTCCCCTGTGTTGGGGTTGCTGGAGACTCGAAAGATGTGGTCCCCGGTGAAAGCCTTGGTCAGGGGCACTCAGCAGGTCTGAGTCCCCAAGGAGAGATGTCTCTGGGTGCAGGGAACAAGAGCCCAGAGAACCCAGAGTAGGTGTGGCCCACAGTAGCTAGAGGCTGTACCCCTGATGCAGGGGATCATCAGGGCACTTGGGTTTGGTCTCTAACTGGGATAGCTGGGGATGGGGGTGTAATTCCACCCTTGGAAGAGGCAGCACATTGGGAACCAGGATGGCAGCTCCTCAGCCCCGGGAAATGTCAGCGATGGGCTGCTGAGGGGACAGGCCCATCTGTGGTCCAAGGGAACTGGGAAAAAGCTTTCCTGAGTGATTGCCAATGGAGCAAAATTGTCCCAAGTCAAAGCAAGTTGCCGGGACAGAGCTCGGTGGAGGCATTTGCAGCCAGAGGAAAACATGGGCAGAGGGAAAGGAACACAGTCCCAGACAGCACCCAGTTTTCCATGGGCTATCTCATGGACAGGAGGCTGTCTTAAGGGTGGAGGAGCATTTGGAGGGAGCAGGGAACCCTCTTTGCAATGAAACTACATGCCAGTAATGGACTCTGGGGCTAAATTATCTCACCACCTAGCTTATTGGGATCAGGCTGTTGCTTAAGAGGCCAATTTATTTTAATTTTAGACTGTATCCCAAAATGGGCTTCTAGGACTTGACACTTGATTTTCCATGTGAAAGAGAGGACAATGCGCCAGGGACAGTGGCCAACACCTGAAATCCCAGCGGCTCAGGAGGCAGAGGCAGGAGGATGGCAAGTTCAAGACCAGAAGCAGTCTGTGTAACTTAGCGAGACCCTGTCTCAAAGAAGTTAAAAAAATGGTCTGGGGGCACAGCTCAGTGGTCCAGCACTTGCAAAGCATGCAGGTGTGAGGCCCTGGGTTCAACCCCCCAGTACCACAGAAAAAAAAAAAAAGGACAATATGTCCAAGGAGACAGGTGTCCCAGTGTACCCCAGGTGGCCTAGGGAAGTTCTCCTCCAGGTGTCCCCCCTGAGGACTTTAGTTTCTGTGGACTTCAGGATGTCCCCTGAGGCCATGCCAGTTGGCCTTTCTTTCTGGAGCAACTTGGCATCCCGTTTAGGAGGGGCTGTGTAAGTCTGAAAGGGGCTCACTGAGTTCTATGTGCTCAAGACTGAAGAGCAGAATCACTTACGGAATTTACTCTTTCCCACTGGTCTGTGTAAACAGAAACGGAAACCAAAAAATGCCTGAGAAGATGTAGGCTGTCTCATGGACGAGGAAGGCTCCTTTGCACCCCCAGGGGGATAAGAAGGTGGGGAGAAGTCTACAGGAGTGGCTTTATTTTCTACAAAGGGACAGGAAGAGATTCTAGCTGTCACAAGTTGGCGTTATCCAAGGAGTTACCAGGAGGAAGATTCTTTGTGTGACCCCTGTGGCCCGGGGAGGGCCATGGCTGCTACACAGGCCGGGATTGTGAAGTAAGATTGCACTGCGTGGAGGCAGGGAGGAGGAGCAGTTCCGTGGGGTTGGGTGGCAGCAGGCATGGTTGCCATTTAAGACAGAAAGGGAGTGCATAAGGAGCACCCCTTAGGTGCCATAAAGTTCAGGGGGACAGGGCTTTAGCAGCTTATACTATTAAGGGGGACAGTGTGGAGTTTGCCTGCCTACAGAAGCACAGAGAAAAGAGCTGTGGTTTGGCCCACACAGAATGAGAGTTTAAATCCTTAGGCCCCTGAAATTTTGCACCCAGCCACACTACAAAGAGGGGAGAGAGTTAAATTGTTAATTCCCGTTTACATTTGGCCTCATGGCTGTTGGGTAGAAGCACACAAACAGGAACAGAAAAGAAAGGGTTTATGTATGTTATATCCTGAGGGAGGGGAACCAGGAGAGGTGAATAGGAAAAAGATAATGGACCCTATTTCTCTAAAAGTAGAGTGTGGAGGTTAAGGCTGAGGTTGGTCAAAGAAGATGTAAAATCAAAGGGCAAAGAAGGGGTGAAGGGGCTTCCTGGAAAGGTTCCTAGGGAAGAGAAAGAATTTTCTTTGTTTTTCTCCAGGTAAACCAGGGACAGCACTGAAATCCTGGATCACACCCAGCTCCCATCATACCTGTTTACAACCATGGGTGCACAGTGGCAGAAGGAGCTTGGGGGCTTAATTTAGGGCAGGGCAAGCATTTGCTCTTTTCTCTCTCAACATCAAGTTCTACCTCCTGGTGGCCTGCAGGGGGGTGGGACATTTTTGCCTGTTGTTAGGTGCCATCAAGCCAGGTATAAGTCATATCGAGGCTGTGTACAATAAAACGAAACACTCCTCAATTCTCTGCCAGGCACACAGTCTTAATCAATGTTTAAGCCCATTGTTGCAAGCATTGTGTCAGTCCATGTAGTGGAGGGTTTTCCTTTTTTTCATTGACCTGCCACTCTCCCAAACATGATGTCCTTCTCCGGGGATTGGTCCCTCCTGACTACATGTCCAAAATACATGAGACGCAATCTAGCCATCCTTGCTTCCAAGGAGCACTCTGGTTGCACTTCCTCTAGGAAAGATCTGTTGGTTCTGTTGGCAGTCCATGTTATATTCAATAATTGTCTCCAGGACCATAATTCAAAGTCTCCTGTCTCTTTTGTTTTCCCAAAGCAACGCGTCTTTTGATTTCTTAACTGCTGCTCCCACGGGTGTTGATTGTAGAACCAAGTAAAACAATATCATGGACACCCTCAATCATTTCTCCATTTATCATGAAGTTGCATACTGACCCAGTTGTAAGGATTTTTATTTTGTTGATGTTGAGGACCAATCCATACTGAGTGCTATGTTCTTTGATCTTCATCAGTAAATGCTTTGAATCCTCTTCACTTTCAGCAAGCAGAGTTGTGTCATATGCATAACACAGGTTGTTAATGAGTCTTCCTCCAATCCTGATGCCACATTCTTCTTCATAAAATCTCACTTCTTTGATTATTTGCCTAGCATAGAATTTGAAGAGATATGGTAAAAGGATATAGACCTGATGCACATCTTTCTTAACTGTACACCAAGCAGTATTTCCTTGTTCTGTTCTAATAACTGCCTGCTAGTCCAGGTACAGACTCCTCAGGAGCACAATTAGGTGCTCTGGTTTTCCCATTCTTTGCAGTGTTATCCATAATTTGTTATGATCCACACAATCAAATGCCTTTGCATAGTGGATAAAACATAGACATCTTACTGATATCCTCTACTTTCGTCTAATATCACCCTGACATCAGCAATGTCCCTGGCTCCACACTTTCTTCTGAATCTGGCTTGATTGTCCAGCAGTTCCATGTCTATATACTGCTGCAGGCACTTTTTTTTTTTTTTTTTTTTTTTTGTGGTACTGGGGGTTGAACCCAGGGCCTTGCACTTGCATGCTCTGCAAGTGGTGGACCACTGGAGCTGCACCCTCAGCCCATTTTTTTACTTTTTGAGACAGTGTCTCACTAAGTTATGCAGACTGCCTCTGGTCTCGAACTTGCAATCCTCCTGCCTCCGCCTCCCAAGACACTGGGATTATAGGCATGCGCCACCACACCCGGCCTCTGCTGCAGTCACTTTTGAATGATCTTTGGCAAACTTTTACTTGCTGCAGTCACTTTTGAGTGACCTTTAGCAAACTTTTACTTGTGTGTGATATTAAGGATACCATTTGATAACTTACACACTCAGTTGGATCCCCTTTCTTGGGAATAGGCACAAATATAGATCTCTTCCAGTTAGTTGGCCAGGTAGCTGTTTTCCAAATCTCTTGGCATAAACATGTTAGCCCCTCCAAAGCTGCATCTGTTTGTTGAAACATCTTCATTGGTATTCCATCAATTCCTGGAGCATTGTGTTTTACCAAAGCCTTCAAGGCAGCTTCCACTTCATCTTTCTTTACCATTGGTTCCTGATCATATACAACCTCCTGAAATGGTTGGTCATCCACCAATTATTTTCGTTATAATCACTCTATGTATTCCTTCCATCTTCTTTTGATGTTTCCTGAGTCATTTAACATTTTCCCTATAGAATCCTTCACTATTGCTACTCAAGGCTTTTCTTCTTCAATTCCTTAAGATTGAGAAAAACAGAGTGCGTTTTTCTCTTTGGTTTTCTATCTCTAGCTCTTTACACATGTTATTGTATTTGATTTTGTATTCTCAACCTGCCCTTTGAATCTTCTATTTAGTTCTTCAACTGCATCATGTCTTCCTTTTATTTTTGCTGCTCAGTGTTCCAGGGCAAGTTTCAGAGTCTCTTTTGACATCTAATTTGGTCTTTTCTTTTCACCCTGTCTTTTTAATAACCTTTTGCTTTCCTCATGAATGATATCTTTGATGTCATGCCACAACTCATCTGGTGTTCAATCATTAATGTCTAAAGCATCAAACTTGTTCTTCAGGTGATCTCTGAACTCAGGTGGGATATACTCAGGGTCATACTTTGGCTCTCATATACTTGTTCTAATTTTCCTCAGTTTCAATCTGAATCTATATATGAGCAGTTCATGGTCTGATCCACAATCAGCACCTCATCTTGTTGTGACTTCTGATATTGAGGTTTTCCGTTGTGTTTTTCCACAAATGTAGTCAGTTTGGTTCCTATATGTTCCATCTGGTGAATTCCATGTGTATAGTCACTGTTTATATTGGTGAAAAAAAAAAAGTATTTGCAATGAAAAGTCATTTGTCTGAGGGAAAACCAGGCAGGAGGGAATAGATATGGAGAAATGTGGAAATATCTTAAACCTCATATCCTCTGGGGAGGCTTGGGCATTTATAAGATGTAGATCACCTATATGAGTGCAAGCCATCTGTCAGACCCTCTCCCTTTTCTGGGCCTACAAAAAGTTGTAGTAGAGAGGGGCAGAGGGGAGAAGAAGTGGGTTGTTGAATCTAGAGACAAGGCAGAGGGGAGATTTATATAGAGCTTTGTGAAGTAAATGAAGGGGCAGCAGGTAGTAGGTTCCTAGGAGGCTGCAGGAAAGGTTTGTTTAGAGGTTTGTGATGGAAATAAAGGGGACAGCAGTAGATTTGTGAGGGATGAAGACAGAGAAGGGTCATGTGGGGACTGATGAGCAGCTGGCTCAGCATATGGGGGGTGATGGTCAGGGGGCTTAAAAGAAAAGGCAGAAGTGTTATCAGTAGATTTATAAGGAAGAGGCTTATGTCAAGTAGAGGACCGGAGTATGGGCTGCAAGAATGTGATAGGTGGAGTCGGATTCATGGGGGCTGGCAGGGACAAGAGGAGGGAAATAAAAACCTGAAGATAGGGGGAAAAAAGGCTGAAGATAGGGTATCTTGTTCTATTTTCATTACCAGGGAAGAAAATCATTCAAATTAGTTACAATATTAAAATAAAAAGTTCTACTTTCTGGCCAGATTGAATTATTGTCCAGTTTATACTAGGCCCAAATGGAATTACAGAATCAAACATGTTTCTTAGGCTTAATTTCATACTGGAGATCTAGGGGCTTAAAATTAGCCAGAAGGCAGCCCAGAGGACTTTCATGCTCCTGTTTTCAGACAGAAGGCAAATCCAGGTGTCAGGTTTCCTGAGACCCTGGACATTGCTAGATAAACAATGAGTGACCAGAAGAAGAGAGTGTGCTCAATTCCTAAAGTATCCAAGGACCCTGGGGACAGATGTCTAAGTTGGGCCTGGCACCAGGACTTCAAAGAAACAGAATCAAATGGAAATGGCCAACCAAAACCAAAGAGGGGAGGAAATGGGAACAGGAGCCTCAGAGAACTGATCACTTGCCACTGGATAGTGGAAAAGGTTTGCTATGGAGGCAGAGGGTGCGGGTTCAATCATGGCTCACACCGTCCAGCAGATCTCACTGACTTCCCAGGTTGCAGCAGCAAGTGACATGAGAATATTGTGGTGAGAGCACACAGACATGAGGGTATCCTCAACTGCGGAGGAACAAGGTTATTTGATGAGAACAAAGAGACCCACGTTTTTCCCTCACAGAGAGCAAACACCAAGCACAAACACCAACCCTAAGATTGGAATGTTTTCAGAAAATGCTCCTGAGATATCAATCACCGGGGAACTTACTCTCCCCTCCCCCTTTTCCTCCAAAGCAGCTCTCCTGCCTAACCTCACAGAATCTACCTGCCCTGTAAGACTCAGCTCCACTCACTCTGGGCAGCTGTAGCCATCTCCCTCCTTCTCCAGTACTGCAGCCCAGGCAGCTTCTTTTCCCACCCCTGCCCTTACTTGCCCTAAACTGGTTCCTTAGCAGGTCAGAGAATTCCCTCAGGTCTGTGGGCTGTCCTCAGAGATTTTCCTATCAGGGAAGACAAAGTCTTCACTGATTACTGCAGTGTGCCTTTGGAATAATGTACTTGATGCAGACTGCTTTTGTAAAATATGAATAAATGGAGAAATTGTAATATTGTGTTGAATTTTCTGAAAATACTCAGAGATTGTAAAATTTTATTACAAACTGTGGTATGGACAAATAAACATAAAATGTCAGGGGGGAAATCCTAAAAATCTGGACCTATTCTGATTTTCTGATTCAAACAAATCTTTAAGTGTCTGTCCTACTTTATTTATTATTTTATTATTTTTGTGGTGCTGGAGATTAAACCCAGAGCCTTGAACATTGCTTAGCATACTCTTTACCACTGAACTTTACCCTCAGCCTTGATCCACTTTAAAATAAGTAAAAGCACACATCATTATACTTGTGCTTAATACAAGCATAATACTAGGTAACCAGAGTTAGCTTGACGAATCAGATAGCATCTAGTGAAAGCTAACCTCGTGCCAGGCATTTTTACTTAGCTTCATATATAATAATGATTTGTTCCTTATAAAAACCTTACAACTTAGTTACCAAGATTATCTTAATGACAGTATGAGGAGACAAAAGAAAAGTAATGTTAGGAAAGTAGCAAAGTTTCCCAAAAGAATTTGCACTTAAACCAAGCTTTCTGGTACTTACCCAACATTGCAAGAGTAAAGAATGAATAAGCATTGATATGACTAACAATGTCCTGTTATTGAAAAGGGCCAATATTTGCAGCAAATACTGTTAGTATCACAATTCACATTTCTCTATCATGTCTCATCTCAGGTATAGCTGCAACAGTTCAGTACAGGACCAGGTCAGTGATCGTACCAGATGCCTTTAACAGTCCCAGTTCACATTTGTCCACCGACATCTGATCTCCAGCGCAGCTGCAATAAATGCCCTGATTGAATGGAGTCCTCAGATCCTATAGCAATGCTTTCAGTTTTCTGTGTACCAGTGTTTAGATCTCCCTGTCCCCCTCACTTCTGCTTTCTGGAATCACTCACAAACTCCAAACTACCTGCATCAAAATCCTTACTGTTTGGGGAGTATCCTAAACTAAGGTGGATTTGCTAAAAGTTGAAGGGGTATTATGCATTTTTAATGATTCCTCTCTTTAATCAGTCCTCTTTAATAGGTTATAAATTCATTCTCCCAATTGAATCACATGAGAAATCTGGCTTTTCCCTCATCTTTCAGAGATTGCCAAATAAGATCTACAGACCAGCTACATCAAAGACACTTGAGATGCTTACTAAGAACACAGATTTTCAGGCCTTGTATCGATCATGATCTTAGAAGGAAAGGCATTAATCATCTGCCATCAACTCACTGTGATGAATTAACTCAGCATTCACATGATGTTAGCAGCAGGCCTCTCACACATGCCCTTTGTCAGGTTACGGAAGCTCCTCCTATCTTAATTGCTGTTGGGTTTTATCAAATTTTGGGGGAGGCCCTCAGTTAAGATGATCATGTGGTTTATTATAATGATATGATATACGGCATTCATTGATTTGAGGATGTTGAACCATGCTGCGTTCCCGGCACAAACCCCACTTGGTCACAATGCCTACTATTTTTTACATGTTGAGGATTTCTGTGTCAGTTGTCTTGGGAGATGATGGTCTATAGTTTTCTCATGCCGTCTTTAGTTTATGGAGTTTTGTTGCTTTTCTTTGCCTGTTCTTTTGGTTCATTATTTAGTCAGCACCTTAGCTATTCTGGTGATTTCTGTTTCCAGTGCAGTATGTGTGTCACTCCTCAAGGGTGCAGCCTGGGCATTGCGGAGACCCCTTGGGAGGACAGCGCCTGCATCAGGACCTCTGACTCCAACTGCTCCAAGTTGGTTGCCCCAAGTGCCACCACAGTTCTTCTCCTCCACTAACTGCCCATGGCGGCTCTATCTCCTGCTGTGCCCTTGGGCATAACTTGTCCTCAGTCTGATCCAGTGACACTCAGGCTTCTTGGCAACAGTAGATTTTAGCCAGTTTTTGAAGCTCATTCCAGCTTCAGAAGGACTCACTGCCTGTCCCTTTCTCTGGCTCACCCTGGTGAGCTACTGGGTGAGGCTGGAATAGCCTGGTACTTTCATGGCACTTACAGCCCCCTCTTCACGGCTTTCCTCCAAAGTCCCCTCTGGTTTCGACATCACCCTCAGGACTGAGTTTCCCCAAGTGCTTTTTCAGATGAAGTTGGTTCCTCTGGGGAGAGCTTCAGAGTGCTCATTTTCACAGCCTGCCTCAATCCTTGGGCAAAATGTCTATGTCACCATCACAGAGGAGCTGGGTGTGGGACCAGGGCCTATATGAGCAGTCGGCTGTGCAAGCGCTGGCCTCTGTTCTTCGTGGCTTGCTTCATTGGTCCAGAACCTGTATTGCCCCCACACATACTCACCACCCTGGAGAGCAGGCTGGGAGAGTGATCACCCCAGAGAATCTGTGGGGCAAAGCTTCCATTCTGCAAGTGCAGGCTGGTGAGAGCTGGGAGCGCTGACGCCTCAGGTGCTCTTGGGGTGAGAAGGAGCCCTGGGTTCTTTGATTTTATTGGCCAAGATAGAGCCTCTGTCCTGCAAGCCAATGGGTGGCAGGGAATAGGTCAGGGATCCAATAGGACTCTACCTATTCTGAGATTTAATAAATGATCTCATTCTTCTTGAATGCAGAGCCTTGGGAATGCCAGGCAAGTACACTACCACTAAGCTACACCCCCAGCCCTAGATTGTCTTGAATAAATATTTTTCCATTTGCTGACTGCCCTTAGGACAAGGAACAGAGGCTTTGATTATTTTCCCCTATATTTTTCAACAGTTACACTTGTTTTGGTGAGAGGTGGTCTGTTGAACTCCTGTTGCCTCTTGGAAGTAGAAAGATCCATTTTCTTTTCATCTCATGTAAATTTTTGTTTTCTTCTGGCTTTCTACTTAGGCCATTTCTTGCATGTTTTCCCCCAAAGTTTGAAAGTGCCTATGCAATAGAACATCAGAAACTTTATTACCACTCACAATACCTATCTTTACAAAAGACCAAGGCACATTTGCATATGGGTTGCAATTTTTCACTGAGGGATTAAGCATTTGCTGAGAAGACAGACTTGAGATGGATTTGCTAGTAATTTTGCTGAACTTCAAATTTGGAGACTGGTGTTTAGAAATGTGTAAGTTTGGGGGTGAATAATTACCTAATATTTCCATCCAAGGGGAGCTTTATTCTCCAGTTATTGACTTTTCCAAAGTGACTTCAACAAAAAAAACAAAAACTTTGTTTCTTTTCCAAACATGATCCTCATCTTAGAAATAATTATATACTTAAAGTATTGTACTCAAGTAACACATAGCTAGCTCAAGGATTAAAAGATGTCTAGATCTGTAGGGAATTATCTGGACACCCCGAGGTGGACTGAGAGGGTGCCAGGGAAAAGGCCCACTCAGTCTGAGCCGAGGTCTGGCCCCTCCCCAGATCCTGCCCTCTTTCTACCATATCTGATTACCCTTAACCCTTAACCAAACAGACCAGCTCTGGTGTGGCCTTTTGCAGCCTGATTGTTCTCCCAGAACTATCTAATTAGTTAGTAAGGAGAGCTCAGTGATTGGTCCAGCCTGCACCTAACTTCCCAACCATAAGTGCAGGTTTCCAAGCCCTCACATGGAGAGCTGTTCCTCCTGGCGTGAGCCACTCTCTGATTGGTTGCACTCTGGTCCACACCCCCACCTAGACTGTATGTAAGCACACTACAGACTACCCCAAGCGTCCTTTCTTTTCTTTCTTCCTGACCACCTCGACTCCGGTTGTTACATCCTACACCTGACTTGGCCGCTTTGATCATCCAGACCTTCAATCAGGCCACCAAGAGGCAAGACTCCAAGGTCAAGAAAGAAGACCTCAAGCAAGTCAAGAAGAGCTCTCAATCCCCCCCGTGCCAGGGAGGAGGTGAGAGGAGATGATGACCAGAGAGAGGCAACATCACCAGACCTTCGGCATAGCCAGCAAGGTCGTCAGAGCTGTTTGTTACTCTGATACAGAACTGTCATTCCATCATAGCCGCAGTAACCTGTGCTATTGGGTAGAAAGCATTAGGCTCTCCTGCAAAGGAGCGGCTTAATAAAGTTCCTGTTTGTTTTATATAAGAAGGCTCCCAAGGTCCTTCTTGGTGCCACTGACCAGCTCTTGCCCACCCTGGAGGTTCCCCGAGTGTACTGATGTTGTGGTGAAGCTCCATGGTCTTTTGTCGGGCTGGAGTGGAACCCAACATGGATCCTATAAAATATTTTCATATTTTAGAATCTGGTATAACAAAGTTTTCAGGATAACAGAACTTTGAATGGTGTTGCCTGCTCGTGTATCTTGCACATCTGATGGAAAGTAGGATGCCTTCAGGCAGGAACCTTTGGGAATCGCCCTCTGAATCTCAGGTCCTAAACACAGGGTCTAACCTACTGTTAATGCTTGTTAAACACAGTGGAGAGTAACTTCAAATAAAGATGTGGCTGGTGCAAACAAATTTTAGATACTCAAATGAACATAGCATATAATCGGCCAAGAACAAGTTTCAAACCTCCTGAGTTTCTTGAAAAACTAAATACACTCACAGACTGATCTTCCCAGAAGATGCTTCTTCCAAGACAGCAAAAATGTGTGACTTAGACTTTGTCCTCTTCCAAAAATGACTTCAAAGAAACATATATACTGTTATGGTCTAAAAATTAAATTAATTATTAAGGTTAATCCATACTTTTCCTGTTTTAAGGGTAGAATAAAACAAATATTCTTGGTTAATCTTTACTCAGAACTCCAGTTTCCAAGGAGTATTCAATTCTAAGTCTTTAACTGCATACTGCAGTTGTTTTCTTCTTTTTCAAAAATAAAAAAAATTATACCTATATTAGATGCACATCTCAATAATTTAATATTTATGTTTTAGGTATCTATGAAGTTAGAAAGGAGGGAAGATTGATATCCGAACAGATACAAATAGATATAAAGATAGACAACCCTAATCTTTGGTTTGTAGCTCTATAAATAAGCCCCAAATGGAGTAAAAGTTTAATGAAATAATCCATTTCTTCTCCTTAATAGTCTTTTTTACCCTAGTTTGTCTTCCATATTTCACAATTTGTGTCTAATTATTCCTATTTGTTTCATAACACTACTAACTGGTATCCCATTGTTGTTGCTGTTAGGTGCCGTTGAGTCATGTCCTACTCGGTGACTCTTCATAGGGTTTTCAATGGCTGATTGTTTCAGGATTGTCTTGGGAGTAGATTGCCACATCCTTCTCCCATTTATGCAGTGTTGGAAATGGAACTCAGGACCTAAAAGACTGCAGAGCAGCATTCAACCAACTGAGCTAAATCCCAGCTGCCTAATACAATGCAAAACAAAATGCACTTTAAGTTGGGAAGCCAAAGAATCAACTCAGCAAAATCTATTTTTATACCAACAAATTAAAATGACACTGGGAACTACATAAAAATTGTGCTATATTCTGTGTTATAGCTTATGCTTAATAGCATGTTTTATAATTAGCAACAACATACAGTTATCCTAAGCTTTCTAGAAAACAAAAATTAGAACTTTCAGACTATAGCTGCAAGGAACTTTGCAATATAGTTATCCTAAGCTTTCTGGAAAACAAAAATTAGGACTTTCACATTGTAGCTGTTAGGAATATAGACCTTACCACATAATCACAGAACAACGAACTTGTCCTTAATTGCCCATACCTCAAACTCTAAGAGACTTTCCTTTTGATATTCTCCAGCCTTGCACTTATTCTTGCTGATTTGACATTGAAGATTTTTTTCCTTCTGCTCCTCTCTTTTATGTAACTGATGTTAGAATACATTACACCTAGAAAAAGGGCTTCAAATGAGAAAAGAATTTTGGGATACAACCACTGCTAGCTCAAAGGGAGCATGTCTGTAATTAAAGCTACACTAAATTTTTTCTTGTCTACCTAGCTATGTTACTTAGAGTTCAGGACAGGAACATGGTAGGCAGAGAACATTAAGCTCAGGTTGCATTTCTTTCCCCCTCTTTCTCCAGCTGTCTTAGCCTCAGTGTGCTACTCAGCCAGTTGGGAACCACCCTGCTGGACTGAAAGGAGACATACTGCAGGAGCGCATGTGCTTTGCAGAGAGCAGGTGATCGGTGATGACAATGGTGTCATGGCATACAAAGGCAGCTGCCATTGCTGGTGAAACACCCGTGCCTGATCACTCACCTTGTGTCCAGTCACTTTCTTCCATATCCATGCTGCCCTATGACTGGAGCCTTTGCTCTGAAATATAGTGCTTCCTGAGGGAGATCAGGAGGCTGGGGTTCTAGAGTTAAATCCTGTGCCTCCCACAGGGGTCATGAAACTCTGAGCAGGTCTTCACCAGTCCCAAACCCTAAGTCCCTGTATGCATAAAGGAATAAATAAACTAATTTAAAAATCCATTTCATAGCATTCAAATAAAAATTAAGTAATGTATGAGGGGTTTACAGCATATAACCCATAAGCACTGCCTGATAGTAGTGATTATCATAACTCTATGTACCTTTCAAGGATCAGTTAAAATGTCACTTGCTCCTTGTTTTAATCAATTCCTGTATTGCTTACATAGCTTTGATATGAAGTATTATCTCAATTTCAAATATCTCTTTCCATTCCTTCCTAAACTCTTTTGTATAATAGGAAAAACTAATTCAAATATTGATTCACTTGAGCCAGAATAATGTCCCTAATCTTGATTACTAGTTCATTCTGAGAAATGTAGAGAAACAGGAAGAAAGAAACTGCAGGTAATGTTTATCCTTATTTGAAGTGGCTTGTATTTTCCATGTTTTCAACAAAGGATTTGTAATAAAGTGAAATTTTTGCCAACATAAGCTATGTGTATATACACACACACACACACACACACACACACACACACACACACACTTTTATGTCACGGACTGCCAAGAAAACCAACAGATCTGTCCTAGAAGTGCAACCAGAGTGCTTGGAAACGAGGATGGCTAGACTATATCTTATATATTTTAGACATGTAGTCAGGAGGGACAAATCCCTGGGGTCCTTCCCCAGGGATTATGTGTGGGACAGTGGCAGGTCAATGAAAAAAAGGAAAATCCTCAACTAGATGGATCCACACAATGTCTACAACAATGGGCTTAAACATAAATAAGACCATGTACCTGGCACAGAATTGGGGAGTGTTCTGTTTTGCTGTACATAGGGTCACTATGAGTTGGATCCAACTCCACAGCACCTAACGAAAACAATAATATATACAGATGTGTATGCATATACAGATATATAATAAAAATGTTCAATAGTGTTTTATTTATATGTAACATCTCTTTACTAAAATATTTTAAAGTGACCAATTTTTGTATTGGGTAAAATATACACATGTTATATAATAGCTATATGAATATATGACCCATAATCTATAAAATCCATCCATTTAAACTATACATTTTAATGTTTTTTAATATATTCAGAGTCATAGGCTTTAATTTTTTCAAGTTTCTTAGTTTTTAGTACAAAAATTGTCTTTTGTTAAATGTATTCCTAAGCTTTTTCAATGTCATTGTGAATCAAGTTGTTTTCCTAATTTTCAAATGTTTCCTTGACAGAATATAGAAATGCAATTGATGTCTACGGCCATACCACCGTGATCATGTCCAATCTCACGTGATCTCAGAAGCTAAGCAGGGTCATGCCTGGTTAGTACTTAGCTGGGAGAAATGCAATCGTTATTCGCACATCAATTTTATATTCTGGCTAAATTTCATTTATTAGTTCTAATCATTTTTTGTGGACTTCTAGGGTTCTTTAATGACAAAATCATGTCATCTTAAAATAGAGATAGTATTACTTCTTCCTTTCCAATCTCAGTGCCTTTCATTTCATTTTCTTGTCTAATATCCCTACCGTGAATTTCCAATACAAAGGCGAACAGAAGAAAAGAGGGCGGGCAGACTTGTATAGCTCTAGATTAGATCTCAGAGGGAAAGGATTCAGTCTCTGACCATTAAGTATGATGTTAGTTATGAGTTTTCTCATGATTTTTTTATCATGGCAGGGAAGAATCCTTCTATTCCTGGGCTGTGGCATGTTTTTCATTTTAATAAACTGTTGGATTTTGTCAAGCATTATCCTGCATCTACTGAGGTGATCATTTGTCTTTTGTTCTACCAGTATGGTATGTTACATTAAATAAACTTCAACCTTGCATTGCTAGAATAAGTCCCATTTGGTCAAAACAAATTTTTAAGGTGCTTCTGGATACATTTTTCTTGGATTTGAATGAGGAGTTTTGCACTTATATTTATAAAAGATTCTGCCTTATAGTTTTCCTCCTTGGTGATATCTTCTTGATTTTTAATTAGGATAATGCTTGCATTCCCTTCACTTCTAATTTTAGAAGAGTTTGTGAAGAACTGGTATAATTTCCTTTTCAAATGTTTGGTAGAATTTACCAGTAAAGTCAAGTTGAGAATTATATTGACTTCAATGGAAATTTTTAAGTCACTAACAAAAATCATTTTACTTGTAGAAAGTACACTCATATTTTCTGTTTCCTCTTGAATCAGTTTTGGTAGCTTGTGCCATTTTGTCTATTATCTAATTTTTAAGCATGTAACTGTTTATATCACTTCCTTATGTATTAATTTCCCATGGCTCTTATAACAAAATGCCACGAAGTAAATGCTCTAAAACAACAGAATTTTATTTTTCTGGAGGCTAGAAATTTTATTTTACTTTTTTTTCCTGCAGTGCTAGAAATTGAACTCAGGGCCTCACAGATGCTGGACAAACATATTTACCACTGAGCTGCACCTAACCCGGAAGTTAAAAGTTTTAAATAAATGTACCAGCAAGGCCATGCTTCCTCTGAGTCTGGGTAGAATTCTTTCTTGCCTCTTCTTAGCTTCATGTATCAATCCTTGGTGTTTCTTAGTTTGAAACTGCATCACTCCACCCTCTGTATCTGTTGTTATACGGTGTTTTCACATGTTCTTTCTTCACATAGTATTTTTCTCTTCTTATAAGTACACCAACTATATTGGATTAGGGCCTACCATAGTAACCTCACCTTAATTATAGTTGTAAAGACTTTATTTTCAATTAAGATCATTTTCACCAGAGGGCATTGTTAGATGCCCTCAAGTAGGGTCCAACTCATAAAGACCCTATGTGCAACAGAATGAAACACTCCCCAGCACTGTGCTATAACTGGCACTGTCAGTTGTGCTCTGTTATTCATAGGGTTTTCAATGGCTGAATCTTTCTGGATTGTTTTGGGAGTGGGCTGCCAGGACCTACTATTTTTTGTGTGCAGGGGATCAAACCCAGAGCTTCAGGGAGTACAGAGAAGCACTCTACCAACTGAGCTAAACCCCAGCTCCCACCAGGTGTTAGGGCATCAATATATCTTTTTGAGGGACACAATTCAACCAAAAGCACTTTATAATCATTTTCATTTATGTAATATCAGTAATAATGTCCCCCTTTCCATGCCTAACTTTAGTAATTTGATACTACTCTTTATTTTTCTTTATCAGTCCACTTAAAGTCACTTGTGTTGATTTCCAGAAAATCTTATTTTACAGCTAGTCTCTATTCTAGTTTCTATTTTGGCCATTCCCATTCTAATCAATATTTCTTACTTCTGCTTGTTCTATGTTAGTTAGCTTTTCTTCTTCCTCTGTCTGAAAGTTGAACATTAGATTGTTCGAGATACTTCTCTTTTTAATGTAGGCATTGTTGTTGTTGTTGTTAGGTGCCGTAGAGTCGGTATCCGACTCATAGCGACCCTCTGTACAACAGGGGAAACACTATTGTCAGTGCTTCTCTGCTGTCCATAGGGGTTTTAATGGCAGATTGATTTTTGGGAGGGGTTTGCCAGGTCCTTCTCCCAAAATGTAGGCATTAGCATCTATAAATTTTCCACTAAGCACTGTACTAGGTGCACCACATAATTTTTGTCATATACTCACTTTTATTCATCTCAAAGTATTTTCTAATTTCCCTTTCAATTTCTTCCTTTTTTGACAAACTGGTTGTTTAAGAGTGTGTTGTTTAATTTCCACTTGTAAATTTCTAAAATTTTATTACTAATCACTTTTGATTCCATTATATTCTCACAGAATAGAGTATTCAATATGATTTCATCCTTATAAACATATTAGAACTCATTTTGTGGACCAACACTTGGTCTATCATGAAGAATGTGCCATACTTGCTTGTGAAATTTTTCGTATTTTGCTGTTGTTGAGTAGATTCTTCTACAGATGTCGATTAGGTCTAATTGTTTATAATATTGTGCAAGCCTTACATTTGCTTGTTGACTGTCTGCCTATTTGTTCTATCCCGCCTATTTGTATTGAAACTGTAGTATTGAAGCCTCAAAGTACAATTGGTGAATTTCTATTCCTCTACAATTTTTCCAGTTTCACTTTGAGGGTCTCTGTTGGCATGTGCATATATATGTATATATGGTGTGATCAAAAATGTGATGTTTAAATAAAAAGGTATATTACAGTAAAAGATACATAGCCATTAACCCCTCTCAAAATACTGCTCCCTGGCTTCAAACACACTTATCCTATCATTCTTGCCACTTTCTGAAGCAGTTCTAGAAATCCTCTTCCATGAGTATCTTTAGTTACATTATTGTGGCTACCTCCATGTCCTGAATCAATTTAAAACATTTACTTTTCATGGTCATTCTGACTTGGGAGAAAAGCCAGAAGTCACATGGTGCCAGATCCAGTGAGTAAGGTCAATGAGGACTCACTGACATGCTTTTATTTGACAGAAATTGTTGTGTCAGCAGCCATGTGTGACATGAAGCATTGTCATGATGGACAATGAAACCATCTGTCCATTTCTCAGGCCATTTTCTATGTACATTGTTTCTTAAATGTCCTAATAGGCCCTTACAATATTCAAAGTTCACTGTAATGCTCCTGGGTACAAAGTCAGCTCACACAATTCCATCCAGGTCAAAAAACATGATTAACATCACCTTGATATTGGATTTTGATTGATGTGTTTTTCATGCATGAGGAGAACTGGGTGATTTCCATTGAGAACTCTGAACCTTGGTCTTAGGATCATAATCATAGTTGAAACTTTCCATACACTTTTATTAAGGTTCAACACTTCATTTCCCATACTGAGAATCCCTGCCTTTTCACTGGATGGAACTCAACAGCAGCATTCACCATGTTTTTTTTAATCAGACCACGTAAGTATAGTATCTTCTTTTTTTTTTTTTTTTTTTTTCATTGGTTGTTGTTTTTATTATTGTTATTAGGTACCATAGAGTTAGGTCCCACTCATAGTGAGCCTTTGTACAACAGAACAAAACACTCCCTGATACTGTCATTCCTGGCAGTATCTTCTTAATTGATCCCTTTTACCATAATCCTTTTATCGTAATAACATTTATCTTCTTTTTTGCTTTGAAGTCTATTTTGACCTGATATTTCTGTAGCCACTCCAGTTTTTTGTTTGTTTTGTTTTGCTTTTGAGTTTGGATCTTCCTAAAATGCACAGGCTGCCTCTGGTCTCAAACTTATGATCCTCCTGCTTCCACCTCCTGATTGCTGGGATTACAGGTGTATGCCACTGTGCCCAGCTGACTCTAGAAATCTTATCAGTGTTGTATGCACCACACATTTTTTTGACTTTTAATTTCAACCCATCTGCACATTTGAATCTAAAATATGTCTCCTACAGACAGCATATGGTAGGATATTAATATTTACCCAGTGGCGCAAACTGTCTCTTGAGTGCGTGATTTAATCCACTCACAGTAAATGTCAGTATTGATACAGCAGAATATGTCCACCATTTTGATTTTTGTATTCCAGATCTTATGTCACTTTTGTTTTACTACCACCCTGGGATGAGAGTGGTTTCAGGAAGATTCTCTTTAAATCTCCCATCTACACATCCCTCAGTGAAACTCCCCCATTGAAAACACACTCAGATATTAGCCTCCACTAACTACTAGCTTAGTCCTCTTTTCAACAGTGCCCTGGGACATAAATTACTCCAAAGTTTTGCCGATTAAATTCTGGTTCTTTTCATGGGTGGGTTTAGAGGCCAGTGGAAAGTTTTGTTTAGAGACATAAGCAATCTTGTTCACTGCTTGCTTTTCTCAGGCATATGGGTTAGCTTATTAATGCTACAGAGGAACCAGCCTCCTTCCCATTGCCTACTACCAACACCTCCATTGTCTGGAAGTGTCCTTAGGTCTGAACTTCACCACGCTCTCTTCTACATTAAGTCAGTTGTTTTAAAGGAGGCTTCCAAGCTCTCTGCTCAGCAGTCATGCATCTGTCCCTGCAACATCTCTGAGCCACTTCAGATCTGGGTGCAGAGGACAGTGACTTACTTCTCTGAGAATGACACTTCTTTATCAGCAGGGTATTGGACAGTGTGGCTGCCTATGGCTTTGTAGCTTGCTGATTCTGGCATGAAATCAGTGCCCGTGAATGAGATGGGTTTGTGCCCAAGTTGCAACATGTGTAGACTCTCTGGCTATGAATAGAAGCAAGGTGGGGAAAGGAAGCTCTTAACTTCTCAGTCTCACATGCATGGAACTGAGGAATGAAAGGATAAACACCGGTGACATTCACCTGCCATAACTCTCAGTTGGTCACTATGAGGAGACAAGCTCTGACTTCATTGCTACATACACACAGTGAATCATTCAGCCTGCTGTGCTCTAGGGGTAGAAGGGTGTTATGTCTCCAGTGGCTTAAGACTCATTGTTCTCACTAAGATTTAGTAATTGTGTGGAATAAATGCCTGTGGGATAATCTCTAAAGGCAAAGTTCTGTGTATAGAAGTTATGTACCATTTTTCCCAGTTATTGCTTCTCGCTATTTCACTGGAGAGTGGGACAACAGATCTCCTCCCACCAACTCTGGACCTAACCTATGTGTGTGCTTTTGATCAGATGATTCACTCCTTGCCTGCCTCTGTCTGTCCACTCTGTGTACACTGGATGGTGACACCCATTCATAACTCAGACACAACCTTGAGTTTTCTATAAGAGAATGTTGTCACAGAAGATGCCTTATTCTCTGCATATATTCAATTACAAGTGGCAATATAGTCACCTCTCAAAATTCCAGGACACAAATTCACTAAGTGGATAGAAAGTTGGTATAAATGACCTCAGAAGCCTTCTTCATGCTTCATTTTCTATGAATCTATGGCTCCAAGACATACTTATGATTTTATAAACCCAACCACTGAAAAACAGATTACAATCGGAGTTGGCTCAGGTGAGACTTCCTAACTGGATCGTTGAACACACATGGCCTAAGAACAGCCACTCCATGCACAGGAGAAGCAACCCTTGCAGGCAGCACCCCAGCTCCTCCTCTGCCTGTCAGGCCTCTGGTGGCCTTACTACCATTCTTGATTCCACCCCTTTGCCATCCCCTGGCCATTTGCTCTGTGGACTTGTCTGCCTGGATGTCTTTAAGACTTTTATTGAGGTATACTTGACATACAATAAACTGCACACATCTAAAGTGTAAAAGTTCATATATGTCAACGTATGCATACACCGATGGAGGGTGACAACAAACACAATGATGAACATATCCATCATTCCTGCAAGTTTGCTCGTATACTTCTCTAACTGCCACTGCCCATCCTTTCCTGCCCTTCTTCTACCATCAATCAATTATTGATGTGCTTTCTGCTAGGATAGGCTAGTTTGTGTTTCCTCAAATTTTAGTTAAATGGAATCACATGGTGGCGTATTTTTTCTGTCCAGCTTCTTTCATTTAGTGTAATTATTTTGAGCCTCATGTACTAATATGTAAGACACTTTCATCCTTTTTAATTGCTGCATAATATGCTATTTTATATATGTAATACAATATATATATATATATATTTATTCACCTTTTAGTGGACATAAGGGCTTATTTCCAGATTCAGGATTTTACAAATAAAACTGTTATAAAAATCCCTGTAAACATCTTTGTATTGACATATCTTTTCATTTGTCTTGGGTGAATATCTAGATATAGAATTGTTGATTCAAATGGTAGGTATATGATGAATTTTTAATAAATTAGCAAAATATTTCCAAAGTGATTTTATCACCTTATCTTCACACCAGCAATGTATGAGAATTTTAGAAACAATAGCTAGGCACAGTGGTGTATACCTCTAGTCTGAGCTCCTTGACAGGATGAGGCAGGAAGATTGCTTGAGCCAGAAGTCCAGGATCAGTGTGGGCAACATAAAAAATAAGTAAATAACAACAATAGAAACTAGACCGCTCTGATATTACTTATTTGGCTTAATTGTGTCTAAAAGTAGCAGCAAACTTTGGATCATGTGAATATTGATATATTTTAAGATATTTATTTAATAGAATATAAAACAAAATTTCTCAGAATCCTATCACATACTTTTTCAAAACTAAGTAGTGAGCTATCCTCTGTAAAGTCACCATTCACTCTGGGGACAGTCAAATTCTCCCCATTTTATAACCCCCATCAGATTTTCACAATGCTGCTATCTAAGCATTGAAAACCTGCAGCCATAGTAATGTGGCATCCAATCTCATCAGATAGAAGCTAAACAGGGTCAGGCCTAGTTAGTACCTGGATGGGAAACTGCCTGGGAACACCAGATACTGTAGGCTTGGAAGAAGGAACCAGCAACCCACTCCCAAAAATGAATCCGCCATTGAAAACCATATGAAGAGCAGAGAAGCACTGACAATAAGGTTTCACCTGTTGTACATAGGGTCGTCATGAGTCGGCGGACAACACCAAATCAATGGCACCTAACAACAACAAGCATTGACAATTTATAATTGTATCCATTTATAGGGCACAATGTGACATATGACTTCTGAGTACACATGGAATAATTAAATCAAGCTAATTACCATATCCATCACCTCAAATGCCTATTATTTTTTGTGGCAAAAACATTTGGAATTTGTTGTCCTAGCAATTTTGAAATGTAAATTGCACTATTATTAACTAAACTCACCATGCAGTGCAAGAAATCTCATCAAAGTCCTTTATTCCTTCTGTTATTTTCTTACTTGCATGTGTATCCCATTATTGTTGTTGTTGTTGTTGTTGTTGTTAGGTGTTGTCGAGTCGTATCTGACTCATAGTGACCCTTACAAGGTTTTCAATGGCTGGTTTTGGGATTGCCTCTGGAGTGGATTGCCATGTCCTTCTCCCATGTCTATCCCACTAAATGAGGAAGATTCCTTCAGGGAAGAAATTTTATTTCATTGATGCTTTTTCCTTAGCACTAGCTGATACATGGCAGCCAAATACTCAGATGCATTTTGCTGAATGCTTAAATTAAATAATTAATAAATTAAAATGTATGCTATCATTTATAGGCAAGAAAATCTTGTAAACAAAAAGCAATGGCATTGAGTGTATCAGCTATAACAGACACTAAACACACACCCTGCAAAACTTTCTCTACATAAAACTGTTCAGTACTGTTTCAGAATAACATAAAACAAGAGAACTAGAAAGAAAACCCAGAAAAACTCCCAGGCATGCATTAGAACTTGGTTTACAGTAGGGGTACTTGAAACTGATGGAGGAAAATGGGCCTTCTAAGAAAATTAAAATAACTGTTACCTATATAGAAAAAAGGGAAAAATGCAATTCAACTATTAAACCAGAAGACAAAAATATTCCAAACTGATTGGTTACTAAAATGTGAAAACTGAAAGCACACAAGTAATAACAGAAAATATCAATGAATTTTTCTGCAACATAGCAGTAGGGAAGAATTAAATATTATCCTAAATTGTGATGCAAAAAGAAAATATTTATAATTTTTATTACATAAAAACCACTTCCATGATGAACAAGTAAGTAAACAAATTTAAAATTCCATAAATTTAAGTCCAAAGAATAATAATAAAATAGGGGAAATATTTAGAACTTATGTTACAAAAAGTTTAGTTCATAATAATATGTAAAGAGAGTACCAGTCATTTGACAACAGGAAAATGGGCTGAAGATATAAAAAATCATTTCACAGAAAATGAAAATATACAAATGGCAGAAAGCCTCATGAAAAGATGCTCTCATATTTCCATAATTTCAAAAAACTGACACATAATTTCTCAAATATAAAATTGGTGAAATATTCCAAAGTTTATAATATACACTGTGGAGGAATCCCTGGAGAAAGTTATTCTAACAAATGCTTGGTGGGAATGAAAAGCACACTACTCCTTGCAGAGGAGAATTTGGCAATTACCTACAACATTACACATGCCTTTCCCTTCCGACTTGGAAGCGCCCCAATTTTGTTGAGCCCTACCTGTGCCTGAGTCTTTGAGAAGTACCTTTCCACCCTGGCCCTGCGCTTGGCCGTGTGATTTTCTTCTGGCCCATCAAAGCCTGGGAAAAATACTGCTTCAGCCTCCTCTCTGGAACCTACCCACTGTGACAACGTGCCTGGGGCCAGCCTACTGGAGGGGAGGAAGACTCCAGCAAGAAGCCCCCCAGCAGCTCAGGTCCCTAGAGCACTCAGCTCACAGCCAGCTGGTGGCTGAGGCACAGGTGAGACCATACACAGAGTACTTTATTACCTTCACACAAGAATGGACAGCCTACATAAGGTACCTCTACAGATGCTTTTTGGGCTGTGACTTAGCTATGTTGGTAGAGCACCACTCTACAGTCTCTGACATCCAGAGTTTGATTCCCAGCACCGCAAAAGTGGGAGAAGGATGTGGCAATCAGCCATTGAAAACCCTATGATGGCTGCTATGAGTCAGACATGACTCCACGGTACCTAACAACAACAACAACAGATGCTTCTTAAATGGTGACATGATTATCACGTCATCAAGCTTACAATGATGAATGAGACAAGCTAGCATGATGTGCCTCTTCATTCCATACTCTCTGAAGACTACCAATCACCTAGGTACCATGGCTCCCAAAGATGTTAACCTGAGTCATCAGATAAAACCAGACCATGGAATAGTTTACACATATCATTTTCAAAAAAATGTTGAAGCATAGGAGACACATGCAGTGTTTAAATATTATGATGGAGTAAGGTGTTTTAGAGGACTTTAGCTCAGTTGGTAGACCAATGTGCTGCAGTCTCTGAGGTCCTGAGTTCAATTCCCAGCACCCCCAAAAATGGGAGAAGAACCTGGCAATCTACTCCCAAGGCAATCCCGAAACAGCCATTGAAAACCCTGTGAGGGTCGCTATGAGTCGGATACTGACTGGACGGCACCTAACAACAACAACAAGGTGTTTTAGAGCAATGATCAATTAAAATTTGGCACCAAATAAATCTTAGGTGAACAAAATGACTGAAGGAAATACAGTGAATTGTATTTCTTGGCTTCCAAAAGCAGAATTAAAGTTGAAAAAGGGAAATATATGGGAGCCAAAAAGCACAGAAATGTAACAAATTTAAGAAGCCTAAGAAAATAATGGTGGGTGTGTTACTGCCTCGTATACTTGAGGAATCAATATTATTGTAAGCCACAAAGTCTCTGAGAGTTTTCCTAGCTAAAGAAGCCATCAGCCAGAAAGAAGAGACTGTAAGTATGTAAGAATTAAAGAAACCAAATCTTCATAACCTTCTAGGGGGAAGAAGTGGGTCAAGAAATGTGCTTAGTTCCTATGGAGAAAACATGCCCAGTGTTCACTTCAAAGGTAGCCATGACACATAAGGGAAAGGAAGATTGTCCTAGCACACGTGGGGCCCGGGAGAGGAGGGCACTCACTCCAGGAGGAAGACTCCAGGCTGGGCCAAGGGCAGTCCTAGATCCTGGCGGTGAGGAGGGACCTTCAAAATGCTCCCCAGTGAACAATGAAAGGGATAGTTGGTGTCCTTCTTTATTCCTTTTTCAAAGGGGATGAGTGTCATCACTTTCTGTTGCTATTGTTTAGTCCCTTTTCAGTATTATAAGCGTTTGAAGGGGCAGTTCACAGTCACAGACCAACACCGAGGTCCTGCTCCTAGGCTTCCAGATGTTCTGCAGACAGCTGCACCCAGAGCGGGATGCTGCCAGGACGGGATCCTCAGCTGCCCACTTTAGGAGAATAGCTGACCTCTGGGAGGGACAGGGAGATGAATGTGTCTGACAGAAACAGACAGCAGTCACCAGTTCTATTAGCCAAATTCTTCTGTTTTCTGCCCTCGGGGAAAAGTATTGAATTTCCTACTCTCCTTTGATCAGATGGGGTCTTGTGATCAATTCCACAGCCATGTGGCGATGAGGAGCACTGGTGTGTGCCGCTGCCAGGTCAGAACATCCACCAACCAACATGAGCTCCTCCGAGTTCTTCCCCCCCACACCTCTGTCATGGCAACTGGGATCTCCCATGCCCAAAGAGAGGAGAGATCACCCTTCCAGACACAACTCCAAATGACATTTCCCATGAGAAAGAAGTAAGCCTCTCAGTTTCAGACTGGTGAGAATGATCTTTTGTTACTCACTGCAGCATGCTCGAGTCTCCCCTGAGTGATACATTGCTCCCTGGTTTCCCTGGACATTGCAACCAGGTAGAAAGACATAATGTGCATTAATGCCTAAGCTCCACCTCTGGTCCAGGGAGCTTCTCTTCCATGAAACTGGTCCCTGTACCACTACTCTAACACATTCAAGTAATTCCCACAAAATTGTTACCAGGAAGGGGGGTCTGGAGAAGGGAGCTGCCAGTTGGTAGGTCTGGAGTGGAAGGCTGGCAGCAAAACTGTAAAAACCTCAGTCCTTCTTTGTATTTGATGTATAAAAGAATTTATACCTGACACATAAGTTACAGTAGTGAATACAGATAGAGATTATTAAAGAATAGTACACCTCTAAAACGTGGAGGTGGGCAACAGAAAGAGCTATTGCCAAAAGTGACTTTTATAGTGAAATTTGTGCCTTAAAGGAAGGGAGAGATGCCCTGCATGTGGTGTCTGTTTTGTAAAGGGTTTACCGAACCTGTGGAATACTTCTAGAAAGAGGGAGCAATAGGTTTAAGTTCTGGAATATTCTGTCTTTGTTCACTTCTAGGCAGCCATCGATACTGGACTAGGGTGTGGGCGCTCATTAGAAAATGTCCTCCCGTCGGGTTTGGTGTCGCATGCCTATAATCCCAGTAGCTCAGAGGCAGACGCAGAAGGATCTCAAGTTTGAGACCAGAGGCAGTCTGAGTAATTTAGCAAGACTCTATCTCAAAAAAGTAAAAAAAAAAAAAAAAAAAAAAAAAAAAAAAAAAAAAAAAAAAAAAAAAAAAAAAAAAAAAAAAAAAAAAAAAGAATGGGCTGAGGGTGCAGCTCAGTGGTCCAGCACTTGCAAAGCATGCAAGTGCAAAACCCTGGGCTCAACCCTCCAAGTACCACAAAAAAAAAAAAATATATATATATATATATATAGATATAGATATAGATAGATAGATAGATAGATAGATAGATAGATAGATTTCTTCCAATGTCCTAAAAAAGGCACATGGCTTCATCATGGCCAAATGGCAGAAGTCAATTTCAATTCCCTTTTCCTCCCTATTGCCTGCTAATGCCTAACCTAACCTGCTTAACAAAATGATCTAAGCAAAGTTCCAGTTATCACACAGTATTCCTTTCTTCAGCCTTCGTATGCAAAGTAGCAATGACACAACTTGATTATTATATGCAAACTGATCCTCCACAGTTCTAAAGCAGATGAACTCCTGCACACCACGGGGTTTGGAATTTAACCCAATGTCATGCTCCTGCACAAATCACATAGTCCTGAATAACATGCTGCCACCACTCAAACTCACGACCGTCTGAGCACCAGTGAATCTTGGTGACTTTGTGCATCTTGGGGCTGTTTCCTGCAGTGCTCAGAGGGCATAGAAAACATATAGCAACGGTGCTGACCTTGAGCTTGCCTGGGACATGTACCTCCACATGAGAGTGGACTCTGGCACTGAATGCAAAATGAATGAAGTACTGATATATACTATGAGATAGATGAGCCTAAAACATTTTTGCAAAGTTTCAGAAGCCAGATCTAAGGGAAAACCTAGGTTATTATTCCATTTATGTGAAATATACTGTAAAGGAAAATCAGTGGAGACAGTCTGCTGGTGATTACCTGGAGCTATGGAGCAGGAAAGAGAATATCTATAAATGAATATGAAGGTTCTTACAGGTGAGATGGAAATGTCCAAAAACGGATTCATGATTATGGTTTCAGCATTCAGAAAAGTCACTAAAAATCATCGAACTGTACATTTTTAAATGAATTTATTTTATGATGTGGAAAATACACCTGAACAAAACAAAACAAAACAAAACAAAACAAAAAACCCCGCATGCAACTATGGAAAGAGATACCTCTCTACCAGATGTCTCCTTACTTTCCAATGAACTGAAAACGTTGCCCTATGCAAGTAGTGATTAGTTTACAGCCACTCCACTGAGCACTTCCTGATGAAAGAGAAGACTGGATTTTCCTAATAATTAGTGAAGCAAATGATTTGATAATAATTATACGCTGTTGTTTTTGCTAGGTGCCAACCAGTCGGTGTCCGACTCATAGCGACCCTATGTACAACAGGTGAAACATTATTGTCCTGCTTCTCTGCTACTCAGGGTTTTCAATGGTGGATTGATTTTTGGAAGTGGGTTGCTGGGTCCTTTTCCCAAGCCTACAACACGTGGTGTTCCCAGGTAGTCTCCCATCCATGTATTAAGCAGGCCCGACCCTGCTTAGCTTCCAAGATCTGACAGGATCAGATGCCACAGTGGAACCGCTGCAGGCAAAAGCTTTGAAATATTCCAGTCACATTTTAGTCTTGTGTTCGTTATCTAGTGCTGCAGAAGAATGGACACAGACTCGACAGCTGGAGTTATCCCAGTGCACCCCCACGACTTTGACCCTCATGCCCCACCTCCCGCGGAGCTTCCTCCCCAGGCCTCACTGGCTGTCCTCCGGAGGCCGACCTCCGCTCCACCCCGGCCACACAGGCCTCCCTCTCAACCCACCGCTCATCTACACGCCCAGCAAGGGACAGAGTCTGGGCAGCACCCTCCAGCACAGTGGAGAGTCCTCGCTGTGGCTCAGTCCTGGAGCCAGGCCACCTCCTATTGGCCAGCGTTGTCAAGGCCCCGCCCACACTGCAGGAGGCACTCCTCCAGCCAGTGGAAGGGAGGCTGCCAAGTCATAGCTGCGTGAAGCTGTTCTAGGAGCTGTTGAAAGATAATTCACATGCCAATTTCATTTTTGCTTTTAAAAGTGTCCAAGAATCATCTGATATTTTTATGTTGTTTGTTGTTAGGTGACGTCGACTCGGTATCTGACTCATAGCGACCCTTACAGGGTTTTCAATGGCTGATTGTTTCGGGATTGCCTTGGAAGTGGATTGCCAGGCCCATCTCTCATTTTTGCGGTGCTGGGAATTGAACTCGGGGCCTCAGAGACTGTAGCGCAGCGTTCTACCCACTGAGCTAAATCCCAGCCCGATATTTTTATAGTGCTTACAATAATATCTCAAGGTCTAATTAAACAAATGAACAAATATGCTAATTTATGAATAGTTCTGCCACATTTGTTGGTCATGTAAACTCATGCTATCATGTTCGTGTATACACCATATATGAGTCCATCAATGTGAAGTAGAATACTGTGTATGTACATCTTATGTACATATATGTACATATATATGTACATATATACACATGAGATGTACATACATGATGCAGATACACAGTATTCTACTTTACATTGAATGAAATAAATTCCTTATTTCTCTATATTTCAAAATGAAAAGTATTTGCCTTCGATCTGTCATTTTGCAAACTCAGAGAAAGGTCAAGTGTCGGTCATTGAAATACAGTTGGTATTTAGAGATCAACCACTCTCCCTTTCCTTGGCTTCTGCTAGGATCCTTGGGGCGTGTTAGCAGTCTCTTCATTTACAATGCATATTGTCTGAATGAAGGAAAATGAGAACAGGAAAAAACTGCTACAGCCACCACACTGCGCTCAATTGCTCCTCGGAGTTCTCCACAAAGACCTCTGTTACTGACCATCATTTCCAAGTTTCCAGGACCTGGCCTCCCGTTTTCCTCTTCATCGGCAAGTGATACCATCACCCTGAACCTCCTGCTGTCTGGGTGACACCGTGTGCCCTGGCACGGGTTCCTGCTCTGCTCTGGAGCCCCCGACCCCCACCCCAGAGCTGTCCGCTTCCAGCAGGGCTCAGCAAGGCTGCCAGCTGTCTGATCCTGCTCTGTATCCTTTTGAAGTGTTCCGTCATCTGGTTCTCCACATCTGTTCTCAAATCTTACAAGACTTCACATTATTCACTTCCCTGAGTTTGCTCCTCTCTCTTCCTTTTTTTCTTTTCCTAACTCCTCTCTTGGTCTAACTGAATTTCTGTGGTTCATTGTTTTAATAATGCATCTGCTGCGTTAGTTAAGAAATCTTCTGCATTAGTTAAGATTAGGTTTATCTTGATGCATTAGGAAAAGTCAAAATTAAAAATTATTAGGCTTGTATTTCATTTTGACTAGTGAAACCAAATACATTTTAAAGTATGAAAAGGGGGGGATAGTCAACATAGAATTTCTTGTACTCATAATATTTGTAGAAATTTACAAGGCTTGGAAATGCTAACTACTGTGAGGTCATCAGTACACATTGCATACATGTATTGATTTATCACATTGTAACCCATAAATATGTACAGGTAATATAATACTTAATAAATGAGTATATAATGTAACAAATATTTTTAAAGAATTCTTTGCTGAGCACAAATGTCACTCAACAAAATGTATGAAAGACCTTTTCAGCAAACAAAACCTGAAAAAGAAATCATTGCCAGCCCATCTGTAACAAAAGAAATGCTAGAGACTTCCACCACAGACAGAAAATGATAGCAGATGAAAAGAAAATATAAATACCAGAGTGAAAGTCATTTTATGTCATTTTTCATCTCCTAAAAATATAATCAGCACCTAAGAACAAAAAATATAATTGACAGTTGTAGGGAAAAAATAATAATATACAGTGGAGTTTGTTTCAAATGTAGAAGCAAAATTACCACAATTGAACAAATGACAGGAGTGGAAAGCAAATAGCAACATGGCATATTAAGACTGAAATTATAAACCCCAGGTTGTATTAAATGTGCAAGGTCTAAAAACCTAACTAAAGGATGAATATTGTCATATCTGATTTTTAAAAAGTAAGGACCTGCTTTATACTTTAATTATAAAGATATGGGCCGGTTAATAGAAAAGGAAGTAAAAAATGTAGATGAGGCAAATACTACTCAAAAGAAAGAGATCAAAGAGGACTTAGTAATGGTGACAAAGTCAATCATGATGAGCATGTTGTTGTTTGTTGTTGTTCTTAGGTGCTGTTAAGTTGGATCTATATGAGACAACAACACTGCCTTTCAGTGACTGATAGACAAACACAGCAGCAAGTCAGTAAGAAGGCATGAGCTTAACAATGCAGTCAGCTCACTTCACCGACACACAGCATTCTAGCCAAAAAACACATCCTCTACAAGGGCACACAGAACTTTCACAAAGATTAACCTTTCCAGATAATCCAAATCTGACCCCAAAGGATTAAACTGAAAAGTAACAAGTTAAAGTATCTGGAAAAAATCCAAATATTTGGAAAATAAACCACACAGAAAAAATAATCAAGTTACAGGAGAAACAGCAAGGGAAATTAGGAATGAACCAAATGACAACAAATGTACAATACATTAAAATGTGTAAATATGCAGCTACAATCATGCCGGTAGGTGGTGGTGGTGGTGGTGTTACGTGCCATCAAGTTGAGTCCTCTGGATAGCAACCCTCATAGGGTTTTCAATGGCTGATTTGTTTCCGGATTGTTTCAGGAGTCCGTTGCCACGTCGTTCTCCCATTGCCAGTAGGTAAATAAAAAGCATTAAATGCTTATATGGCAGGAAGAGAAAGGAATCACAAGAGACATTAGAATGAATTAAATAACCATAAATATACAATACATGAAAATGTGTAAGATGAAGCTACCACAATGCTGATATGTAAATATAAAGTATTAAATGCTTATATTCAAAGAGAAGAAATGCTTGAAATTAATGATATGTCTCTAATTTAAGAAGCTAGGAAAGTAAGAGCAAATTCAACATAGAAACAAAATGAAATAATCCACATTCTTTCGTGAATTAGGGTGAAATAAGGACATTTTCACCTGCAGCCATAGCACTGTGGCATCTGATCCCATTACATCTCAGAAGCTAAGCAGGGTTGGGTCTGATTAGTAGTTGGATGGGATATGGCCTGGGAACACCAGGTGCTGTAGGCTTGGAAGAAGGATCTGGCAACCCACTCCCCCCAAAAAACAATCAGCCATTGAAAACCCTATGAATAACAGAGAAGCACTGACAACACTGTTTCGCCTATTGTACGTAGGGTGGCAATGAGTCAGACACCGACTGGACAGAACCTAACAACAATGACAGAAATAAAAGGCAATCCTTTTTATTATACAGATAATTTACAAAATAAGTTTCTAAAAAAAATGCTTTTAAGCAGAGTTTCTACAAGTAAGTTCTAAGATGCAAGAAAGAATAGGGAACAACATGAGACTAATCTACCAACTGAGTGAACTAATACACCAACACCCTGTGAACTCTTGGAACGCCAACTGGCAATTTCTGCCATAACCAGGACTAGAAACCAAACACCCTCTGCAAGAAGTGGCACAGGTTCAACTTGCCCACTCCATGCCCCTAACCCTCATGTCTAATTTGGGACCAAATGGAAAAGCCAAATATGTTCCCCAAAGCAATTACATAAGAAAGCTCGCTTCCTGGTGAGCACATCCTCAGCTGCCCCAGGTCAATGACTTCTAGTTAAAACTAATGGAACCTTATTTTTTACTAAAATGCCTTTCTGCTCTTCTGCCTGCCTTTATGCAGCAATGGTGGCTGGTTCCATCACTTTAACAAGTTTGCAATGCAGCCTTCATTTGTTCTCATTTGGGTGTCATTTATTACCACAGAAATGGTGGTAAATATTCAGAAAAACATGAAGGAGAATAATTTCAATAAACTATAATAATAATTGTGCCTAATTTGCAAGACCAAAAGAAATACATAAGAGATTACCTAAATATACAGAGATACATCCCCTATTTATAGAGTGGAGTCTCAAGTTAGAAAATATGTCAATTTTCTTTAAATTAATTTATACGTTTATTGAAATTCCTATTAAAATCCTAGTAAGATGGTTTTTCTTTGTTCTTTAGTTTGTTTTCATTTGTTTTCTTTGTTTTGTTTTGTTTCATATTTGGGTTTTTCGTTTGTGTGTTTGCTTTTGAGCCATTCTCACTATGTAGCACAAACTGGCTTCAGACTCACTATCCTTCTGCTGCGTCTTACGTGTTTTGGACATGTAGTCAGGAGAGATCAATCCCTGGAGAAGGACATCACGTTTGGGAGAGTAGCAGGTCAATGCAAAAGAGGAAAACCCTCCACCAGATGGATTGACACAGTGTCTGCAACAATGGGCTTAAACATAAATAAGATCGTTTGCCTGGCACAATATCGGCAAGTGTTTCAATCTGCTGTACATAGGGTCGCTATGAGTCGGACTCGACTCAAGGGCACCTAACAACAACAACATCCTTCTGCCTCAGATTCCCAAGTGCTGGGCAGTTACAAGCATGCGCCACCACACCCAGCTCAGCTCCCAATTAAGGTTTTTGATAGATAATAGGAAAGCATTTTGTAGACTTTATGTAGGAAGGCCCTAGGATAGTTCAACCTTATAAAAGATTAAAATGGAATTACTCTACCCAATATTAAGTCTTGCTCTATAGCTATAGAAATCAAGATCATGTTTAAGTTTCTAACTTAAAGTTGTAAGACATGCCAACAGAATTAAAAACTGAAATCCAACTTCAAAAATTGGTGGGAGGGTGGGGGGAAGAAGAGAACCCTCCCTCCTTCAGCTTGGTTTCATGGTGAGAGCCAACAGATTCCACTTAGTGCTGATCAATCAAGAAATATCACTTGAACTCTTGGAGGTTATCCCTGCTATGGTTTGGATAAATGCCCCCCAAGGGCTACATGTGAACGCTTGGTCCCTAACCCCACGGTGGCATCAGGAGGTGTTAATCTTTAAGAGATGGGCCTACTTGGAAGACTTCTGGACATGTGAAATTGTGCCCTTGAAAGGGATATTGGAAATCTGGCCCCTTCTCTTCCCTGTCTACTTCGGGGCCACCATGAGGTGACAGCAGGTGGCAGCAGCTCCTCCACCCCATGCTCCCACAATGATGGGCTGCCTTACACAAGCCCAAAGGCAATGGGACCATAAGCTAAAACAAGCCTGCCTTCCTTATCAATGGATTATCTCAGGTTTTTTTGTTACAATAACACAATGCTGACTAACAACCCCCAACAATACAGAGAAATATACAGAAGTAATGAAAACTAATATTTCAAAGAAAGGAACTGAAAAGGAGAGGCAGGAATGAGAAATTTTACATTTTATTTTTAATGGAGGTAGAATTATGAAATGGGCTGGATTTTAGCATAGTTAGTAGAGCACTGCTCCACACTTACTGGGGACCTGGATTTGATCCCCAGCATTGCAAAAATGGGAGAAGGATGTGGCAGTTCACTCCTGAAACAATCCCAAAACAATCAGCCATTGAAAACTCTATCATGATCACTATGAGTATCTATGAGTGGTCTATTTATAAATATAGGAGTATTTAAAATATTTAACAACATGTAAACTTTAGTTTGTTGTTAGGTGCTATTAAGTTGGGCCCAACTCATAGCTACCCTACATACAGAAGAAGGAAACACTCCTGGATTCTGTTCCAGGCACACCATCATTTTTATGCTCAAGACAATTGTTGCAGCAACTGTCTCAGTCCATCTAGTGGAGGGTCTTCCTTTCTTTTGATGACCTGCCACTCTCCCAAACATGATATCCTTCTCCAGGGATTGGTCCCTCCTGACTACATGTCCAAAATATGTAAGACTTGGTCTAGCCATCCTTGCTTCCAAGGAGCACTCTGGTTGCACTTCTTCTATGACAGAAATGTTGGTTCTTTTGGAAGTCCATGGTATATTCCATATTCATCTCCAGCACCATAATTCAAAAGCATCAATTCTTCTCCTGTCTCCCTTATTCAATGTCCAGCTTTCACAACGATATGATGCAACTAAAAATAACATGGCATGAGTCAGGTGCACCTTCATCTTCAATGTGACATCTTTACTTTTCAACATTTTAAAGAGGTCCTTTGCAACAGTTTTTCCTAACTCAATGTGTCCTTGATTTCTTGACTGCTGCTTCCGCAGCTGTTGACTATAGAACCAAGTGAAGCAAAATTTTGGACAACCTCAATCTTTTCTCCATTTATCATGATGTTACATACTGACCCACTTATAAGGATTTTTGTTTTGTTGATGTTGAGGCCCAATCTATACTGAAGTCTGGGTTCTTTAATCTTCTTCAGTAAATGTTTCAAATCTTCTTCACTTTCAGCAAGCAGAGTTGTGTCATCTGCATAACAAGGGTTGTTAATGAGTCTTCCTCCAATTATGATGCCATATTCTTCCTTGTAAAGTCCAGCTTCTCAGATTATTTGCTCAGAATGGAGATTGAAGAGGTACAGTAAAAGGACACAGCCCTGACACACACCTTTCTTGACGTTAAACCAGGCAGGGTTTCCTTGTTCTGCTCGAATGACTGCTGCCTAGTCCAAATACAGATTCCTCATGAGTAAAATTAAATGCTCTGGTATTCCCATTCTTTGCAGTGTTATCCATAATTTGTTATGATCCACACATCCAAATACCTCTACATAGTCAATAAAACATAGATAGGCATCTTTTTGGTATTCTCTGCTTTGGGCTAACATCCATCTGACATCAGCAATGATGACCATTTCCATGCCCTCTTCTGAATCTGGCACCATTTTCTGGCAGTTACTTTTCTATATACTCATGCAGTTGCTTTTGAATGATCTTTAGCAAAATTTTTCTTGCATATGACTTTAATGATATCATTTGATAGTTCCACCTTTGGTTGGATCCCCTTTCTTGGGAATAGGCACAAATATGGATCTCTTTCCATCAGTTGGCCAGGTAGCTGTCTTCCAAATTTCTCAGCATAAGCAAGTGAGCACCTCCAGTGCTGCATCTTTTTGTTGAAACATCCCTATTTATATTCCATCAATTTCTGGAGCCTTGTGTTTCACCATTTCCTTCAAGGTAGCTTCCACTTTGTCCTTCCATACCATTGCAACCTTTTGAAATGGTTGGTCATCCCTCAATTCTTTTCGGTATAATGACTCTGTGTATTGTTTCCATCTTCTTTTGCTGTTTTCTACATCATTTAATATTTTCCCTACAGAATCCTTCACTATTGCCACTCAGGGTTTCATTTCTTCAATTCCTTAAGCTTGAGAAAAATGCAGTGTGCTTTTCTCCTTTGGTTTTCTATCTCCTGCTCTTTGCACATGTCATTAAAATATTTGATTTTGTCTTCTTGAGCTGCCCTTTGAAATCTTCTGCTGGGTTCCTTAACTTCATTATGTATTCCTTTTACTTTATCTTTACTTTTACTTTTTGCTTTATGCTCAGCTTTCAAGGGGAAGGTTCAGAATCTCTTTTGACATGTAATTTAGTCTTTTCTTTTTTTCTTGTCTTTTTAATAACCTTTTGCTTTCCTCATGAATGATGTCTTTGATGTCATGTCACAACTTATCTGGTCTTTGATTATTAGTTTCTAATGCATAATACTTAAGGTAATACTTAAGGTCATACCTTGGCTCTCATACACTTGTTCTGATTTTCTTCAGTATCAGTTTGAGCCTGCATATGAGCAGTTGATGGTCTGTTCCACAGTCAGCACCTGATTTTGTTCTGACATTTGATATGGAGCTTTTCCATTGTTTCTTTCCACAATAGTAGTCAATTTGGTTCCAATATGTTTCATCTGTTGAATTCTATGTGTATAGTCACCGTTTATGTTGGTTAAAAAAATGTATTTTCAATGAAATAGTTGTTGGTCTGACAAAATTCTCATTCAATCTCCAGCATCATTTGTTACCGAGGCCATATTTTCCAACTACTGAACCTTCTTCTTTGTTTCCAATTTTTGCATTCCAGTCACCAGTCATTATCAGTACATCCTGATACCATGTTTGATCTATTTCAGACTGCAGAAGTTAGTAACAATCTTCCCTATCTTCATTTGTGGCCTTAGTGGTAGGTGCATTAATTTGAATAATAGTCATATTAACTGCCATTCCTTGTAGGTGTATGGATATTGTTCTATCACTGACAGCATTGTACTTCAGGACAGATCTTGAGATGTCTTTTTTGATGATGAATGCAACTTCATTTCTCTTCAATCTGTCATTTCCAGGATAACAGATCCTATAATTATCTGATTCAAAATGGCCCAGGGCAGTCCATTTTATCTCACTGATTCCTAGAACTTCAATGTTTTTGAGTTCCATTTCCTTTTTGATGACTTCTGATTTTCCTAGATTCATACTACATACATTCCATGTTCCAGTTATTAATGGATGTTCACAATTGTTCCTTCTCATTTTGAGCCAGGCCACATCAGCAAATGGAGGTCCCTGGGGCTTTACTGCATTTCAGTCATTAAGGACTCTACTTTCAGGAGGCAAGTCTTTCCCAGTCGTCTTCTGAGTGCCTTCCAATATGGGGGGCTCATTTTCCTACACTATATCTGACAGTGTTTCTCTGCTATTCATAGGGTTTTCAATGGCTAATTGTTTTGGGAGTAGGCTGCTAGGTCCTGCTCCCTAGTCTGTCTTAGTCTGAAAGCTCAGCTGAAACCTATCCACCATGGGTGACCCTCTGGTATCTGTAATACTGGTGGCATAGCTTTCAGCATCACAGCAACACCCAAGCCCCCACAGTATGGCAAACTGACAAACATGTGGGAGAAACATAAGCTTACATATTAACAAATAAAATTTCCCACTGATCCTCTAATGCAGACGGTATCCTTAACATAACACTTGTGAACTTGGCCTCTTGTCCTCAGCTTCATTTTGCAGTGTTTTCCCCAAATTCCCTGTGTCCTAATGTGAGAACATCTTTGCATTCCTACACCTTTGCCAAGTTCCCCCCACTTATTATCCCTTCTCCTGAAAATACTTTCCACCCTTTTCTTCATTTATTAGCTAGTACACAACTGTGTGAGCTCAAATCAAATGTCATTTCATCACAAAATTATCTTTACCCCCAGAAAGGCACTGATTTCCTATTTAGTAATTTTGTAACATTTTTCCTATTACAATTGCTCTCTTGTATAGTTCATATTTTTGAGGCAATAAATACACTTTTGCCCTTTAAACTGCAAGCTCCATGAGATCAGGGTTTTGTTTATTTTGCTTCCTATTATTTCTTCCACATCTAGTTCATGGTCTTACACATTTCAATTTAATAAATATTTGTTGAATAAGTGATGAACTGGGATATAAATCAATTTTTCTAAAGTCCTTTATACCTCATTGTGTAAAATGTGTAAGTTGCAGATAACCATCACTGAAAGTAAGAATATAGGAGAAATTAAATTCATCCCTTTCCCCCGGCTATGCTCTCCTCACAATATGCTCTTCAGTGCTCATTTTAAACTATTGCAGTGCAAGAAAGTCTAATTACACAATAATCTCAGTCTTTGTAGCTCAAGTCACAGGAATTAGAACTAATTCATGTATCATAGACTAAGCAGATTACTTGAAGCTTTGGCAGATGTTGAACCTCAACACCTACCAAAGCTTAGAAGGCTTAGGTAGACCAGCAATATATCCAAATCTACAGAAGAGTCATGTCACAATTAAGATCAACTGCACTACTTAAGTTTGTCAGGAAAGTGACAGGTCTTGATAGCTTAGAACCATCTTGGCTCAGAACCATCACCCTCTTGTGCATTAATACATAACACCAACCTGAGAACTAACAGCAGGAGGAACAGAAGCAGGACCTTGTTTAAAAGATGACCCAGAATTGCTTATATCCCAATTATCTCAAGATACTTAAAAACAAAACAAAACAAAATGTAAACTAGAGTTACCTTGGAATCATGGCCTCCAAATGTCAATATTCATGTTTCTGAAATAAAACTGTCTTTGCTGGATGTTAATTGCCAATGAGTTGATCATTTTAGATATTTCTATAACAGAAGTGATGTTGCCCAAGGACATTATGTGATGTGATCTCTAACAGTGAGAGCATTACTTCAGCTCCTCTGCTGGCAGGTCTTGTGGTAGAAAATGCACCAGGGCTCCAGAGATGAGAGTGTGGGCTCTGAGTCAGAGCAGACACAGTCCTTGTCTGGAGCACTTATGGGGTGCTAAACTGGGCAGTCCCTGTGCCCACTGATGATAACAACTTTTCATCAGAGTTGGGCTAAAGTATTATGAAAGGATTAAATAAAATAGAACCTGTTCATTTGCCTGACACAGATTATAGCACATACAGTAGTAAGCACTTAATAAAGCATAGATTTTGTATTATATTTTTATACTGGGCAAGACAATTATCAACATTTCTATCTCCCAGGGAGGTCGTGGGAATTCAGTAATTAACCTATGGTCACTGAGTCACACCAGTCACTATCCAAGCCCAGATCTATAGAGCAACAAAACCTATCATAATCACAGATCTTGAGCATGGCATGTTATTCATTGTCACATCTTTAGCTAAAGGATATAATCAGAATTATTTTATCTGACTTATAAATAATTAGATGTCAACAAATAGTTATTCTACTGAAACCAGATTTTAAAAAAGTAAACTCATAGTTAGAACAACTACCTTATATATGAATTTTATTTTTCAACATCATCAACTATAAAATAATAAATTATACCTGCCTTAATGAGATTTTATATTTTTCAACTAAAATTCATAAATATGATTAGTATGTCTTGGCTCAAGGTAAGCACTCAATAATTGTTTATTTAAAAAAGAAAACATGCATACTTTTAAGGACACATGATACATGATTGATAGATGATGATAGTAGATGATTAATAGATGATGGCAATAGGTATTGATGATAGAGAATTGATAGGTGATGATATTAGGTGATTGATAAATGATAGTAACTGATTGTTAGAGGATAATGATTGATTACATGATAATAGACAAGCAGTAAACACCTGGAATCTTTGCGGCTTGAAGAATTGCTTCCATCTACAGTTAAATCCACAGTCCACCTTCCTTTCATTCTCTACATCAAAGTCTTCCCTTCTTTTGTAATTTATTTTTTAAAAACAGGTAATATCCCTAGTTAGGAGACACTGTGAGCCTGCCCTCTATACCACATACCCACAGCTACGTGGGTAACTGTGTCACCTTTCAGAATATATTGATCAAATGCAGGGGAGCCAGTCAGTAGTTTTCATCTGCATTCACCAGAGAGCCCAAGGGAACAGAGGCATTGGTCATGGTGGGTTGAGTGTGACAGAGTGAGGATCTGTCCTGCTACATGCTACTCTGTCACCAGCCATCCTGAGGGATTTTGAGCCAGCCATTTTCTTTCTCTAATTCTTAGTTTTTAATCTTGTATTTAACAATCTGTTCCCTGGCATTCAACAATCAGATGTCTGCGGGGCAGGTCTCCTGTCAATTACCTGTGTGCTGAGGGCTGCAGGTCTTAGCAGCTCAGACACCCCCACCTAAGGAACTAGGCAGGAGCAGGGCCAGGAGCATTGCCCAGAGCACCACTGCAGGCCTGAGGCATTGGTACCCTGCACAGAGTGCTAGCAGCCATAGTGGCGACTGGAGGCCTGGCCTGGAGTGAACAAGGGGGTAAAAAGACACTTGCCACCCTCAGAACACTGCCCCTGACAGGACACACAGGAGAGTCCCTGGCCCACCCAGGGTGTCTGGGAAGGAGGAGAGAGTGCCCTGGAAGGATGGCCTTTCTAAATCCCTGAGACAAAGACAGCCACTCTGGGAGAGTTTGGGTTTTTTGTTTGTATGTTTGTTTGTTTTTGTTTTTAATTTTTTATTGGAAAATTTTAATGTAAACCTTAATGTGATTCATTCTGACATGCTTTTCATTGTGACATTTCCATATATGCATTTTGTTGTACATTATTCATATAGGTTCTCTCCCTATTTCTTTTTTATATTATTATTGGAAATTTTTAATGTATACCTTAATGTGATTCATTCTGACATACTTTCATTATGACATTTCCATATATGCATTTTGATGTACATTATTCATATAGGTTCCCCCTTACCCTCTTGTATGCTTCCCCCCACCCACTCCCGCCCTCCCCATGTAAGTCTTTTCTATCATTTACTTGGTAATATTTTTCTATATGTTCTTGGGTTCCAGTTCTGTTTAAGACAGAAACGTTTCCTGTAGTGAGCTTTGTTTTTATCTTGTCAGAACAATTGCATGCATTTTCTAGACCATTTATATTGACACCATTCTTAGTTTTGTTGTTGTTGTTGTTGCTGTTGTTGTTTGCTTTATTTTGATCCGACCTATGAATAGGATTTTTCCTTCTTATAATTTTGGTTCAGCTCCCACATATGAGTGAGAACATATGGTGTTTCTCTTTCTGAGCTCGTGTTCTTTCACTTAAAATAATTTTCTGTAATTCCATCCATTTTGCGGCAAATGACCTTATTTCATTTTTCTTGATTGCTGAGTAGTATTCCATCGTGTATATGTACCATAGTTTTTTATCCATTCTTCTGTTGAAGGGCACTTTGGTTGATTCCATATCCTTGCTATTGTGAAAAGTGCTGCATTGAACATGGAGATGCAGGTGTCTCGGTGGTATGATGACCCATCTCCCTTTGGGTAAATTCCCAATAGTGTTATAGCTGGGTCATATGGTAGGTCTATTTTTAGTTTTTTGAGGTACCTGCATATTGATTTCCATAGTGGTTGCACCAATTTACAGCTCCACCAACAATGTAAAAGTGTTCCCTTTTCCCCGCAACCTCGCCAGCATTTGTTGTAGTTTGTTTTATTGATCTTGGCCATTCTTACTGGTGTAAGGTGAAATCTCAGCATTGTTTTGATTTGCATTTCCCTAATGGCTAGGGATATTGAGCACTTTTTCATGTGTTTCATGGCTTTATGGACCTCTTCATTTGAGAACTGTCTACTCAGTTCCTTTGCCCATTTGTGTATTGGGTTGTTTGGTTTTTGGGGAGTTTTTTTCTTGAGTTCTTTATAAATTCTAGTAACTAGACCTTTATCTGATGTATAAAATGCGAAGATTTTTCCCATTCCATGGGGGTTTCCTTGACTCTGTTAATTGTTTCTTTTGCTGTGCAGAAGCTTTTTAATTCCATGTAGTCCCATTTATCTATTCTTGTTGCAATTTCTTGAGCAATTGGAGTCCTTTCAAGGAAATACTTTCTTATACCTATATGATGGAGTGTATTGCCTATCTTGCCTGCTATAAGTTTTAAAGTTTCTGGTTTTATGTTGAGAGCTTTTATCCATTTTGAGCTAACTATCATGTATATTGAGAGATGTGGGTCAGCTTTCATTTTTCTGCATGCGGATGACCATGTTTCCCAGCACCATTTGTTGAAAAGACTGTCCTTTTTCCAGTTTGCTTGTTTCGCTCCTTTGTCGAAAATCAGGTTTCTATAGGTGTGTTGAGGTATTTCTGGGTCTTTTATTCTGTTCCAGATGTCTTCGGGCATCTTTGTGCCAGTACCAAGCTGTTTTTGCAACCAGTGCCCTGTAGTATAGCTTGAAGTCAGGGATTGTGATTCCACATGCATTAGATTTGCAGCTTAAAAGTGTTTTGGCTATACATGGTCTTTTGTGGTTCCATATGAATTTTTGGATCATTTTTTCTACTTCTGTAAAGTCAGTCAATGGAATTTTAATGGGTATTGCATTAAATCTATAGATTGCTTTTGGTAGGATAGCCATTTTTACTATATTAATTCTCCCTATCCAGGAGCAGGAGAGGTCTTTCCATTTTTCAGTGTCCTCTGCTATTTCTTTCTTTAATGTTTTGAAATTTTCCTTGTAGAGATCTGAAGGGTCTTTGGTTAATTTGATTCCAAGGTATTTAATTTTTTGGTGGGCTATCATGAATGGTATTTTTCCTGAAATTTCCTTTTCTTCCTGTTTAGAATTGGAGTAAAGAAAAGTTATTGATTTTTGTGTGTTAATTTTGTAGCCTGCAACTTTGTTGAAGGAGTTAATTAGTTCTAGCAGTTTTCTGGTTGAGGTTTTGGGGTCTTTCAGATATAGGATCATGTCATCTGCAAATAAGGATAATTTGATCTCTTCCTTGCCAATCTGTATCCCTTTGATTTCTTTCTCTTGTCTGATTGCCCTGGCCAGGACTTCAATTACTATGTTAAATAGAATAGGAGAGAGAAGACATCCTTGTCTGGTTCCAGATCTAAGAGGAAATGGTTTCAGTTTTTCTCCATTTAATATAATGTTGGCTGTAGGTTTGTCATAAATGGCTTTTATGAAATTAAGGTATCTGCCTATTATACCTATCTTTTCCAGTGTGTTTATCATGGAAAGGTGTTGCACTTTGTCGAAGGCCTTTTCAGCATCAATTGAGATGATCATGTGGTTTTTGTTTGCCAGTTTCTTGATATGCTGGATTACATTAATTGATTTCCATATGTTAAACCCGGCTTGTATCTGTGATATAAATCCCACTTGGTTATGGTGGATAATCTTTTTCATATGCTGCTGGATTCTGTTTGCCAGAATTTTATTAAATATTTTTGCATCTAGATTCATAAGGGAGATGGGTCTATAATTCTCTATCTTAGATAAATCTTTTCCTGGTTTAGGTGTCAGGGTGATGGTAGCTTCATTGAATGAATTTGGGAGTGCTCCCTCCTTTTCTATTTTTTGGAATAATTTGAGGAAGACAGGTATTATATCTTCTTTAAAAGTTTGGTAAAATTCTGCTGTGAATCCATCAGGACCAGGGCTCTTCTTTGTTGGGAGACTTTTGATTACCTTTTCTATTTCTGCATATGTAATGGGCTTGTTTAAGTCAGTTATGTCTTCTGGGGTTAGCTTTGGTAGGTCATATGTGTTAATAAATTTGTCCATTTCTTCTGCATTTTCATATTTTTTGGAATACAGTCTCTCATAGTAATCCCTGACAATTTTCTGTATTTCGTTGAAGTTGGTGGTTATGGACCCATTGTCTTTCATAATCCATACTATGTTGGATTTTTCCTTTTTGTTTTTGATGAGGTTAGCCAGAGGGGTATCTATTTTATTAATCTTTTCAAAGAACCAGCTCTTAGTCTTAATAATTTTTTGAATTATCTCTTTGGATTCTAATTGGGATATTTCTCCTTTTATTTTTGTAATTTCCTTTTGAGTGTTTCTTTTAGGATTGGTGTGGGGTTTTTCTGTTGTTGTTGTTGGATTTCTAGTGTCTTAAGATGTGTCATTAGGCCATTTATTTGGCTCTTCTTTATTTTATTGATGAAGGCACTTAATGCTATAAACTTCCCTCTTAAAACTGCCTTTGCTGTATCCCATATGTTTTGGTATGATGTGTTTTCATCATCATTTGATTGTAGGAATTTTTTAAATGCCAATTTGATTTCATCAACGATCCGTTGGTCATTCAGCAGTGTATTATTCAGTCTCCATGAGTTTGTAAAGTTTCTGGAATTATTCTTGCTCTTGAGCTCCAATTTTATCCCATTATGATCTGATAAGGAACAGGAGATAATTTCTACTTTTTTGTGTTTGTCTGGGAGAGTTTTTATGGAAGCCCTGGATTTTGAATCTCCAGCCTGATACCACTTAAGAAAATATAACTTGTATGTGAAACAATTATCTTTTCTAAGTAAAAAGTCAAGTCTTTTTCATCATGCTGAGTGGAGTCTTATCTGAAGAAATCTCCTGAAAATATACAAATTCAACGGTTCTTAGAAGAAGATGGTGGTGGTGATGAAAAGTACCCCATTTCCTATTATTTCTAGATTAGTTTTTTCTTTTTTAATTCACTTGGGAGTCCATTGGCTTACTGTTGGTGGAAAGATCCAGCATTTCCATTCCAAGTACAAAGTAAAAACAAACAAATAAAACAAACAAAACAAACAAACAAAGCATTAGTCTCAAAGGAGAACTACATCATAAACAGAAGCACCTACCAAATTTCCAAACTGGTTCTGTACAATCACCTGAGGAGTAACAGTGAGCTACTTGTGACATTCTCCAGCTGTTCAATGCCCCTTTCCCTCAGAACAGGCTCTACAGGGACTCCACTGTTTCCCAGCAGCAGCCTCCTGGGAACATCCAGGAGCTCTCAGGGCTCAGGCAGCCTGGTTGGCGGGCACCCCCATCAATGCCTCACACTGACCGTTAGCCCTTCTGTCCTCCCAGAGCGTTTCACTCTGAGCACTCTTAAATGTCAGCAACATTGAGCCAACTCAGTGACTTCCCTGGGGCTCCTGGGTGACTTTTCTCCAGCATGAAGTCTCTGTTGTGATGTACATGAGTGCCATTTTAGTTCAAGTCATGGCAATGATGTGAACAATTTGGCTCTGAGTCTTCTATGTGCAGAGGTGATCCAGCCATACTCCACATGATTAAAGAAACTGGTTACCAAGAATATAGTTTTTCCATACTATAACTTGGAAAATTTTTGTTAGCACTTTCAGAAATGAGGGAATTTATTTTTGTTTGTGGAATCAGCAATGTTATTTTGTGCTAAGAGTTGTGGCCCTGGAATCTCTATGGGATGTACTTGGCAGGAAGGATGCTAAAGTCAAAGAGAAATTTAGAGGCATGGCCTACCTTTGCTTGGTGTGTTCATCAGCTTTCCAGCACTGTAGCATGCACCTAAGACAATCAGCTTATAAAAAGGAAAGGTTGACTTTGGCTCACCATTTCAGAGGTTTCAGTCCATGGTCAGTTGGCCCTAGGCTTTTGGGCCTCTGACAAGGCAGCACATCATGGTAGGGAGCATGTAGTGGAGCAAAGCTTCTCTCCTCACAGTGGTTAGGAGGCAAAAGGAGAACAGAGAAAGTTTGACATCACATAGGACCCGGAGGTCTTGTCCCCAGGACCTCACATCTCCAATGGGTCCTCACCTGTGAAAGCCTTCCTTGCCTACCAGGGGCTCCACACTGAGAACTTTTAGGGGACATTCCAAGTCCAATCTGTGGTTCTTTGGGTGGTTCCTGTTCCTTTGAGGCCAGGGGAGTATTTGGTGGCTTTGGATGTTTCAGGAGCCAAAGAACTTGCAACTCAACCATATATTATCCATATCCATATATTTGGAATTGAGAATTCGAGGAACTATTCAATAGGCCAACTAATTTATTTAAAAAATCTCATGCAATCCTAACTTCTAGCCAAGGGAGAGTCACTCTCGAAGTAACTACAAAGAAAAAACTGAAAACTGGGGGTCAGAGACACTTAAGCACACGTATTTGTCCTTCATATGGTAGGGTCTCCCTTCCATGGATGGTATGCCACCTGCAGGTGTGTATGTGCATCAAATGTCCTTCTTTACACTTTGTTCTGAAATGACTGAAACCAAGACATTGTGTACCTTCTATGCTTTTCTTTCCATGGGTAAGAAGTCATCTCTCCTGAAGTAGAAGTACAATTGTCTTTTAAAGAAGCATCTGCTGTTTTCATCAATGTTCACATAGTTTATTGATCAGCTTCTCTTCTGATGTTGTTCTGCATGGGTCCGGAAGTGTAAGAATGTAAATCCAAATGGAATTTTCAGAGTTGATACCCTGAGCAGCATCCATCCACAGACATTGAACTGTACTACTGCACAGGGTCAGGGAGGCACAGCAGAACAGGACAGTGAGTTGCACGTGAGTTTTAAAGTGGAGATCTATCCTTCCTAACTAATGTGACTTCTGTCAATACCATGAGTGAGAGTTTGCAAAAGCTGACCCATTACACTTTCAAATAAAAGACAGCTTGCTGTAGGGTCTACCTGCTTGAACCTTGTTCAAGAAGCCTGCACGTTTCAGATCTACTCCTCTTTGATGCTAAGATGGTTTGCAGCCCTCAGCAATCCTCTTGTCTTCTCTAAGGAAAAAAAGGAGCAGAAAGTGTCTCACTGGACACTATACTGCTGAGGTCCTCCCTCACTCTTGTATCCCATGATTTTATTTCATCTCTCTTTCCTCTTCAGACTCAAATTGCCTTTCCAGTTTTCTGAAGCACAATCACTGGCTGTAGATCATCATTCTTTCATTATCAGTGTGACTGCACAGAGTCAAGAGAGATGTAAGGTCCAGAATTATTCTCACATCCTCACCTTTCATCCAGAATCATTATCGGGTAAACTCCCAGTGTCTCTAGCCTTCTCGTTGACAGTGTGATAAGGAATTCCATCTCCTGACTAGAGTCTGGGCTTGTGGGATTGTGCTGTGGAGGGCAGAGGAATGTCTGTGTGGGAATGCACAGTAACAAATGGGCTATGCAGCCCAGCTTGTTGGCAATCAGCCGATCGTTCTTCCTGCTGGTACAAGTTACATGAGCAACAACTCCATGTTAGGGTTTCATATGCTTCAGCCAGCAGGTCAAGGAACATTCAAGTAACCTGACCATAGGGAAATGGAAGCCTGTCCCTCAGTAAAAGCAATGGATTTGAATGTAAGGACATGGGATAAAAACTCAAAGGAAACAAGTGTGATGGTTAATCTTGATTCAACTTGTTTGGGTTGAGAGATGCCTAGGAGATTAATAAAGCACACTTCTGGGTATGTCTGTGAGGGCCTTTCCAGAGAGGATCAGATCATGTGAGCTCTGACCAAATAAATGGTTTAATCCATTGATGGATTCAAATTTTGAATAGATTATTGGGCAGTGGTAGGATAGTGGAAGGTGGGGCCTGGATAGAGGAAGTAGGTCACTGGGAATGTGTCCTTGGGGCTATGTCTTGTATTGGTCCCTTCTTGTTGCTGCTACTCTTCTCTGCTTCCAGTCTGCCATGATATAAGGTGCTCTGCATATCCTTCCTGCCATGATGGGTAGAAGCCTCTGAAACTGTGAGCAAAATAAATCTTTCCTCCTTTTAAGTTGTTTACATCAGCCATTAGGTGACAGCAAGAATAAAAATAATGAGTGAATGCAATACTTCTTTCTCGGTAGCACTGTGGCTTGAAGATAAGAACTTCCACGGCTGGGCCCAGTGGCGCATGCCTGTAATCCCAGTGGCTTGGGAGGTGGAGGCAGGAGGAGCGCAATTTCGAGACCAGAGGCAGTCTGCGTAACTTAGTGAGACTCTGTCTCAAAACGTGAAAAATAAAAATGGGCTGGAGGCGCAGCTCAGTGATCCAGCACTTGCAAAGCATGCAGGCACGAGGCCCTAGGTTCAACCCCCAGTACCGCAAAAAGAGAGAGAGAGAAAGAGAGAGGGAGAGAGAGAAAGAGAGAAATATAAGAACTTCCACTTTTAAATGCAGACCAAAAAGTACTTTGGAAAAAAATCATTGTTTCTGTGTAGTGTTTGCATTTTTTTAAAGCAGCCATTTATCACAGACTTAAGAAATGGTTTACTTGGAAAAATCATTCCATGTGAAATAATATTTCTATCTGGGCAAAAATGTTGGAATACGAATTGTCCCCCATAGGCTCCTGTGTGTGAATGCTTGGTATGCAGGTTGTGGTGCTCTTTTGCAAGGTTGTGGGAACTTTGGGAGGAGGGACCTGGTTGGAGTAAGTAGGTCACTAGGGGGTCCTTGGATTTATCTTATCTCTGGACCCTTCCTGCCACACTCTCTACTTCCTAATCAGCCATGAAGTGAACCTTTTTGCTCTAGCACACACTCTTAGCAACATGATGTCCTACCCAAGTACATGGGTCCAAGTGACCATGGACTGAAGCCTCCAAAATAAGCCCTTCCTCCTTTAAGTTATTTCTGTCACGTATTTTGTCACAGCAACACAAAGCTAACTAATACAGTGAGGAATCAAAATAGCCACAAGGTTCTACCAGATACAGATCTTGGTCTTTTTTTCTGGAGTCTTGGTTAGTAAAGGTGTAACCACATTTGAATAGCTTATGGTGGTCAGCATCTGTGAAAACAAGTAAAACAATCAAAGGCCTGTGGATATCTGAGATACCCTTAGAAACCTGGTGTTCTGACAGAGCTGGTGGAGGTATACTTTTGGAAAATGGCCATACAAGGTGGTAGATCAAGATGAAAATTGAGAACATGATCATAAGCACAGTATGGTTTAGCCTCTGTCTGGGAAAGTCCCACAGCTACTGTTGTATAGGATTTTGAATGTGATGTGTCAACTCGGATCTGAAGCTGAAAAAGAGGCAGGAGTGCTAAATGAATTACCACCAGCAGTGCATAAGGGTTCCTTTCTCCATGCACCCTCACCAGCATTTGTTGTTGTTTGTTTTGTTGATAGTAGCCATTCTGACTGAGGTGAGCTGGTATCTCAATGTAGTTTTGATTTGTATTTTCCTGATGGCTAAGGATGTTGAATATTTTTTCATATGATTGTTGGCTATTTGTATTTCTTCTTTTGAGAAGTCTCTGACCATTGTTTGATTGGATACTTGTTTTGTTTGTTTGTGTGTTTGGTGTTTAGTTTTTTGAGCGCTTTATATATTCTAGATATTAATCCCCTGTATGATGTATAGCTGGCAAAGACTTTTCTCCCATTCTGTATGCTTTATCTTCCTGTTGATAATTGTGCCCTTTGATGTGCAAAAACCTTTTAACACAAGCCCATTTGTCAATTCTTGCTATTATTTCCTGCACTTTGAGGGTCCTATTCAGAAAGCCTTTGCCATACTTATATCTTGAAGGCCCAGAGCAACTTCAGATGCCACTCTGGGAATCCCTCATGGTGGCAGGACAAGCACTCTGAACCACTATAGGACATCAGTCTTCCTCAATGCTACTCTGTTCTTCCCCTGATGGCACCACCCTGTCTTCTGTTTCTGGAGGAATGTCTACCCTGCCCCTGCCCCTGTAGGCCAACACTGCTCCTTGTGCTGAGAATGCAGGAGCTGTAAGGTTTGTTCATCAGTGGATACCTGTCTCTGCTCCAAATGTTACAACAGTGTCCCACAGGCTGGGTGCCTTATACACACCAGCACATCATTCCTCATGGCTCTGAAAGTTGGCAAGCTACAAATCAAAGCCCTGACTGAGTTGGTGCCCATGAAAGTCAAGTGCCTGGTTCAAGGGTGGCCTCTGTCTGGGCTCCCCCATGGTAGAAGGGGAGGGGTGCTCCAGCTCTGTGAGGTCTCTCCTAAGAGCACAAATCTGTTCATGGGGCTGCACCTTTGTGTCTTGATCACTGCCCCAAGGCCTCACCTCCTAATGCCATCACACTGGGGGTTAGGTTCCAGGATATGAATTTCAGGGGGACACAAACATTCAGTCCATCACAACAGCACTGCCGCATCCACTGGAGGCCCACACACCCCTCAGGCACTGACAACATGGGGCTGTGGTGCCTGGAGCCAGCACTCTGGAGCGACCCATTGCAGGGTGGGATGCACTCTCCTGACCCACGCCCTTCATTCCAGCTCTCCCCTGTCCCTCAAACGTCCCAGCGTGGTGTTGTCTGGGCCCTGACAGCACCCCAGGAAAGCAGTCATCCAGCTCACTGACAGGAACCTGCCACCCACACCCCGCTCCCCAGAGCATATTGGCTGTCCCCTGATGGCCGGACTAGGAGACCTGGCTCCACTGCACACACTGCTGTTCCCAAGGCGCTCCTCCCAGGAAGGGCTGCACATCCTTCTTGTAAATGAAAGTAACCAACTTACCCACCAAGCTTACCACCTACATCTGTTCCTGTGTGAACCAAGGAAGGCTTGTGCTGGGAGCAGAGCAGGCAAACACACATGCACACCCAGGTGTGCGCACACACACCCTCATGTACATGCACTCATGCACACACACTCATACATACAGGATAGAAGAGAACATTCAGATCATAGACCTTGGCTGTCATATTTGGAAACCCTGATTCTGTACTGCCAGATTTATTTTCCACCACTAAGATCCAAGGTAACCAAGATCACTTCAGTTCTGAAAAACCAAAAAAGTGATGCTTACAGAATAACAATGTATGACCGATTGAGCTCCTTTTTTGGGAGAAAGGACAGCGACAGCTACTTAATTAAGAAGTCACATCCCACACCTGGAGCCAACAGGTGTCCACTCTGAGCTTTAGCAGCCATGAACTGGGCCACTTGGGAAAAGAAGGAGCCACAGAGCAGAGAGCAGTGATTGTGGGATGGGGACAGATCAGAAATTCTCTATAGGAACTTCTCCAGAGTAGGGAAAGGGAATTAGAAGGCAAATTCTCAGAGTTCATGGTTCACCACGCGTTGAGAGTCTAATCCACCCTTATGTTGTTGTTGTTGTTAGGTGCCATCGAGTCGGTGTCCAACCCACAGTGACCCTACGTACAAGTGAAACACTATTGTCAGTGCTTCTCTGCTGTTCACAGGGTTTTCAATGGCAGATTGTTTTTTGGGAGTGGGTTGCCAGGTCCGTGTGCCAAGCCTACAGCACCTGGTGTTCCCAGGACATCTCTCATCCAAGTACTAACCAGGCCCGACCCTGCTTAGCTTCTGAGATCTGACGGGATTGGATGCCACAGGGTTATTATGGCTGCAGGCAGTACATGATTATAACAAAGTAGTGAATTGCACAGGATTTGAAATTAAATCAATCCAGATTCAATTCCACCTCTACTCATTCTGTTTTTGTTTTGTTTTTCAGTACTGGGGGTTGAACCCAGGGCCACACTCATGCTCAGCCCATGCTCTAAGCTCCATCTCCAGTGCCCTTTTTATTTTTAATTTTGAGACAGAGTCTTCCTAAATTACTCAAGCTGCCACTGGCCTCAAGCTCACCATCCTCCTGTCTCAGCCTCCTGAGTCATTTGGACTATAGGCATGCACCATGGTTTCTACTCATTTTTTACAAGAAGTATGATTTGACCAAGATAATTAATATCTTTGTGTCTTCATTTCTTCATATGTAAATAGAGCTAATATCTACTTTGCAGGATTATGTGATTTGGGGGGATTTGCTAAAATAACACATGTGAAGTACTTGGCATAGTGGCCAGCTCACATGAATCATTCAAGAGTTCCTCTCATTACCCATAACTCCATGAACCCGTGGATCTTGAGTGCCCTTTGGCTCCCTAGCTAACCACAGGGGTGTAGTAGAGCCTACAGGAAAAGAGAACAACCCTGGAGGCAGCTGGGATAGAAACCTGGCTCCATCATTCATCCTGAACACCCTCGAGAGCTAGACTCAGGGTGGCTTCTCTGTCTTTCAAACACCTGGGCCTTATAGATCATTATGAGAATCCAGGGAATGTATTGTGTGAGCTTCTTATCCAGCTTTGAGTATAATACTAGCTACTTTTGCCTTCTTCCTTCTTTGCAACTGCTCAGACTGAGGAATGTCATGCCACCTTTCTTATAAAATAAATATAATATGTTGTAGGGGGCTAGGGTTTAGGTCAGTTAGTATAGTGCTGGTCTGCACTCTCTGAGGACCTGTATTCAATTTCCAGCACCGCAAAAAAGGGAGGACGTGGCAGTTCACTTGTGAAGCAATCCAGAAACAATCAGCCATTGAAAGCACTATGAGGGTCACTATGAGTCGGACCTGACTCAATGGCACTTAACAACAACAACGTGTTGTATAAATGCCATACATAGTTCTAAGAATACAAACACTGCATTTTGAATTATGAACAAATTAATACATTCAAGAACGTTTTAAATAATGTCCCTCCAATATTAGAGTGATTAAAAAATCAGGTTGAGTCTTAGCATATATTCAAGTCAATCCACTTTCCACTAGGTGGCAGACCTTGTTAAAAGTTATGGAAAGGAAGAGAATGTGATGAGTCTTCCTTCCAAAGTTAACCAATAGGTGTCTCTTTGCAACCACACATCTCTTAGAGGTTGCATACAATACAAATCAATGCAACACTTTCTAGTCTTTCTTGCTCAACTTACAGATAAGATCCTGATCACTCTCCACAAGGTACAAACAGAACATCAAAGAGATGACTATCTTCTACTGTGCGAGATGCAGTAACCATATTATACTCACCCAAAGGGAAATGGAATCATGAAAACATAATGAGAACTAAGATTCTGAATACAAGTGAATGGCAGAAAATATCTCATTAAAATGCTATTCCCAAACTAACAAGACTCTCTGTTTGAAATGAGATTAAATATGTATTGATTATATGTGAGGGTGTTTACTGAGCTAATAATGTCAACCTAACTGCAGACAGACACAGGAGACCAGTGACTATTAACTTGATGAACACACTGGACATCACAAAAATTCTTAAACATCAGATTTCCTGACATCTTTTGCTGGCATTGTTTTTCACCTCAATTTAGACAAACATATGCACACACATGCACGCGCACGCGCGCGCGCACACACACACACACACACACACACACACACACACAGTTTCCTGTCTGGTTCTGTTGGCATCACTGAACAAATACACTTCTGTGTGTTAGTGTATGTGAGTTTGCTCCACACCCTCAGAAGAGAGATCCTCCTCGTCAGGGAGCACAGAATATACAAGCAGAATCCTACACCAACTCTGTTAACTTTTGCTTTTGTGTTGGAAAATATTTATCCCCAAGTTATTCTGCAAAAAATTAGAAATGAATATTAAACACACTTTACACCTAGAGAAGCCCAGGTACTAAAAAAGGGGGCTTATTATCTATTACTTTTGGGATATCTTTGACTTTATGTGAGACTGAGTTAAATTATGATATAGGAATCCAAAGATAAATATATTCCTGTATACATAGAGATATATACATGTTCAACACCACAAAATGATATCACATATTTGTCATTCAGATTTCGGTTATGGTAATAAAACATTGTTCCCACCTAAATAGATTTTTAAGTTCCTGATACATTATACTATTCTTCAGACATGACAGCCAAACTCATGGCCTTTCAACAACTTTGTATTATTCAAGGGAGCTAACCCACCCCCAGCTCCCAAGGGTGATCATGTCAGGCAGTGGAGCTCTACAGAAGTACATTTCATTTTAGGAGGCAGGGCACAGGAATAATGGGATGTTCCTCTTCTTCTGAGCTGGGGAAGATTAACTCTACTTCCTAAACATGGTAGTCAGTATCTGCTCTGCTTTCTATGCACCTAAACAAACACCTAAATGTGCACAAATCTCCATGCAAAGTAAAAAAATATGGAGTGCATTTCCGAAGCTCTTGAACTAATGTACTGCCCTGTTTGACAAGGCAAGAATGTGTCTTCCATGGAAAGGATTAGGTCCAGGAGAGACCTCAAGGGTTCAAGGAACCTGTAGGGAAGACCTTTAATCAGAGAACTTTCCCACAAGTCCTCTTGGTCAGCTTCTTTAGAAAACAGTGGGAATGAGAGACTGTCACTTCCGGGCATAGCATGGCAAATGAGGAATGAGGCGATGAAATGGGGCCTCATAATCAATCCCACGGAAGGCAGGTCAGGGAAAGTACCCTGCAGAGGGGCTTGCAATCCTTACAAAAGGCCGCCTCTCTTCCACAGGTTATATTGTTTGGAGCCTAAAGGGAGCCACACGTTCCTTAGATCAACCTGTCCCCTGCCTCTCCTGGCTGCTCTACCTCCCAGGACACGTCCCAGTCTCATCCCTACTCCAGTTGGCCCAATCATCACCACAACTTTCTCCCCAGCCTAACACTGATTCCTTGCCTTAGCAGAATCCACCTGGATTGGTTTTGTTCTTTTTTTTTTTTTTCAGTTGTTGATTGCCTTTTATTTTATTCTAAAATGAAACACTTCAAGCCTGACATGTTGCTTGGGCAAAGATTTCTGCCCCAGGAGAAAGCGAATTTCTCATCAGTCAGTGCCCAAATCCAGTGCCCCTTGGTGCTCTGGCTGGCAGGGAGGAAGCTTGTCTTGTCTCAGCAGAGTCCCCCCCCAGCTGGCCTTTGGGTGTGTCTTGCCTTCCCCTCCCACTTTGCCTTTACACCACATAGTTCTGGCGCCATGTGCCCTCCGCTGTGTCTGAGCAGAGCACCTGTTTAGTCTGACTCACGCTATCAGCGCGTGGACTCTCCCTGCTCTGACAGCCCAGCGGACCTCACACAGGTACACGGGTAACTAGCTAGCAGGCCCTGTATAATGGCATGCCTAGTGCACAACCTGAGCCAGGACAACAGGTCCTGACTGCCTTGTGGGGTGTGCTTTGCACCCTGAGTACCTACGGAAAGGGCTCAGCTGACTTGCTCCTGTGTGATCCAAATTCAAAGTTTTCCTTTCCAAGCATAGTGAACTTCTGCTAAGCTTTTTGAATGGATTGTAAAAACACACATTTCAGTGGGTTAACTTGTGTGATAACTAGCAGTGAACAAATATCAAAACATTCTCTGATACTCTTCCCTTTTGTGAATAGATAGTGTAGAGTGGAAGGGGGAAATAAATGCCCAAGGCAATTGTTTTCTCAACTCCATTGTATCTGTAGCAAAATGTGTGTTTTGCAGGAAATGAAGTAGAAAGGGCAAGGCAAAATCCTGTTCCAATAAAACAGGTGCCTGAGTCTGAACAAACCCTCACATAAAGCAGCTAGCTCAGAGCTCTGGCTCTGATCTGTACTCCAGGTTGTAGTCTGTGGAGAGCTCTAACATATATCCATATTTTCCTGTCTCCTATACATACAGTTGCCTTAACATAGGATTCACCTAAATTATTTTCTTTCTTTGACATTTAAATCAGTGACTGTTGGAAAGAGAAAGGAATCATTGAAATTAGCTCAGGAAGCCTGTGAGCACCTCCTCTCCTGCGTGCATGCGAACACACACACACACACACACACACACACACACACACACACACACAGAGGAACTCTTGTTTTCTCATCCCAAGATTAAGAAGTTATGCAGTCTGACAATGCATTTTTCCTTTACAAGTCTCGACATCATCAGTGTTATTTTCTTTTTCAGTGTTTCTTTTTTTTTTCCAACACCTGTTAGAAACAAGAGTAGGGTGGTCCTTGGGAGACTTTGGTCTTTCCTTTTTCTTTGAGCAAGTGATAGGGGAGACGTCCAAAATGGACAGGGATGCTTAAAAACATGTTAGAATTTTGGTTTTAAAATGAGCCGTGTTAGAGTAATTTTAGATTGAATGCTATATAGAAAATCAAAGCATTTTTGCTGGTTATTAGACTGTCTCCTGAAACCTTTAACCAAGTAGTCCTCATAAGGATATCCTTTTATTTTTTTTTAACATAACACAGGAAACGAGCTGATAAGTGAGAGGGGTTTTGATGACTTTATCCTGAAGAAAACAGGACCCATTAAAAACAGACAGTATTTTTAGAGAAATAACTGTCTCTAAAGACCAGCAAATGCTTCTCATTTCTTTTTGCATTAAAATAACGTGATACAGGAGGAGACTGGAACTCTTGTCAAATGTTTCCAGAACTTTGCCTGGCTCATCATGAGTTTACCTATTGTTCCTCCCTCTGCCAGGCTTCCTTTTTATCTTTGCACGTTTCCAGTTCCTGGGATAGACCGTCTTTACTGGGCTTTGAAGCCACCATCGCTTATGCGGCAACGCAACGAGCTCACTCAGTTTTCCCAGGGACGCGCCGCTCTGGCTTTGCGGGGCCTGGAGAGGCGCGGCCGGCCGGACCTTCCACCTTCCCCGCCGCGCCCTGCGCTGCGCCCTCTGCGCTCCTGGCGCTTTCTCTCCCCTTGCACCTTCCTGCCTCAAAAGCCGGGGAACGCTATTTGGGCCGTATGCACAGAAAACCCCTCCAAATGCCACTTCCAAATATAGGCTCTGCCTGCCACCAGGGGCCGAGCTGGCGTCCTGCAGGACAGCCCTTCCTTCCTCCGGCGGACGTGCCGCCCCTCCGCCTTCGCTGCGCCCCACATCTGGAAGCCAGGCGGGGCTCAGGCAGAAGCCCCAGAGCCCACAACACGCCTCGGGCTCGCGGAGCCTGGGTACCTGGCGGAGCTGAAGCAGCGAGATCGCCTCTCTTGAAATATTTAACACTTATTTTTTTTCTCCACCGAAATCCCCCAAACTGCCCGTTTTGAACCAGAATAATTTAGTCTGACAACAGATTCTTCCTCTGTTCACAGCTGTCCCAGAGGGAGGAGCTGAAATCTGAACCTCTGCGCTGTGATTGGATCCTTCTTGCAAAAGAGAGGAAAAAAACCCCTCCCAGCCCAAACGGGCTCAGTTCGGAAGGGAGCGGGGTGACTTCAGAGGCGCCGGCCTGTCCTGCCGCACCTGAGCGCGGCCCGGTCCCGAGCCGCCGGCCGCGATGCTGTAGGGACCGCCGCGGCCTCCCGCCGGACCGTTATCCGCGCCGGCGCCTGCCAGACCCGCCGGCAAGATGCCGCGCTCCTTCCTGGTCAAGAAGCATTTCAACGCCTCCAAAAAGCCGAACTACAGCGAACTGGACACACACACAGGTAAAAACCGAAAAGCCTATCTATCTGTAAATCTGAGAATCGGAATAGATGCATTATTTCTCAAATTCTACTGCCAAAGAGCAGAAGACCAAGCTGGTTTCCTTTCTAACGCTGTCCTCAGAGGGAGTTTAGGTTCTTTTGATTGTTTAGGGTAGGTTTTAATTCAAAACTTTCTGGACTCTTAACTGACAAGAGAAACCTTCCACTCTCGCAGCTTCATTTTCGAAGCTTGTATATACATGCATAATGAGTATGCGGGAGGAACCACAAAATACGCCAACGCTGAGCTGTTGCTGCTTCTTGTAACAGGGCTCCTTTCCTCCAGAAGGCAGCTTGATTTACCCCTACCATTGCCCACCCAGTCACAGCACATGTGAATAGCCCGTACAGAAGATGGAAACCAACTTTTCTGAATGTTTAAAAATAATGTCCAGGTTGTTCCTTATCAATGGAGACAGTGCAGGCGCGGGTTGGCGGGGCTCCCTGAAGGCAGAGTGTGGGTAGCTCAGGCCAGCTGTCAGACTATGTGTGCATTAAGTACCATAACTACAGAGATGCCTGGAGAAGTGAAATGTTTTACCATTGTATACATGTCTTTCTAAGCGAGTCTGTCTTCATTACCAGCCTTATGTGTGTTGCTAACAATTTTCTCAGCGCGTGTGTGTTTAGTTAATCTTCCCTCCTTTCCTTTTCTTTCCTTCAGTGATCATTTCCCCGTATCTCTATGAGAGTTACCCCATGCCTGTTATACCAAAACCAGAGATCCTCAGCTCAGGAGCATACAGCCCCATTACCGTGTGGACTGCGACAGCTCCATTCCACTCCCCGCTCCCCACTGGCCTCTCTCCTCTCGCTGGATACCCCACAGCCTTGGGGCGAGTGAGTCCCCCTCCTCCATCTGACACCTCATCCAAGGACCACAGCGGCTCAGAAAGCCCCATTAGTGATGAAGAGGAGAGGCTCCAGTCCAAGCTCTCAGACCCCCATGCCATCGAAGCTGAGAAGTTCCAGTGCAATTTATGCAATAAGACCTATTCAACTTTTTCTGGGCTGGCCAAACATAAGCAGCTGCACTGCGATGCCCAGTCTAGGAAGTCTTTCAGCTGCAAATACTGTGACAAGGAATATGTGAGCCTCGGAGCCCTTAAGATGCACATTCGGACCCACACATTACCTTGTGTCTGTAAGATCTGTGGCAAGGCGTTCTCCAGACCCTGGCTGCTTCAGGGACACATTAGAACTCACACTGGTAAGAGAAAATGTAGCCAGGAATGCTGCTTTCTGTTCTCATGATGCATGGGGCTGGCTGTTGGGTTGGATGAAGCAGTGCCATGGTGCTTTTCATGATGCTGGGTCACCAGTAGCTTCTTCCTGATTACTCAAAACCTTATTTAGCACAGGTTGCTCTGTTTCTTGCTAACAACCTGCACTCCAGAGAATGCAAACAGCTTTTAGACTTTGGAAAGTAGATTCAGGAGGTTTGGTCTCAAAGATCAGTTAGGAAATCAAGAAAGATGTGCCTGACTCCGCGTTCTGGGAAAGTGCCCCTAGTAATCAGCAAAGGCAAATGTTGCTATCCTAGTCAATTGATTTGGTAAATAGATGGAGGGCTTTCCTATAGTTTTTCTGTTACTTACCTTCTGGCTGTGATATCTATCAGCCCTTAGTGAGTTGCAGAGTGGGAACTGAATTTGCTTTGGATCTTTTGTTTCGCTTTCTTGTTACTGAGTTTTTCAGTCTTAGCACAAAATCATCCTGCAGGGAATCAAGGAAGGCATTTATCCTGCCTTAGTCATAACACAGAAAAAAGGAGGAAATATTGGGAGGGGTTGGGAGGTGCTCAACATGAAGTGCACCTGCTGGAGCAGAAAAGCCTTACAACTCTGTGAATTATTTTTGTGGGACTGGCCACACTCATGCTACCCTGGCAATGATTTTTTATGGAAAAATTATTTTAAAGGGCCAGATATGAGTATGGATACCTCTGTGCATTTTTTCAGGGTTTGCTATTTCTCACTATTTGGCAAAATGTGATTGATATTTGTTAACCTTATTTGATGTTGTTTCCTCTAAAAACACTGATTGTTTTCTTTTTCCATCCCCTACCTACCCCCAGGGGAGAAGCCTTTTTCTTGCCCTCATTGCAACAGAGCATTCGCAGACAGGTCAAACTTGAGGGCCCATCTGCAGACCCACTCCGATGTAAAGAAATACCAGTGCAAAAACTGCTCCAAAACCTTCTCCAGAATGTCTCTTCTGCACAAACATGAGGAATCTGGCTGCTGTGTAGCACACTGAGTGACGCAACCAATGTTTACTCGGACAGAATGCATTTCTTCACTCCGATGCCAAATAACAAATAAAAGTCCAAAGGCATTTTCTCTTGTGCTTACCAACCAAATAATATGTATAGACACACACATGCACACACATGCACACGTGCACACACACACACACACACACACACACACACACTAAAAGCTGCAAGAGCAAGGGACCCATGTGTTTAAGTTAATCCTTTCCATGTGAAGTTTAAAATTACTGTATATTTACTGACAGCTAGATTGAGAAGATAAAAGACAAGGACCTTTCTCTTCAAAGATGAAGCGAATAGCACACTGCATCTTTTCTAAGAAAGAATGCAGAGATTTACATTGCTGCCAAATCATTTCAACCCAAAAGAACAGTATTGCTTTGTAATAGAGTTTGTATCAGAATTTCCTATAGGAAGAGAATCTGCCAGACACTATCTCAGGTGCCTTATAAAGTATTCCAAGTTTACTTCATTACATGTCTGATGTCTGGTTGCCATCGTCGAATGAAAGCCCTTTTGGGATTACCTGTAATGCTTTAAACTGTATATTTTAAGAGAGAGAAAAAAACTAAGAACAAAACACAAGAGAATGTATTAAAAGTATTTGTTTTGTTTTGTTTCGTTTCGTTTTCGCCAATATGTGCCTTGGGAGAGGAGGAAAAGACTAGCTTTGGACATTCCTGTTGCATGCTCCATGTCTTACTTTAAAAAAATTTTTTAATGATTTTCTACAATTAAGTAATGATGGGAATAAGTGCAAGAGAGGATTCTTAGACATTCAGTAATGTACTTAAACTGTTTTAAATGCATATGACAGATGCAATAATAACACATCTAAGTGCCTATTTTAATTGTGTAGTCGATGAGTCCATGTAAATTTGTGTTTATTTTTATACGATTGAATGAGTTTTGTATGAAAGTGAGGTGTTGTCTATAGCGATGCCTATATTCAACTTGAAAACTTGTGAAATCAATGTTCCTTTTTTAAAAAATAATTTTCAAGGTCCTTTTTTACAATAAAACATTTTGATTGAAAATGTATTGAGGTATACTATTTTCAGAGACCTTACTTGCTTTATGATTAGTATCAAATGCTATATACAGAATTGTTTTTCATGTTAATAAGAGAAAAAATAGTGTTTATTGTGCATGCCAAGTGCTATTTTACATGTTAGATTGCAATAAACTGCCATTTTTTGTTTTACTTTTAAAATAATACTGTCACATCAAGAAAAGACAACATCGTGGTAGTAGTTTGTCAGCAAAACCTTTAACAAAAATCACATTTTCTGAGTTCTAAAAATAGTCATGTTCTTAATAGTCTAAAATTCTTTTCAAAACTTTTTTATGTTGACTTTATGAAAGCAAATTATGATCACTTAGTGTTGTCACATAGGCCATTGGAAGAATTTAAGATGTTTAGAAGAAATATTGTTTAATGAGAAGAAGAAATAGTTTTAAAAGTATGAATGAAAAACTCAGAAAAAATAGACTTGCTGTAAATTATAAATGTTAGAAAATTAAACCAAGCAAACAAAATCTCACATGTAGTGATATAGAACAAGTAATATATTTGATGGAATTAGAATTAAATGATGGAAAGTTCATTTCCTTTCATGACACTTGAACAAGTTGAGTAAGCTTTCACCCAAACCCAATATGTCCTTGGTGAAGCATGACACATTCAAGTTCATGTTCACTAAATACATGTGTACTAGTGGAAAAGCTCCCAACCATGATAGGAACTGTGGTAATTACCAGAGTGTGTATTTGAATCTTACCTTCAAAACCATTATAATGATAGTTTCTGCGTCTCTTAGTTTTAACTGCTCCTCTCTGGTATTAATAGAACTTGAAAAATCAAGTTTCTCTTTGAATGTCCTCTGACACAACAAAAGCTGGAGCTAATATCTCAAAGACATTAGTGATAGGCCATTAGCAAGTGACGGATAATAAATATCAACACCTTCCCTTAATGTTCACACTCATTTTATCATATGTTACATTTTTGCCCCACGTATAAAAGGGTTGTATATTTGGTGAAAATATCGTCAGTCTAATATTCTGTTTATTTACTTTTTTGATATCTCAGGATATATATCCCAGAGGCAAAATTATTTGGAACAGCAATTTACAAATGTATAGAAAAAAAGTGGCTGATTGCTTGACTGGAGCATTCTAAAGTTATAAAAAATAAATAAATAAATAAAATAAAACAAAAAAAACACCACCAACTGAGCTAAGTATATATAGGACAGAAATAATTGCCAAGAGTCAATCTGAAATTTTCCAGGCATCTAACATGTAGAAACGTCTTAGAAAGGGAAAATGTGGATGAGTCAAGCATTCTTGAATGCTCTGGTTGGCTGTCCCAAGAACCACATCTACCCCTGTTCCCTCCATCATTTGTAGATCTGCAGGAAAAATGTCTTGGTGTCCAAAATTTAAAACTGAATTGTCTAAGAGGAAAAGTCAATTCATTGGTTTAATTTCTTAGTGAAGAATTAATAGTAATATTTTTGTAATATAATCAACTTCATTCCCACCCTTCTAATTTTGCACTTAATTTGTATATTTTAACTTTGTAAGGTATAATAGGCTTGAATCAAGGTATGTCAGATGTTAGAATAATCTATAAATACACTTCAATATTTTGGGAGGATTTTTACCAGCTTTGACTGGATGTCTACTCTTCTACAATACATAACACCTGGCTCAAATGTTACTTTGAAATATTTGTTTTTCAAATTTACCAGCTCTGCAAGCTTTATCCCACTTATATCATAGTACTTATTACATCACAATCTTTTACTGGTATCTTTCTTCTTCACTAGACAAAACATCCTTAACACAGAAATTCTTAGTACTCAGCACATTGACTGTACAACATATCAATAAATGTTTCTCGAATGAATCAATTGATAAAATGATAGAAATAGGTGAAAAAGCTTACAGATTTCAAAGAAATTCAGTTGGTGCCATGGCATATGCCTATAATCCCAGCGGATCAGGAGGTCAAGGCAAGAGGATCGCAAGTTCAAGATCAGAGGTAGTCTGCTTAACTTAGCAAGACCCTGTCTCAAAAAGCAAAAAAAAAAAAAAAAAAAAAAAAAAAAAAAAAAAAAAAAAAAAAAAAAAAAAAAAAAAAAAAAAAAAAGGGCTGGGGGCGCAGTTCAATGGTCCAGCACTTGCAAAGCATGCATGCGTGAGGCCCTGGGATCAACCCCCAGTACTGCAAAAAAATAAAATAAAAACAAATACATAAGTAAATAAAAAAATAAAAAAGGTGCTAGGGGCATAGCTCAGTGGTAGAGCATTTGCCTAGCATGCAGGAGGCCCTGGGTTCAACCTCCTAGCACTGGGGGAAAAAATGAAGAGATTCAACATATTCCTCTCCACTACAAAGAGTTCTGGTAATTTCCAAGAGATCTTCCAAGTAACTTTACTGGTATGTCTCCAAGGCTAGTGATGAGAGTCCCCTCACAACAACAACAAAAAAAGTAGTTTAAATGATCGAAAAAGTGAGGAAGGGGGCAAATATAGTGCACATGGACAAGGCCTACTAGGCCTATGACAGCCTGAGTTTTGAAAACTATGGACTTTAACAGTTGTACATATGGGCGTAAACTTTTTCAGAATCCTTAATTTGTTCCATAGACTATGAGGCAGTGTGACATAGTACACAGAGCACAAGCTTTTAATTCCAACACTTGTATTCACTGAACCACTCTCTTACCACTTGTTCTCTTCATGTCCTTACTCAAGTTACTTAGCTGCTCTGTGCCTCAGTTGTCTAAAGTATAAAAGAGGAACAGAGTTCTAGTATCACAAATAAAATACTCAGCAGTCCCTCACACTGATGCACCTTGTATACGGTAATAACGTGTTCTTCTTGTTATTGAATTCTTGCTATGTACCTGCTCTAGCTGTAGGAAATATATATACAATGCACATGTTCTGCAATGGTAAGAACGTCTATCTAACAGTGGTATTTCACCCACATGGACATTAAACCCAAGGCAACAAAAGGGACAAATTGCAAAGCAGAAATCTGAACCTAGAATTCCACTCAGCACCGAGGTTTATATATTATAGGCCCATAGGACAGATTTGTGGAAAAAGACAATGATAATGTATGCTGAAATTCAATATTTGAGTAGCGTATTTAGGAGCTATCATAATTCAGGAGCTGTGCTATGGGCACTAACAATCTTCAGAACCATTTCCCAGTTTCTCCTAGAAGTCCTGCTGGCTCCTCCCCTAGGGCCTGGGCCCTGGCGGCCATGAACGCCCTTAAGGCTCCCCAAGCACCCCCGGCATGGGAGCCCATTTCCTCCCCTCTGGGCTCTGAGAGGATGGAAAGCAGCTGGTCTGCATCCTCTGTACATTAACACTTCATCTTCTGAAGGCCACTGTACTCCCTCACACACCCACGCTCCTCACTCTGCTTTTATCTTCTTAGAGGAAAAGTCTGCAAGCTAAACAACCATTTTTTTCCCCACTAAAATGTGGACACTCTGGGGTAATGAGGCAATTATAATTTTAAAAAGAATAAGGCTTTCCTAGATGTGAGCCACATCATAGAAGCTGCCCCTCCTTCAGATATGAAAAGCCTTTTGAGCAAAATTGAGACTGAGTCTACTGTTATCTAGGGAAGCACGGATTCTCAAACAAGATGACTTTCTGTCCTTCTTGAGCTCTGACCAGAGGCAGAAGAAAGACTAAAACATTTCCTTTACCTGAGATGCAGACTTGCAGAGGGAAAAGACCGACTGGCGGCCGGAGCCCCTCAGCCTGCCAGGAAGTAATCATTACCCCTCGGGAAGCAGGCTTGGAAAGATCAGCAAGCATGGCAGCTTTTCCGCTGTGGCACCAGGCCAGGCCCCCAAACAATGGGAGACTAGTGGAGGAAATGGCAGCAGATCCATGTCCCAGACTCCAGAGAGGCTGCGGAGGTATTTATAGCAGGGAGTAGGCAAGTTGCTGTGAGTAAGAGATGGGGGTGTTTGCACATTTTGAACCAGTTCATTTAATGAAGCTCCTCTGGTTATAACAATCCATTCAGCCAGTTCTTTGGGAAATTTGCAGACAGCTGTAAGGCCCTTTGAATGATCAGTAAGGAGTTTTTGAGCACAGTGGCTGAAGGGAAAGGCCTGTCAGTTAGCCACCACAACAGGCAGGAGGATAGAGGGACATGAAAACAGTCTGCCAGTTAATTCTGGGATTTGAGTCAAGTGCACCCCAGGTGAGGAGTATCAATTAATGTATCTCTTCTGCTACATACTTAAGAGGTGGCGGGAGGTGATTCTAAGGGAAAGAGCAGGTTGAATAAAATAGTGATACTTTCCCTTGCCCCAGAAAATTAATGGCAGTTACCATGTATATCCTCTGCATTCCAGTTTCTGCCTACATAGCCATCAGATGTGTAGAGGTTCAGAATTTTCTTGTACTTCATGTTAAACTTAAAAAAAAAATTACAGAATTGGGAGAAGAGCCAGTAAAAGAGGCACCCGCCTCCAGCAGTCCCTAAACTGGCTGTACCCTGGGCAGGGCAGCTGAATGTGCATAGGTGCACAGGCTCCTCCGTGGGTGCTGACCTCCCAGTCTGCTGGGTCTAGTGGGGCAAGCGTCTGTGCTTCCAGCCAGGCCCAGGGATGCCCCGCAGCAGGTCGTTGCCAGGCTCCAGCAGCCACATCTCAACCCCAGGCCTTTCCCCACTTTAATAAGGTATTGAAGGCAACTAAGATGACCACTGGTAAGAGCTGCAAGACATAAGTGGAGTCGGAGACTACCCTCACTCTGCATGTGCTCAGCTAGGGTGGGATGTGGGGCAGGACCACTAATGCCAGCTCTCTCCCCCACCTCTGCTTCCCCAAGAGCCAGCAATGCCATGACCCTTGATCTATGTTTGGCCCTCTGTATGCATAGACTGGACCAACCACAAGTCCAACACCATCACCAGCTAAAACAAAAACTGCATCCACATTGTGCATGCACAAACTTTTTAAATCATGATTTCAGCACTGGGATTTAGCTCAGTTGGTAAAGCACCACTCTGCAGTCTCTGAGGACATGGGTTTGATTCCCAATATCACAAAAATGGGAGAAGGATGTGGCAAGCCACTTCTGAAGCAATCCTGAAACAATCATCTATTGAAAACCATATGAGTGTCCCTATGAGTCAGACACATCTTGACGGCACCTAACAACAATAACAGTGCAACAACTATTTGTGTACATTTATATTATATTAGGGTCAAGTAATGCAGAGATAATTTAAACTGTATGGAGGATACGCTAGGCTCTGTGCAAAAATTCCGCCATTTTAGATAAGGCACTGGATTTTAGTATCTGAGGGTTCCCGGAGGGAGTGTCTCATGGGTGCCCAAGGCCACTGAGCAGTCCACATGGGCTGCACTTTACTTCCCTGACTGCCACTGCAATTTTCTTTGTACTTCATCCACCCTTGAGGGGCCCAAAAATATGCACAAGAAGACCTTCTCCCGAGTCATAGCCAAAACGCGTGGCTGGCCCCAGCGGAGGTGAAGCTGTGGCTGCTGGCTGCTCCTCCCTTCCTGACTCCCAGCAGGAGGGGGATTTTGCCCTGGGTCTGCCAGCTTGGAGGGGACTGGGACGCATCCTGCCTCCAGAGGCCTGAAGACAGAGGCAGAAAGAAGGCCCTGGCCACCTCCAGCACCAAGGAACACGGGATGAAGCAGCCTTGCTGTCTCCTCTGTAGAAGGAAGAAGAGAAGAGGCACACGTGCACAGAAGAGACCAGCAGTGAGTGGACCGGGTGGCTGCCAGGGCTGCAGACCTCAGCAGGCAGCAGAGTCCTTCCGAAGGCTTGCTATGAGACCAACTACTGCTCCCAACTCCAAATTTTCTGACTTACAGAATTCCTGGTGGACCTATGGCTGGAATTCAGCTCAGTTGGTAGAGTGCCGCTCTGCGCTCTTTCTTTCTTTTTTTATATTTTATTTGATTTTATTTTTATTGCAGTACAGCGAGATTGAACCCAATCTCGCTGCTCCCCTGGTCTCTTTTCCGTTTTTTATTTTGAGACAGGGTCTCACTAAGTTACACAGGCTCTGGTGGCAAACTTGCGATCCTCCTGTCTCTGCCTGTCTCCCACGTGGCCAGGATTTTACCACCTCGCCTGGGCAAGAATTTGCCCAACAAGCTCCCAGCTGAGATTGGTATGAGGAACACACTTTGAGAATGATAGGGTCACAGCAAGAGGGATCAGGGCCAAAAGTCATGACACTGCTGTGGTAGCTTGAGACATGTTGTAAGTCACAAGTTTTATATATGGTTAGGATCCCTTCTTTCTCACTATTATTTATTGCCTGCCCACTATTTGCCAGTCAATCACTGTATTAGGTACCAATGGAAAGAACTATTGAAAAAGACCCCTTAGTGTAAGAAGGAAAGCATGAACACATTTTTTGAGTTATTCCAAATTCTTTATCAACCCCTTTAAAAGTAGTCCATGCCACAGGGGCTTTGAAAGAGTGTGAAATTAAGCTAAAAAGATACATTTTAAAATGTGGAGGTATGGAAGGGACATGGGGTGGGGGTCCCCTACACAAGGAAAGGCAATTTTACATAATGCAAGATAGAGAAATCAGACCTCACATGATTATGACAACCTCTTTATAAAATTAAATGAAGTGAGCATTGGTTTCATTTGCCTCCTCACATTTTTACCTCACTCTCTTGAGTTCAGAAACTAAGATGAATGAACTTGTTTGCCATCATGGAGCTTTTACTGGTAGGATGAGCACTGATCAGCTACAGATTTTTCTCCATGGACATAGCCAGACAAGCCTCTCTTGGATTCTTTTTTTTTTTTTTTAAATACAAAGATTTTGTAAAAGGATCTTTTGTGTTACTGCTTTCCTATGGCAATAACAAGGCAATAAAAAAGAATTAGGAGAAAAGACTATTCTAAAATGTTGCTCTCAGATTTTTACAATTTAGGAAAATCTCAGGGACTCCAGGCCAGGCTGTTTCCAATGGTCTCTCGCTGGACCCCAGCAGGCATGTGTGTCTCTGGGGACGCCTGGTCCCTGTGCTCATGGAGCCAGTAAGGATGAAACAGCCCAGGTAATTTTCCAAGGCAGTGTCCAGGTTGACTTGAAAGAGTATCACTCTCTCTCTCTCTCTCTCTCTCTCTCTCTCTTTTCAATTTCAAATCTTGAACAAGAAGGAAGACTTAGATTTTTAGTTGTTTTGCAGAAATTTCTGTTAGGCTGTTTGAAATAAATGTCTTCGATTTTTTTTCTTTTTTTCCTTTGGCCATGCTGACAATAGCAGCCAGGGCCCTGCACATCCTAAGCAGGCACCCTGACACTGTGTTTGCAAAAGACACAATGGATGCAGCCACATCCTGATCCAGGTCCTTCTGGTCTCATTTTATCTGCTTCAAGTGCAGGAAGAAGAGCTGAGATTTAAGTTACCCTCTTATCGTGTTCCTTAGAAGGTAGACAAACTGCTGCATGGGGAATAGGGGCCACGGAAAGGCAAGTGGAGGTAAAGATAGGAACCAATGACAAGCACAGGCCACCAAGCCACCTACATACAGTGGAACTCAGTATTTTATTCTTGTTTTTCTTAAACTTGAACCTGACTGTCAGTCTACATATAGTGACACTCAGAAAAAAGTAAAAAATGTACCCTCCCAATACACTTTTATCCTTGTGTAGCAGAAGAAGCAATTTATGCTCCCCTCACCAGTCTATCACCTACTCTTCATCTTTGCTTAGTATAAAATCTCTTCACATGGCTATAATTAGAGAACCAAGATGGCCCCATGGAGTAAGTGTGTAGATAGAATGACTGTGCCATCACTGCTGCCCAGAACAATGCAAATGCCGAGAAAGGCCATGGAATGATTGTCCTAGATTGTCAGATCACTAAAATACACAAATATCTCTCCATCAAGAGATGGGCTTGAGAAGGCTTTTGAAAGGTTTTACTTTCCAGACAATGTGCACGATTTTTTGTAAGCCTAACTTGCTTCTGAAGGAAGGAGACAAATATTTTTAAAAGCTCAAAGGATAGAGCATTTTATGCTTTTCTCTCATTCTACGCCCACAGCTTAACTCCTAATGCTTTATGCTGTCCTGATGAACCAGTAAGAGATAAAGTAATTTTAAAAACCATAACAAACGTATTCAATCAAGATGATGAAAAACAACATTGCAGAATAGAGAAAATCTGAAGCAGAGTTGAAAATGAAGATTAGAACCAGCTTTCCACTTACTTTATTTATGAATGTAAGTGACACCTTTGAATTTTTCTGCCAAAATTCTCACCTGTGACTGGACATTTGACACCAAGGAAATAGGTTACAAGAAGTTACCAACCTTTTTCTTGACACTTAAGTAAGGTTCACTTAGTGTGCACACTGACAGATGCCACCAAGTGTCCTCTATGAGCATCAGACAACCAGTCATTACTTAGGTACCAGGACACCACATTGAGAGAAGGTGGGGCTGGGCTCACCCTGTGGCCAGGGAGGCTTGCTGTCCTCGAGGTGAGCTGAACTTCATCCATTGGCCCCCTGACTTATTCTAGCCTTCTCCCAAGTCAAGTAGATCCTACAAAAGCACAGTGGAGCAAACACGGGAAGCAAACCCACTTAGAGTTCAACTCTGGCTGCTGACTGCCCCAATGCCCACCTCACTCTTTGCTGTGAGTTAGCCCATTAACACAGTGAATATCAGGCCCTCACCAAAGGACTGGGGTGCAGCTCAGTTGGTAGAGTGCTGCTCTGAGGCCCTGGCTTGGATCCCCAGCACCACAAAAATAGGAGAAGACATTGGCAGCCCACTCCCAAAGCAATCCCGAAACAATCAGTCATCAAAAATCCTATGACTAGCAGAAAAGTGTTGACATAGTGCCAGGCATAGCAAAGCACTGGGGAGTGTTACATAGGGTGGCTATAAATCGGACCTAACTTGATGGCACTAACAACCACCACCATTGACAGAACCAGAAAAGAATGTGATTGGCGCATATTAAAGTACTTGTTTACTCTTTCCCATATCAAGTAAAGAAATAAAAATAGAAATTGCTAGGCTTTTAGAATAGCCACTGATCAACATTATTAACTGTGGATCCACCCTGAGAGAGTGGAATTCAAACCCCAACTGAAGTCAGCCAGTTCATTATGGACAGCAGTGAATAAAAGAAAAACTTTCTAAGTCACATCAAAATTTTGGCATTGTTTTTTATTGGTAAAAAGGAGTTTGGTAGTCAGTAATCACAAAATTATGTACTTAAAATACTGAGTAAGTAACCAGATGGCTATAAGGAAGTTAAGAGCTGATGTTTTAATGATGTTCTATTTAGTCAAGCAATTTCACAAGATAACCTTTTCCTAAATATGTAATAAGAACCAGAAAAGTACCTTTTCTATCACAAAAACACCCTGGGGAAATTCACCAATCGTATTGAATCATTTGTTCTCCATAGGACTAGCCATGCGCATGCACATGGAGAGCGCATGGGCAACACTTGGCAGGAAAATCAGTGGGCCTACAAAATGCAGCGTGGGCTGGTCTTGGGCACCAGGTGAGCATTCTCGAATAATTTTTTATTCAAATGTGGGCTCTCTCAGTGGAACATCTGATATGGCTGTGGCTCCAGGTAGAGCCCTCAATGGAGGAGGAGAATTCAATGAAAGAATTTCTGACCCGTTGGCCCAACTGAAAGGCAAACACAAGGCTACTGCCAGAGCAATTATGTCCGTGAAATACTTTCGTGGAATGATGCCACACTACTCTTCCAATCGGGATGAGGGATGGCAAAATAATTTTGACCTTCCATCTTTTTCTAATACAGAAAAGGAAAATAATTTAAACACAAAACATTTGTAGTACATGGCACCAAAGGCAATTTCCATATATGTTAGAATATTACCCAAAGCTATACGCATTTGTTGGTTTTCTTAGTAAATAATTTGTTCTATTTTGTATTTCTTGTGCACTTCAGAAATACCACTTGTAATTCACTAAAGAAATTCAGTTCTTGCATGTGTTATACCTGGTGCCCCTAATGCCTATTGTCCTCTTATCCAGCTATTTCCTGCCTATTCTTGGAATCTCAGTTCAAAGGCTGCCTCTGCTAAGAAAGTTCCCCTGACCTTCCCAGGCCCTTGTAAGGGGTTCTGACCTATATTCCAACATACACTGTGCACAATTACATCACCAGTGTTTGCTGACATCCTCCTTACTGGACTACGAGTGGGGAGTGGGGCCACACTTTTATTTCCCAATGCTTTACATATTCCTGATACCTAACCCATGAGCAGACAATCCTTATTAATGGCTATTTTATTCTAAAGCAGACATAATCTAATTGATAGGGGTAATAATTTGCCTTCCCATATTAAGTAGTTTAAGATACAGAATACAATTTAAAAAATGGGCAAATGATCTGAACAGGCACTTCTCAAAAGAAAAAAATACAAATGACTAACAAATATATGAAAATATATGCCAGCAGGGAAATAATAGCCAGCAGGGAAATGCAAATCAAAACTACAATGGAATATCATTTCATCCCAGTTAAAATAGCTATTATTTAAAAAGTGCTACAGTGTATTCAGAGAAAAAAGAACTTTCATATAGTGTTCGGGTGAGTATAAATTACCATAACCATTTGGAGAACAGTATGGAGGTTCCTCACAAAAATAAAAAGAGATCTACCATGTGATCCAGTTATCCTGTGTCTGAATATACAGCCAAAGTAATGAAATCAGCCTACCAAAGAGACAGCTGCAAACCCACATTTATCGTGGCACTATTCATAATATGGAATCAACTGAGTTGTCCATCAGGAGATGAAGATATGTAGAAAATCATACACACACACATACATACACAATGGAATATTATTCAGCCCTAAAGATTAAAACCCTGCCATTTACAGCAAAATGAGTGAAACTGGAGAGAAGTATGATAAGTGAAATAAGCCAGACATCGAAAGATATATACAACATATGCTCTCTTATATGTGGAAGTTTAAAAAAAGAAAAACTTAACCTGAATGTAAAATAATGATTACTAATGTCTGCACTCGATGGCACCTAACAATAACAAGTGTCTGGGAAGGGGGTAGGCGGTATATAAATGGAGACTGGATTTGGCCAGTGGATGCTTTATGTATGTATTGAAACATCACACTGAACCCCATTAATATGTACAAATTAATACATATTAATCATACTTTAAAAAATAAGGTAGGCATTATAGCAGACACTTGTTATCCCAGCAGCTTGGGAGGCAGAGGCAGGAGGATCACAAGTTTGGGGTCAGAGGCAGTCTGCATAACTTAGCAAGACCTTGTCTCAAAATAAGAAATTAAAATGGGGTTGGAGTGTAGCTCAGTTGTAGAGTCTAGAATGTGCAAAGCCCTGGGTTCAACATTCTAGCACTGCAAAATAATAATAGTATTAATAATAAAATCCTGAAACAATGTGAAATACAGATGAACTTCTATGAATAGCCAAATAATGGCTGCCCACGCAGCAGCTCAGAAAACAGTCGCTACATTAATGCATTTTTTTGAGTCCACATATTCTGGTCACAGTTCCCACCCTTCCCCCATAGGAATGTTAAAGCACAATTTTAAAAATCCAAAACAAACAAATAAACAAGGTAAGAAGCAATTCTAGCAAAAGTTACATTTCCAGCTTTGTGAGCCTCCTCTGTCTTCCTGGCCATGTTGAGGAGGAGGACATGATGGGATTTTCCTGTAGTGTGGCATGGGCCCTCCATGTCTCCTCTGGGCTCCTGCTCTGATTTCTTGTGGTCTTGGAACTCAGCCTTGAGAATGATTCACCCCACCACTCGATGCTCTGGGTTGTTTAAGGCTTTCATACCCTTAGTGGTTCTATAAACAAGATAGTTGCCTATTATCTGTGTCTAACAGTCATTAGTCACAACGTCACTGAAGAAAAAGTGTGTTTCACTTCAAAGCATCTTTATTTGTGCATAGATTGAGATCACTCTGTTTCTGACCCATGTGCACGTGTGCGCCAGAGTGTGTGTGAGCATGTGTGTGTGTGTGTAAGTTACACAGAAGCTCCATCAGCGAGCAGAGCCCCTTAGGCCAGTGGCCTTGGTGCAATGCTTAGTCTTTGGAAATCCCTATTTGGAACATTAGAAACATCTGGAGAAACCACATTTCCATGTTGAAATAAAGATAAGTTGTCATTTCTGCTACTCATTTTGAATTTATCCCACTGCCTGATGAGAGGGATTTTGCTCAGAGCAAGTTGGAGAGGATAATAATGTTGAGAGAGAGAGAGAGAGAGAGAGAGGGAGGGAGGGAGAGAGAGAGAGAGAGAGAGAGAGAGGAAGAAGAAAAAGGAGGAGGAGGAGGGACTGAAGGAAGGAAGGAAGGAAGGAAGGAAGGAAGGGAGGAAAAGAGGAAGGGAGGAAGGGAGGAGGGAAGGAAGGAAAGGAGTGAGGTTGAAAAATCAACTATCAGCATTTTCCCGGGGGGTTTCCTTAACTTCGCCTCCACACACACTCAATCCCAAGGAGCTGGCTTCTGGGGGGGACAGAGTGACTATAGACATTAGAGTTCAATGCAGCTATGGGATGCCACAAGGCATATGTTCCTTCTACTAAATTTAAATCATAATTTATACCTATGCCCAATAACACATGCTGGAAGTTTAGGGTGATGTCGTTGAAAGACAAAAGTCTCTGGCTGATTCCCAAGAATCACTTGTTTCCAATTTCATGCCTGATTGTTCGTCTTCTAAGAGGCCTGTGCTTTCCACATACATTTTCACATATTTCGATGTGTTCCCCTTACAGAGAGGCTGTGATGAAGCTCTGCTCCACCCAGCTGGAGCAGGACTGGAATGCAGGGGCCACTGGGGTTACTACTAAGTGACTAGCCCAAGTCTCCTCAGACTCAGGTCCTCCCTGCAGAGCAGCCTGGGGCAGGGGCTGGGGCTGGGGATGTGGGACTCAGGACCCTCTGACTGCAGGGCGTGCACAAGTCCCCAGGACTGGGCTGGGCTCACTTTCCTCCCCGCTCCTAGCTGATCCACAAAAAGGAGCCCTTCCCCTCGCACATGGCTCTAACACCCTTGGGGGAGAAAAGCAGACATTTTTGCCGTTTGCATTTCATATGTGGTTTCATTCCAAAAATACCACGCGAGAGTCTGAGGATTAGGAAAGGCTGGGCAAAAGAGCTGACACGGAGGCTCGGTCTTGAGCGTCCACAAATATTTCTAGAATTCTTTTTTGGGGGGTGGCAAAGGGAGGGAGGTGGTCAAAGAGCCCTTTCTTCAAAGGAAGCCCTGGTCAAGAAAGAGCCAGATGCATGAAAGGAGTGAGTGTGAGGGCCTCCTTCCAGGGGCGCAGGCGCCTGCGCTGCTCTCCCGGCCTCTGCGCAGCCAGCCTGGAGGGCGCAGGAGACCCAGCCTGGCCCCGCAGCCTGCGGACGCGGCTTCTTCCCACGCCGCTGGCTCCGCCGGCAGGAAGCTGGCGCCCTGTGCACCACAGCTTCTCCTCGCAGTTTTAAAGTTCATTTGAGCTTTGAGCACTCCAGGAAGTGCTCGCCCTGGGCAATCCCGCGGGATTCGCCCCGGGAGGCTCGGAACATCCGGTGGGGGTACTGGCCAGGCAGCCAGCCATCCTTTGGCCCGCTGGCCCCTCTCTTCCCCAGGGAAGCGCTGGGGACATCCACGCGAGCGCCAGGGTTTCTCCCTGAGGGGAGAGGGCTGGGAAGATGTGCTGAGTTCAAGGCACGCAGCCTGTGGGTGGAGAGCGCAGCGTGAGCCCAGTGCGCACACCTGGGGCGCCTCTCCAGTGGCCCCAGCAAACGCGCCCTGCTCTCTCTGTACAAACCTGAGAACCCAAGGGACACTCGCTGACTTCCTCCAGACCCCTCAGCAGCCCTGAAATCCCGCAAGCAGAGCAACAAGGCAGGTCGCCGAAATCACGGGGATCTCGCTCCCTCTAGAAAATAAAAATTCTGAAAAGACTCTCAACACTCAGTCTGTTTCTAGTTCTACAACAGCTTCATTCTGCTTGTGAATACGCACACTTACATCATGTCTGAAATATGAGCTTAAAAATCTCACAAGAGTTTATTATGCAGCAAATACAGGTCATGGTAAAAATATAAATAGAAATGAAACAAGGATATTGACACCCTACCTATCAAAACAGAATCACGGCTGGTTTTGCGTGTGTGTGCGTGTTTCTTTTTGAGGAGTGAGTGAAATGCTTAGGTAAACAAGGAAACCTGAACATCGCTCTGAGCCGCTACCGCAGGCATCAGCTGTCCCGTAGCCCCGAATGTCCTGAAATTTTCCATTCGACCTGGGTGGTTGATTTTCATTTCCTGGACACCTACACCCTGTGCAGTTCGGAACACCTCCAAAGACAGGAGCGAGCCCCACACCTGCCTCTGGTCCTCTGGCTTCCTCCGGGCAAGCAGGCACCAAGCTGGTGAGGGCAGCAGGCCGCTGGAGAGAGGACAAAGGGCCCCAGGCAAATTTCAAAGGAAAAAGTATCCTGAGCCAGGGCCAAAGTTGTTCCACCAAGGCAAATGGAGAAGGAGTTCAGGTCATCTTTCCTTTTTCTCATCAGGCTTTTACTGTTTAGAAGGTAACAGAAAAAGATGTAAGGAAACAAATGTGTGTACTTATATATGTATTTCTACACGTATCTTTGTATTTATAGAAATGTATATATGTATATTGTGTATATACATATATACACATGTATATGTAGGTTTTCTCTCATACGCACACACACACACACATACACACACACACGGAATTGATAACTTATAAAATCTAAAGTAAACTGGCCTCCGTGGCCTAGCCCTGTAATCCCAGAGATTTGGGGCTGAGGCAGGAGAATTGAAAGTCTAAGGCCATAGGCAGCTTGCACAGTTCAGCAAGACTCTGTCTCAAAATACAAAATGGACTGAGGGTGCAGCTCAGTGGTAGAGCATTCACCTAGCATGTGCGAGAGGCCCTGGGTTCAATCCCCTCTGTTCTGCAAAACAAACAACCTAAAATAGGTCGATAGTGACTATTTCATTCAAGAAATATTTTTTAAAATTTCTAAAACAAAACTCGTGTGAGCCAAATTGTTGTTGTTAGATGCCATCCATTCAGGTCTGACTCATAGTGACCCTATGTACAGCAGAACAAAATACTCCCCGATTCTGTGCCAGGGACACAATCTTATTTATGTATAAGCCCATTATTGCAGATAAATGTGCCAAGCTCTCAATTGTAAAAGCATTAACAAAATGGGCATCACACAAAGTTTTCCCAACCAGTGCCACACAGGATGTGCAGTGGGAGCTACAGTGCAGTCTGAGTATCTGTCCCATCAGGGAGGTACTCTGCTAAACCTCTGTTGTACTTTGCAAAGGATGCTCAGATGCATGTACAAACATATCTACTTACTACATTGAAAGAACTAACATTTGTTTTCTAAAGATCTTGTCGCTATCCATTTAACAGGCTCATTGTTCTTAAATACCCTTACACCTTTCTCAAGAAATTGTTAGTTATAAAATAGACTCCCTTGACTGTGATCTAAACTAATAGAATTGTGACTTGATGGGGGGAATCTGTTTGAATCCTTCACTTTGAAAGTGGTCCCTGTTGTTAATATGCTAATTCTGAAATATGTCTAGACAATAGCTGAGACTGTTCTTGTGTTAAGAGGAGCAAAACACAACTTCAGAGATAATTCTGTCATCATGACTACCATATTCTTTCCTAATAGCTACATTTTACTTTTGAAAAATACCTGTGAATAATTAGCATAATTTCTACTAGGCATTAGAATTTTGGAAGTTGGCCTCTATTGCACTTGATATTTTCAGAGTGAATACCTACAGGACACTCACTACATACTACAAAGTGCTCAACCTAGGTGGGCCAAGTGCCTGTTTTTACAAGACACTTTTCTATGTAGAGTCACATATGACATAGGTTAAATCACATCCCCCAAAGTAATAATTCTGCTAAATTCAGCACAACACCATTGACATTGAATTTCTCTCTGCAAAAATCATTAACAAGAAGCTATATTGCACTTTCATTTTCTATAAAATCCCAGATCACAGTCTCCATCTGATCTTCACCCAACACATTCCACACTGTTTACCCAATGGGAATAGTTACTCAACTTGTGGCTACCTTTATTCTTTACAATGTCACTTTTGAATTTAAATACTTGATAGATGAATTTTAGTAATGTTCTTCCTTTGCACACATACACCAAAAAATGTTGATCTACTTTGATACTTTTTCTTTTTCATTCAATTTTGAATAACATATCTCACTGAATGGGGCTAGGGTTTAGCTCAGTTGGTGGAGTGACGTGCTGCACTCTCTGAGGACCTGGGTTCAATCCCCAGCACTGCAAAAATGGGGAAAGGACATGGTGATCCACTCCTGAGGCAATCCTGAAATAATCAGCCACTGAGAACCCTGGGAACATCGCTATGAGTCAGGCTCAACACAATGGCACTAACAACAACAACAACAAATCTTACTGAATAAGTAATTGAAACTTCTTTATTGACAGAAGGAAAGAAAAAGGTGATAGAACTTCTAAAAGGGCAATACATTGAGTGACTTGGCTTGGGAAAGAATTTCTGGGATAATTACACCCAAGCCTAGGAAGACTCCCCTGCTTTTGACTCTTCAATAGCTTGAATCTGTACTTTGTATCATCCTGGCCTTGTTTTCTTCTCAACAATGTTGATATCTAAGGGCAGACAGAGCATCTTTTCCATCCCATGCCTAATTTTTGGTGGGCAGGGTGGAAATCCAGGGGTGGCCACATCTTCAGCAGGCCCAAGATTGCCCTGCCTTTAGACAAAGCAAGTCACCTGCAGAGCCATAGAATGAGTCCTCAACCTCCACAGCCTGCTGACCAGAGTAATTAACCAGCCCGTGATGCCAGGACCAGCAAGTGGAACCAATGGAATTAGCTTTGCTCTGTCCCTATGCTGGCCAGAGGGAGGCCCCTTACAAAGAGCATGTTGTTTGTGGGGCGGGCCCTTCATCCTCTCCCCTCCACCATCCTTTAAGAGCTATCTATGGACAACAGAATGAAGCCAGGCTGCTGCTTCTGGAGACAGCATTTTTACACCACATTGCCTGGAGGTGCTAACAGAGGACCTTTGAGAACTCTCTGAAAATGATTAGGAATGTAGTGTTCAGTCTAGGCTTCTATCAGGAAGATCAGGGGGCCAAGCCTCCTGAGGACGCCACACTGTGACAAGGTGGCTCTCTTGTTGGGCCCCAAGCAGCAGGAGCCTGCCGTACACATGACATGCTGATCTATGGCTTGTCTTCAGCCTTAAGTTTTGCATGGCTTCACTTAGGAGTGAGTTAGTAACTGTGTGGAGGGGAAAAGACCTGCCCTCCCCTCCCGCTCCCCCTCCCCAGGGCTGCTCACCCCTGTCTCCTAGCACATGGGAGGCTGTCCTTTTCCCAACCCACAAGCTTGCCTTCCCTGCTCCCAGCATCCTGACCTGCATCCAAGACTGGAGCTCACCAGGCCACACCCTAGGCCCCAGAGGCCACTGCGGGGCGGAGGGGGGGCTCAGTTCATCGAAAACCAGATTTGGAAAATGACAGTACAATTCACCCCTCCCCACCCCAAACGTACACAGTCCAAGTTCTGATGACTAAGCCACTTTGTACAACCCTCACAACTCTGCAAAATGTCCTTGCTTCCAGATACTTTGTATAGCAACCAGACACTGTTTCATGCATCCCCTTGTGTTGGGAACCTGGGCAGGAATAAGTGCACAGAGGCACAGCGCGGGACCAAGCCCAGGTGGTGTTCCTTCATTCGCTAGTGTGAGTGGCTGAATTGCTCCTAGCAGGACTTGTGTGATTGTGTGGAGTGTGGCATTCGTATGTGTGCTCTGTGTGTGCTGTGTTTGTGTGTGATACATGAGGGTGCATGGTAGTATTTATGTGTGATGCCTTGTGTGATATTTGTGGTGCAGGAGTGTGTATATATGCAGGCAAGGTATGTATGTGTGCATATGTAGTCATGGTGTATGTGTGTGCTGTGTATACTATGTGTGTACATGTGGGGGCATGTGTATGTCACATGTTTATGTGTGATATGGTGTGGTATAAGTGGTACATAAGTGTATGTATATGTGTGCATGGGGCATGTATGTGAGTGTGTGTATATGTGTATGAATGTGTAGGGGGTGTGTAGTGTGCATGAGTGTGGTGCATGTGTGTGGTATCTGGGGGTGTGTCTCTGTGTGCATGGTGTATATTTGTTGTTGTTGTTAGGTGCCATCAAATCGGGTCTGACTCATAGCAACCCAATGTACAACAGAAGAAACTCTCCCGACGCTGTGCCATGCACAGTGCTATGCCAGTGCTTCTCTGCTATTCGTAGGGTTTTCAATGGCTGACTGTTTTGGGAGTGGGCTTCTAGGTCCATCTTCCAAACCTAACAGCACCTGGTGTCCCCAGGCAGTCTCCCATCAAGGACTAACCAGGCCAACCCTGCTTGCTTCTGAGATCTGATGCGATCCGATGCCACAGTGGTAGCATGTGTGATATGTGAGTGTGGATGTGTGTGTGTGTGTGTGTGTGTGTGTCTGTCTGTCTGTATGTATGTATGCTTTGTATTGATAATGTATGCCAAGCTAGGCAAGCAGGACCATGAAGTAAGCCCAGCGTGTCTTGGGCACCACTGCTCCCATTCATTTTCTCGCTTGTTCGGCTAGTCAATAAATACTCATTCACCAGGTGCCTTGGATGCTTACATTGTGATAAAGAAATTGACAAATACATTGTGATAAAGATCAGTGACTGATTGCCAAACACAGTTCAAAGCTCTTGATCAAAATAACTGGTTTAATCCTCATGAAAACCCTATGAGATGGAGCTGTTACTGTTTCCATTTCATAGACTAAAGCACCTGCCAGGGGCCGGTGGGAGGCTCTGGGAAGGAGCAGTGGCTCCAGCGTGACCCCCAGCTGCCCACTCAGCAGGCTGGCTGCACTGGAGCGCCTCTGAGCCCTCTGCTCCCGACAGCCTTCCTCACCGTGTTGTGTTCACAGGGAGCCCCCATTGCCTGCCCAGGAGCTCTGATGTTGTCGTATTGAACATGGTTATTCTGTGGGCAGGTGCAGCAGTAACTGGTTGTCTTTTACAGATACCTTGCTTGACAGACAGAAGACAGCTGGGCTCCAAGAGGCCAGGCAGCGCCCAACAGGGCATGAAGTCATCATTGTCACCAAAGGAGAGTTGCAACACACTGCTCTAGGGTGTGCAGAGGAAAATCAGGTGGCTCATGGATGAGCACACACACATGCTCCTTCCTGTACCCAGACCTGCCCTCTGGACAATGGGCCCAACACAGAGCACCCGGCAGCAACGCCCAAAGGTTGTTTAACAGAATCAAAATCCATCCAGGCCATCGAGGAGGGTGATGTTGTCAGGGTGCTGCTAGGAGAGACTTTTCAGTTCTGATAAAACTTTCTACTGCCTGTAACCTAGAGGCCAAGGCTGACCTTAACTGTGCCCATACACTGCACACTTGTCAGCAGCTCCTCGGTGTGTAGACATGGGTCCAGACACCTGTGCTAGCATCTCAGGTGTTCTGTGCACCTGCAGTCTCACCGTGCACTGGAACCAGCTCTCTCCTCTGTGCCTTTGGTCACAAGAAGATGCTTTCTACATCCTGTTCTTTCCTGGCCTCCTCAGCTCCAATTCACCTCCATGGCATGCTTGGCTGTCACCATCCAAAGTGGTTCTTAACTGTCACCTCACTCATAGGATTAGGCAGGATTCTCGTGCAATCCTGTGTGTCCTTCTGTCCTAGGGCTTCTGACCATGTGTGTGCAGCCCACGCCTACCAGATCATCTCCTCCAGGCCCTCTGCGTGTCTCAGCAAGAGACAAAGTTCACTGAGTGAAATAACATTATCTTTAAAAGATTTCACAAGACAAATTTCCAATCTTAATCTTACAGCAGTAACTAAATTGAGTACGTTTTTTGTTCTCATGAAACTGAATCCTGTGAGTGCTTCTTTCATACTAAATTGTGTAACTGAATATGATCTGATTCCCACTGGGAATATTCTCTGTTTATAAAATATTGCATCATTTTAATTCATGGATTTTAAAATGACTATCAGAAAAAGGAGAGCCTGCAGCTGTAGCACTGTGGCTTCCTATCCCGTCAGATCTCAGAAGTTAAGCAGGGTTGGGCCTGGTTAGCACCTGGATGGAAGACCACCTGGGAACACCCAGTGCTGTAGGCTTGGGAGATGGACCCAGCAACCTACTCCCAAAAATCAATCCACCACTGAAAACCCTATGAATAGCAGAGAAGCACTGACAATAGTGTTTTGCCTGTTGCACATAGGGTTTCTATGAGTCAGACACCGACTTGACAGCACCTAACAACAACAACATCTGAGAAAGGTGTGCATGAGGGCTTAATCCTTTCACCATATCTCTTCAATTTCTATACTGAGCAAATAACCCGAGAAGTGGGACTTTATGAAGAAGAATGCAGCATCAGGATTGGAGGAAGACCCATTGACAATCTGTATTATGTAGATGACACAACTCTGCTTGCTGAAAGTGAAGATTTAAAACATTTACTGATGAAGATCAAAGAACATAGCCTTCAGTATGGATTGTGACTAAACATCAACAAAATAAAAATCCTTACAACTGGATCAGTATGCAACTTCACAACAAACGGAGAAACAATTGAAGTTGTCCATGATTTTACTTTCCTTTGTTCTATAATCAACAACCGTGGAAACAGCAGTGAAGACATCAAAAGACTCATTGCTTTAGGAAAAGCTGTGGCAAAAGATCTCTTTAAAGTATTGAAAAATAAAGATGTCACATTGAAGAGGAACGTGCGCCTGACTCATGCCATGGTATATTCCGTCCCATCACATGGTTTTGAAAGCTGGTCATTGAATAAGGGAGACAGGAGAAGAATTGATGCTTTTGAATTATGGTGTTGAAGATGAATATTGACTATACCTTGAATGCTATAAGAGCCAACAGATCTTAGGTTGCACCCTAGAAGAAATGCAACCAGACTGCTCCTTGGAAACGAGGATGACTAGACTGTATCTTATGTATTTCGGATTGGTCAGGAGGGACCAATCCCTGGAAAAGGACATCATGTTTGAGAGAGTGGCAGGTCAATGAAAAATAGGAAAACCCTGCACTAGATGGATTGACACTGTGTCTGCAACAATGGGCTTAAATGTAAATAAGATCATGTGCCTGACACAGAAGTGGGGAGTGTTTCATTCTGCTATGCATGGGGTTGTTATGAGTCAGACCCTACTCAATGGCACCTAACAACAATGATGATGAATTATGTGACTTTTGTACAATACGCAGTGTACTGCTGTCACAATGTAAAGTGAAAATCAAATTTTACTTGAATCTAATCAACAAGAATATGGAATAAAACCCCAAGGCTATAGAATCATCCTATGATTCATACTGTGTTACTGAGTAAGACAGAAAGTTACTTGGAAGCACTGTTTTAACAGCTTTCATCACTATAGCAACTGTATTCACAACGGGCATCATAATAATAATGGCTCATCTAGATGCTTCATCTAGATGAGACGAGTGTGGATAGGATTTTTACAGTGAAATGAAATGATAGTATCAATCCTGTGCCCATCTGTGATGTGGAGCTGCTTTGGGACGTGATTTCTAACTGGCAGACCAATCAACTGGAAGCAACCTTGAAAGCAGAGATGCAGAGTAACATGCGACATATGATCTAATTATAAAAACAGGCGAGAACACAGCACATGCATTTGTGCATATTCATACACGTACGTGTGGGCTAGCTCTGGGGAAGGTTCTTTACCAAAGGCCCATGTGATTTCTTTTCAAAGGTTACAGTGACTAGAGGAAGAGAAGATGAGAGATCAGTCCCTTATAAATCCTTTGTATTCTTTTAACTTGTGCATGCAAGCACATTTTACTTTTGTTACTAAAAGTATCCCATAAAATGCATTCAAATACAATGAATTTTAATGGGATAAAAAAACACTCAAGCCAAACAGGATTGGGGCAGTGTTAAAGTTTGAAATGACAATTAGTACCATGGAAATTCTAAGGGAGAAATGCATTATTTTCCTCTGTGCACATGTGTAATACAAGCCCTGTAGGTCCATGGACTGATCTTTTTAACCCCTTCAAATTCAGGTCTAGAGCTTAATGGAATCTGTAATTGCAGAGTTATTGTTGAGGAATTTATCAGCCTGGATTTGAAAACTAATCTGCTACTTATTAGGACTTTTCTCTCTGATCTTCACATGCCCTGTAAAATGGGGCACAGTTGAGCAATTCTACAGAGAATGTCAATGACTATGATTTAGGGAAGACACTGCCACTAAATGTAAAGACAATTTGGGCTGCTACCTACACAGAGACTCCACATCAAAATAGAACATGTCATATTCAAACTCCTTCATTTTGCTTTGTAGCATTCTTTTGGATAAGGATTTGGAAGGGAAGAAGGGCAAATTCAAGGCTGAAATAAAGCTTGTCTGTGATTACGATTTATCAGTAGGATGGTCTGGTATTTTATAAAATGGAGTTTGTTAGTCCCTTGAAGCTGTGATTTCTGGAACATTTTTAATGTATTCTCACTTTTGATTATAATCCAGGAACATTTTATTAGTTATAAAAAAGTCTGTTTTTCAGGGAAATTTTCAATGGAATGATATCAGGATAAAAATGTGGTTTCATAAATAAAGTACTCTCAAATTAGTTTTATAAGTAATTAGTTTCCTGGCCCCTTGGAAATCTACAAACCATGGCTATGCATCATTTTTCCTTTAAAAGGAGAAATGTGGACAGTATTCAAGCTTTGAAAAATGTAGGACTTTAACTACGTAAAATGCATTCACAGGAAAAAAAAAGCTGAAATGAAACACAACAAAAAATGAACACTGGATAGTTCCAAAGGGAAATATTTATTTTATTCTCCATTTATTTTCATTCCATCAGATGTGCATGATTTAATTTTATCCTAGAAAAAAAACTTTAAAAAATCAACTATGCATAGACACCATTATGAATGACACTTTGAATTTAGACATATAGTTGCCATGCAAAAATCCAAAAATACTTTCCACTACTGTAAAATAGTTTTAGGAAATCAATTTTTTGGAGTAGGTTTCTAAAGCTCTATAATTTATAATTTTTATATGTGCTTATAGATCTGAAATTATTTGTATTGGAAATTTCAAAGAATATACAGATGTTCCTCAGCTTACAACAGGGTTGTTGTTAGGTGCCATGGACTTTATGAAGCAATCCTCATAGGGTTTTCAATGACTGACTGTTTCCGGAGTGGATTGCCACATCCATCTTCCATTTTTGTGAAGCTGGGGGTGCAACTCGGGTTCTCAAAAAGTGTGAAGCAGCACTCCACCAAGTGAGCTAAACCCCAGCCCTACAATGGGGTTACATCCCAGTAAATCAATCAGAAGTTGAAAATATCCTATGTTGCGATACATTTAATGCACTAAATTATAGAACATCATAGCTCAGCAACACAGTGCACTGTGGGGGGCCAGTTGTTTCCCCTCCCGTGGGTTCCTTGGGCTGTCTGGGAGCTGCTGCTGGCTGCCTCTGCCCCACATCAGAAGACAGGATCAGACCACAGATCGTTGGCATGGGAAAAAGAGCAAAATTCAAAATTCCAATTCTACCAAATATCTACTGAATGCCTATTGCTTTCACACATGTCAAAGAATAATAAGTCAAACCATGGTAAGAGTAGGACCACCTACAAATGGGGTTATTTAGGGAATATGATAATAAGACACAGCTTCTAGCACATGTGTAGGACTCTGTGCCCCTTAGCTAAAGGCTGACGCTCCTGGAATTTCTAGGATGTGCTTCTTAATAACAAGAGCAGAGGAAGAGGGAGAAGGATTGGAAGGTGGGACTTCCTAAGAAAACTGGGCAGTTTTTTGAAAATTATTGAAGCTGTGCATTGTGTGTGATTGTTCTGCTAGCCAGCAACTCAGGAGGCTGAGGCAGAAGGATCACAAGTTTGAGGCTAGAGGCAGCCTGCATAACTTAGTGTGACTCTTGCCTCAAAATAAGAAATAAAAGCAGGCTGAGGGTACAGCTCAGTGGTGGAGTACTTGCCTAGCATGTGGAAGACTCTGGGTTTAATCTCCCAGTACTGAAAAAAAATGAAGAAAAGAAAATTTTTGTAATAAATATATAAAAGAATAAAAACACAAAACCAAAATAAGCTAAACAAAAAAATGAGATGCATTATCCACCAATCAGAGTGGCTGGAAAGAAAAGAGAAAAAGACCACTAATACCAAGTGTAGTCTAGAACATGGATCCCTGAGGGCACTCAAAAAATCAAATCTATCTCAGAGATAACCAAGCCCTCTTTACGGTGAAGCTTATAGTTTTCATGTATGTGTTGGATAAAAAGTTGTTTGATTTATTCTTTATTCTATAGCCTAATTGTTTGTGTGCCTTGACTAATGCTCTAGTCTGCATCATCTATACACTTTATTTGGACATTGTGTTTATGTGTGTGTGAGAAACTACCTACACAAAATGCATATCCTTCTGTCTTTTCTAGATATTATTAGCATGGCTTAGTCCACAAACTACATAACTCTAGGCCAAATGTTGCCCATAAGTATGCATCATTGATGCAATTATCACTTTAACAGCAAAAGTCTCTGATCTTATTATCACATCACGGATCTTTATATTAGCATGTCATAGAGGACATTCACACACTGAAAGAGTCCAATATGACTCAGGTCTGAGCAATGCACATTTTCCTATTATTTAGCCAATTTCCTTTAAATATAATAGATTCACTAGTTTAGCAGATTTGCTTTCTATTTAAAGAATGTTACTTAAGAAAAGAGATGAGAGTCTAATGCTATGTTATTACAATTCTTAAATTCAGGTGTAGTAGCAATACATTATGACCATTTAAAATGCTCCAGAATCTTACACTATTCTTTTGGCCCAATAATTGACAAGTTTTCACAATCATAAAATATGTACGTGAATATTTAATATTGTCTTTATAAAAAAAAAAACAAAAAAAACTATGTTTAAAAACAGACAGCACCCATACCACTATGGCATCTGATCTTGTCAGATCTCAGAAGCTAAGCAGGGTCAGGCCTCATTAGTCCTTGGATAGGAGGCTGCCTGGGAAAACCAGGTGCTGTAGGCTTGGGAGAAGGACCTGGCAACCCACTCCCAAAAATCAATCCGCCATTAGAAAACCCTATGCATACCAGAGCCTGCAGCTGTAGCCCTGTGGCATCCAATCCCATCAGATCTCGGAAGCTAAGCAGGGTCGGGCCTGGTTAGTACCTGGACGGGAGACCGCCTGGGAACACCAGAAGTTGTAGGCTTGGGAGAAGGACCTGGCAACCCCCTCCCAAAAACCAATCTGCCATTGAAAACCCTATGAACAGCAGAGAAGCACTGACAATAGTGTTTCCCCTGTTGTACAGAGGGTCTCTATGAGTCGGATACCGCCTCGACGGCACGTAACAACAACAACATGCATAGCAGAGAAGCACTGACAATACTGTTTTGCCTGTTATACGTAGGGTCGCTATAAGTCAGACACCGACTCAACAGCACCTAAGGACAACAACAACATTTAAGAACACCAAAGAGTGAAAACATACAAACAGATATAGATCTGCAGGTGGAAATAAAATGAACTTGTAAGCAGAGAGGTCAGGATGAGGAAGGAGGTGAGGGTGGAGATGGAGGAGGAGCTGGGGACAGGCAGGCAGATAGGAAGAGATGAGGACTAAGGAGAAAGCATGGCATAGAATGTTGACAATGAGGATCAGAGGAAAAACTTGATGCAGCCACTACATAGACAAAAAGCCAAGGCAGAGCCAGGAGGCCAGAACCCCCATTCTGCTTTGCCTGATCCCTGCTACCTACCTTCTTGCCAAAGTAAGCACAAGGCTGACTTACAGCACCAATTTAAGTGAATAGATGGCCCTGCAGATGTTCCCTTTTGTCTTGCTTCTCTGATTCATCCTGCTGCATGGAGCTGCTGTTCATTCTAATCCTAATGATCCTTACAGTGCACTCAGGTACACTCCAGGAAACACACAGCCCTGTTGCTCCCGCTATTGTTGAGTTATTGTCAGGGCAGAATGATGTGAGTATAAGCCCATGTGAATGCATTTCTGTGGGGCACACAAGCCAAGAAGGGACATTTCTAGGGTTTTTAAGTGTGTTCCCAAGTGGTCCCCATTAAAACAAAAATGTTGAGTAACTGATGGCTTACAGCCCCACAAGGACCAGGAACCTAATTTGGGAATAATTTACTGAAGAAACTAATTTGACAATAATTTACTTAAGAAAAAAAAGTGTATTTCATGAATATGTGTTTTCCCAATGAAATTTATCACTATAAAGGAGAAGTTTTATAATTAAATTTTCTCATTTCTCAGTGTGAATACAATTGAATTCTCTGTTGACCTCTGGAGGCCCCAGAAGATTTCTAATAGGGCAAATGACATCTTAATAGCAAGCTTTGTTTCTAAATCTCCAGAGAAATACATGAAAACCGCATTAGTACGAGAAGTACTTGTGGCAATGAAATTATATTTAAATTTACATATCCAAATGATGGCTGTTCCTTTCAATTGGCCATTTGGGGTCCATAGGCACTTACCGAAGGAGAGAGCATCAATTAAATAATGATGCATATGGTCTACATTGGAAGAGTGTGGCCCCATAGGGCTCCCTGTTCCCATTTGCCCTTCCCAGCAGCCTCCACCCTGCCCCCACAGTGATCTTCTCAAAAGCTGAAGGAATCTCTCTGACACAATCCTTTAAATGGCTTCCTTTCATCCACGTCCAAGTCTGCGTCCATTTGCCCGGCCCACAAAACCTCTGCAACTCGTCTCTGGCATGTATCACCATGACCGTTCTTATTCAAAGTCACCATATAAAATGTGAAGTGCTTGACCCTCTTCTGAGTGGGTCATACGTATTAACTCCCTTAGTCTTCAAACCAGTCCTATGAATTGGGCATCATTATTTCTCTCAGATGAGGAAATTAAAGGACAAGGGGAAAACACCTTGCCAAAGGTCACACTTGGTTCCTGTACCCAGCCTGCATGGCTCAGGGCCACGCTGGTTTGGACTGTCTGTCTGTTGGTCTCTCCCGGCTTCCCTCACCTGCTCCCTCCTCTGCAGGTGCACCACTGCACAGCTGTCTTCCTAGGCTGTCACCCTGGCTTTGGGCTGAGTATGGGCTAACAGCATCCTCCTTGGGTCTCCTTGTGCTCCGTGGACCCCTGTGGGCCACCACACTGTGGTGCACTCACCACCCTCTTAACTTGTGTATGTAAATGAAATTATTATTTCCACCCCTGTCTTCTCTACTAGAGTAGTAACCAGAACGCAGGTAAAGAGAAATCTTATTCATTGCTTTTCTCAGAGTCTGCCACGGTGTCTGGATCACATTAGCAAATCAACAAATATTTGTAGATCGAGCTGAAAGAAAGGAGGGAGAGGAAGAAGAAAGAAGAAGGAAAAGGAGCTAACATGGCTGTTGAATAGTGGAAAGAAAGCCGTGAGAAGCAGAACACACAGGTTTGAATACCAGCTTTGACACACAGCAGCTGTACAAGAAAGAACTAAACTTGCACATGGTTTCCAATATTTGTTGTCACTACCACTAGTATAACGTTTCATTGTGTGCTGCATGTCAACACTTTAGCATTTATTTCCCTGGTGACCTATACCTTGGATGATGTAGACTCAGTCATCCTCACTTTAGGAAGAGTCTGGGGATCTTCTCTAGACTATTAGCATTACAATTGTGCCAAGTGCTTTTCTGCCATCACAAAAAGATCACCATTGTTCAAGTAAAGGGCATTGGGAAAGGGAAACTAGAGGAGATGGCAAATCAAGTCATTCAAATATAAATCACTTTCCCTAAAAGACACCACCCCAAATTGGGAACTGAGAACCTTGGGAAGCCACTCAACCTAAGCCAAGGCGCTGGACAGACTCCCAGTCCTCTACAGCAACCCTCCCGACCAGAAAGGCACATTCTCTCAGCACAACTGGATCATGCATTCCCAGAACCTAGCTCACGGCACTGTGTGTGATGGTGGACAGACAGACACCTCTCCCTCCTCTCCAAGGCCCCAGATAACCCCAGGGCACTAACGACCTGCAGCACTGCAGGTCTGAGGATGTCTCCGATTGGAATGTGCTCCTTATACCTTCTCATCCACTGAAAGCAAAGCATACTTTTCTAGGGAACACCTACTGGGCAATAAAATGCAAGGACTCACCGTGTACTCTGTCATGTTATGTGAAGCCACCAGCCTCATTAGCATCATTCTTGTACCCACTGAAATTTCTGTTTGGCAGCAGACAAGTGGGAGTGAAATCCTCCTAAGGAAGGAATGCACTTGAAGGGCTTCTATACTAGTAATTACACATTTGCTGAAAACACAGGTCCAGCTCTTTCCAAAGCTTGATTTATTGTTTGTATTTCCACCCATGAGAGGCCTATGTTTACAGGAAAAGCACTGGTATCTTTTCCTCACCCAGACAGGTATTTTCCACATACCCAGTGCAAAAGGCGCTGGGAAGGAAGCTGCAATGGGGACTCTGCTGCGGGAGCAAGTTCCACACTTTTGGAATCAAATGACTAAAAAAAAATGTGTGTCAAAAAGCTGAGAGGTGACTCACTAAAGTTATGGCAGGAATTCTGAGAGCAACTTTGATCATCAACTGTGGATGTGATATGGCAGTTTTGTAGAATGCTCAGGTCTATTATCTTTCTGTTTCTGGGGTAATGATAAACTAAATGAAATACTATTTTCTAGGGACTGTGGCATCCATTCTCATATCTTGGAAGCTAAGCAGGGTCGGGCCTGGTTAGTACTTGGATGGAAGACCCGGCAACCCACTCCCCAAAATCAATCTGCCATTGAAAACCCTATTAATAGCAGAGAAGCACTAACAATAGTGTTTTGTCTGTTTTACATGGGGTAGCTATGCGTTGGACACCGACTCGATGGCACCTAACAACAATGACAAGGGACTTTCAAATTGGTAATTTCCTACTAGTGACAACTACTAGGCACACATATTACAGATTGTGTTGGTTTGCTCAATGGATTACACCTGAATTGGAGAATTAGAAGCTACTTCTTAATGGGCATTTCATAAAGCCAATTTTTTCTGTCTAGAATCTAAAGGAACATTACTTTCTGAAATGGTTTTGAAATCAAAGCTACATTAGGATGAGATAGAGGTACTAGGGAAAAACGAAGAAGCAGAAAGAAAAAGAAAAGAGCAAGGAGGAGGGAAGGACAGAATCTGGAAGCCCAGGAACGTCTTGAAGGGCTCTGGGTGCAGCCCTGCTAAAAGACATCCCCAGCTGAGTCTGCCAAGTGGGCAAGAGCTGGCCAGCAGCAGAAGAATCCCAGGCAAGGCAGGAAGCCACCATTGGGGGTGCTGGGCAATCTGGGAGACAGGAGGGGAAGTGCAGGTAGGTGAGGAGAGGAAGCTCCTCCAGGGCAGTGTTCTGCCGTGGCCATGAGTGGAAGGCTGGCCGTCATGCACTCTCATAGCACGGAGCTCCGCTATGTGGGAACAGCTCAGAATCAGACTTCCAAGTTCCACCATAATCTGTACATTGCTTATGGGCATTAAAAGCTGTCATAACTAAATAGCCAGTTGTCAAAACCAGTAGTCAAGGACAAAGCCAGAAAGGGTGAAGAAAGTAATTATTCCTGAAGGAAGAACTTAGTTTGAAGTTAGGTAGAGCCACATATATGGGCAAGTAATTGGCACTGCCAAGCTTCACACCAAGTTGGGAGGGACGCTGACCTTGTGGTGTCCATGGCCAGACCATGAAGGGCACCTGGCATAAAGCACAGCCATGTGAGGGGAGTTTATTATAAACATAACCTTGAGCCCTGATGGCCAAGAGTGTGTGTGTGTGTGTGTGTGTGTGTGTGTGTGTGTGTGTGTGTGTGTGTGTGCAGAGAGAGAGAGACACAGAGAGAGACTATTTTCATTATTTATAGCATTTGGCTGGGTTCTATAAAGTCACCATAAACACTGAATTAGTGAATCCAGAACAATTACTTCCAGCAAAAATATAAGGTTAGGTTCTTCTGAGCCTCAGGTCACCACATTTTCATCAACTGTGTCTTTGTGCATCTAAACTCGATGGTACCTAACAGCAAAAACAACAACAACAATTTAAAGATACATTATTTAATATGTGCTGTCAATTTTTTTAACCCTGAACTTATGGCCAATAGCAGTGGAAGTCATGACTGAATGAAGCTTACTTAGCACCATAGCACACATCACAATCTTCTTGCACTTCTGGCATTTAGAACGCTAAGCGGTACTTCCGCACTATCCTAGGGGGTAGATTTTAGACACTGAAAAATCAATAAAAAGCACACAAATGAGAAGAATGTGACTTAAATTGAATGCAAAGGGGACAATGGTTTGAAATATGGAAAGTGAAACAAGAAGGCAGAGCATTGCCTCATTGGACCTTGGATCAGCCCATTTTCTGTTATAATGAACTATGTGAGACAGGATAACTTTATAAAGAAAAGGGGCTTAGTTATCTCACAGTTCTAGGGTCTCAGGGGAATGGTGTTGGCGTTGGCTCAACTCTGCTGAAGGCTCTCCAGGCCACTTCACTTCATGATGACCGGAGATGGAGGCCTCACAGTGCCAAGCAGAAAGAGAGACGGTCCCATGAGCTCTATGTGCTCAGTAATTTTATCTATTTCCATTTATGTCAAAGCACTGTGACATATAATTATAAGATGGATCCTATGTAAAGATCTTGCTTGTTCTTGCTAACTCCTAAATGGCTGTATCTGCTGGATTGAGTTTGACAGATGTAACACCAAAGGGTAGCATTTGAATTTTTTCTTTTTGTTCCACTCAACAAAATACTATCACCTGCAATCATTCAGGAATGCCCAAGTTAAAAGTTCCCGTTTCCTAGGTGTTTTCATCCAAACTAACATTTTACCAGCTGCAACTTGTCCTTAAAACTATTATAACTTTGGTGCGCACGAGCTTTCCAGCCTGTGGCTGAGGCTTTGTTTACCTTGGCTTACAGAGTCTCTCCTTCCACCTGTACTGTGCAGAGAGGAAGCGCATTCTTTACCCACAGAAAGACAGTTGGATGAGCAGCTTCCCCATTCCACTCTCCTATTCAGCTATGACATGCCACAATCGTAAAATCTTCCAGAACGGAGAATGGATGCCAGCCCACTTGAATGAACCATATCACAGCAGCAGAACAGAACAGATGCTCTTCTCAATAAAAATAGGCCCCCAGGTGAATTCTGGTGATGCCAAGGGAGGGCAACCCTCTCCCTACCAGGCCCTGCCTATTACACCAAAACTATGGCGGCCATAATACAAAAGGAATGACAGACAATTCATTGGTAAAACCTCCCCAGCCCAACCACATGCCAGTGGAAATCTGCCGTCGGCCTGTGCTTCTTCTCCCTTCCTTCCATGTTCAAAGCTGGCCAAGAGAGGCCTCTGGCTTATCCATCCTCTCTGCTGTGGAACTTAGCAGGACCAAGCAGGGAGCTGAGGTTCTGTCCCTGCCAGCATGGCACCAGCAGGACCCAGCAACCAGCTGAGCCTTGTTCTTATCCAGCACCAAGAGATGCAGTGACATGTGGGAGGCAGAGGAGCTGGAGGCAGACCTTCCACATCTACCTGAGGGAAGAAGCCTCTCATACCACCCAGGCACCCCTGCTTCCTGGCCTGAGATATCCCCAGGAGGATCAGTGGGTCCATGGTGCAGGAACAGCCAAGCACATCAAAAACACATGGCAGAGCCTCTGAATGTCAGTGGCCATTGCATCTACAGCTCCTGGAATTGCTCGGGACCTGCACACTAAGCCTACACAGGGTAACTGTGTCACAAATAACAATTGGTTTGGGAACCAGGGCCTCCTGCTACTGTTGGTTTCCCCAGTGCTGTCAGATTTGCCTGAAGAGTGAAGCAAGCAGGGGCTCCATTGGGTTTGAGGTAGAGCAGGGAGGGATTTTCAAGCAAGCTTTCTGTGGTCATGTGCCAGATGGTGGTCTCCTTGTCCATGCACTGGCATTTCTGGGTGTATATAATGGAGGTGTGCATGACAACCTTTCTTTCTGGTGCATAAGCACCATTTGACATAGTGCTAAGAGTCCACAGATGTGGCCTAACAATTGCACTTTAAGAGTTGAAAGGATAACAACTAGAATACACATACAAGTACAGTCTCCATATGTTACTCAAAGTCATATGAAATCAATACCAGGAAAAGTGATTAATTATGTGTGCATAATGTAATATCTGCCTACAGCCATACCACTGTGGCATCCAATCCCACCAGATCTCGGAAGCTAAGCAGGGTCCTCCTGGTTAGTATTTGGATGGGAGATCACCTGGGAACACCAGGTGCTGTAGGCTTGGGGGATGGACCTGGCAACCCACTCCCAAAAAACAAACAGCCATTGAAAACCCTATAAATAGCAGAGAAGCATTGACAATACTGTTTTCCTATTGTATGTAGGGTTGCTATGAGTTGGACACAGACTGGATGGCACCTAACAATAACAACAACAATGTAATACCTAAAGCAACCACTAATGAAAATAGAAGATGTGATATATAAAAAAATGAATACATAGAAATGGAATCCTAAAAGTATTTACATAACCCACAAGAAAGCAAGAAAATGGGAATGAAGGAATGAGAAGAAAACAAAGAGAAAGCAAATAACAAAGTCGTACATTTTGCCCTAACTCCAAACTGAACAGATCTACACACACCCGTCACAAGGCAGAGATTGGCGAGAAGGGATAAAAACAACTATCCAACAATATGCTGTCTACAAAAAATTCATCTCAAATACCACGACAGGCGGATAAAGATATGCCATGTGACATTTTAGAAAAGCAGAAGTGGCTATATTAACATCTAATACAGCATTCTGTCTCTAATAAAGTATTCTTTGGTATCAGAAGATTACTAGAGGTGGATAGAGGTGAGATACCTGTGTTTGCTTCTAATTATTGGTTCACAATTTCAAAATGCACAGGTGCTTTCTAAGTGCCGCCAAGTGATTACTGCCAGTACCTCGGGCTTATCATTAGCTTTCTCTGCAGCAGTCATTAAATTACTGAACCGGAGTAACAAACAGAAGGAATATGTCCAAAGACCTGTGTCTGTCACTTTACGTAGTATGACACAAATAGTGGGTTTGGAAGACACTGTGATGAAAACTCAGAGAGAGGCCTTAAGAAGCTGAAAATACTCTTTACCTCAAAAAGTTAAATGCTTTTCTTCCAAAAACATTAAGAACTAATCCCTAATAGAAAAGCTGATAGGCAAGTTGAGTCCATACTTGAGAGTGACTTTTTAACGTGATCCTTCTCTTTTCTTTCTAAGTCAGTGTGTGCTAAAACCCCCTAAAAATTTCTTTGATGCATATAATTATAGATCATCCCAATAGCTATTATTTTCAACATTTTGTTTTCAAAAATTTAAAGATTTTGGTCCAAAGAAAATACATTCAGGAGTAGAAATGAAGAGAATAATTCCTAGATGATTCAAAGGTAATAATTATATGACCCTGCTAGTATTTGTGCTATCCGTCATAACTTTTCTTCTTTTAATTTTTATATCTTGGCTGGAGAGGTTAAGAAATCTTTTTTGGTACTATCCCAGTTAAGCTGGTAAGATGTGCCAGGTGGATTTGCGTGCATTTTGTTATGAATTGTTCTGGTGCACGAGCATTCTGTGGGTTTCCATGTTAAGAACGAGAGTCAAGGGGAACGATAAGTAGTAAGGGCCTTGGTGAAATGTTTTCACCGATGAGGTGTTTGACTAATATGCTAACTGTTCACATTAGAATAAAAATCCATCTGGTGATAGACCCAGCCTGTCTTTTTAAAGCTGTAAGCAAAGGCCTTCAAAATAATTGTTGAGCTGCCTGGAAAAAGGACTAGGCTAAGATGTGTGGGGGCTGGTCCACATTATTCAAAACAACACTGAAATGCCAGGTGTGAGAGAGTGCTCTGACTCTCCACACATCCGAAGGCCTGAAAACCACATTTCATCTGACGTTCTGAAACAGCTCCCTGGGCTCACCCCAAGTTCCCTAGATTTGAGGGGGCTGTCATCCCATACCCCCACTCCATTGAACAAGGGCAGTGAAGTTGAAAATAGGAATATGGCTAATCTTTAACCTCAAATTCTCATCAAATTATATCATCTCAATTATCATTTTATCTAGCTGTTAGTGTTTATTATCAATTAGGCAAATTCCTCTCTTATATTTCACTTAATGAAATTGCACACTTAATTGTACATGATTGGTAAGGCACTATGGCACCTGCCTATAATCCCAGCTACTCACAAGTTCCAGGCCAGAGGCAGACTATGCAATTTATTGAGACCCAATCTCCAGACAAAAATACAAAAGGTGCAGCTCAGGGGTAGAACACTGGCCTAGCATAGGTGAGGCCCTGGGTTCATCCTTACCCTAGTACAGCAAAAAACAAGAGAAGTCTATGGCTGCCACCTGCTTTCAGTTAAATGTTATGGGGGAAAGAGGGAAAAAAAGAAACCTTCAAATGAAATTTTACTTTTACCTTAAGCAGCACAGATTTCACTTACAATTTTCTAAATCAAATTAATTCATTTTTTAATTTTATTATAAATATCAAGTAGAAGTAAAAAAATCAAACCCTAAAATAGAAAAACTTCAAATTTTATTCTACCATCACCCTCATCATGTTTGAATTGTTATTTTATGTATTGTCTCATAGCAATAATTTTCATGTTGTACACTGCCCAAGGGAATGAGGCAATATTTAAGAAGCTATTAAAAATGTAGTTTTGTAAATTGAAATCCAGTCTAAATTCATTGCTATATAATGCCATCTTAACCAACAGGTATTCAAATAAAATAGAAGGTACTCAAATAAAATAAAAGATATAAGTATTAGCCAGATGTTCCCTGGTTATGTTATAGAATCCTTTTCATTCTTTAATCTTATTGAATTGGAGTTAAATGTGTGCCTAGCTTTCAATTTTTGACATAACTGTGGATTGACATGCACTTATGAAAATAATACAGAAGGATGTGGTGTACATTTATCCAGTTTCAGCCAAAGGCAACATCTTGCAAAACTATAGTTCAATATCATATGGATATCGACAGCGATGCAGTCAAGAGCCAGAACAGCCCCATCAGCAGAAGGGACTCTCTCCAGATGGTCTATCTGTGCACCTCACCTTCCCTTCCACCTGCCCCTATTCTCGCCTCACAGAAATCACTAATGTTTTTTACCTCTACAAATCTGTCACTTCAAGAATACTATAGCACTACAAGTGCACAGTGCATAATCTGTGGGGACTGGCTGCTTTCCCTTGGCAGATTTCCACGGAGGTGCAGGCTACTGGTCACCCGTGTCAGTACTTCACTCCCTCTCATCGCTGAGTAGTACATGGAGGTACAAATGGACCCACTCTGTTCAATTGTTCATCCACTGAAGGACGTCTGGGTTGTTGACTTTTGGTTATTGTAAATAAAGTTACTCTGAACATCCAGGTACCTCCTGTGAAATGAAGTGTTCCTTGCCCTGGGATAAATGCCTAAAAGGGCAGTTGCTGGGTTCTATTTAGCTTCCTCAGCGACTGCCAAACTGTTTTCCAAAGTAGCTGTGTTATTTCACATTCCCATTGGCAACATATGAATGATCTAGTTTATCCTTGTCATTGCCAGCATTTGCTGTTGTCACCATTTTTTATTCCAGCCATCCCAACATTTGTGTAGTGCTATCTGAGAGTGATTTTAATGATTTAACTGCTGCTGGGCATCTTGTCATGTCTTCATTTTCTATCTGTATAGCATCTTCAACAAAATGGTCTGTTCAGATCTTTTATCAATTGTCAAATTGGGTTATTTGGGGTTTTGCTGCTGAGTTTTGAGAGCTCTTTGACCCAGGTGCAAATCCTTCATTGGAAATAGCCTGGAATAATTTTCTCCAAGTTAGTTGCCTGCCTTTTCATGCTTTCCACAGACTCTTTCACAGAGGAAATACTTTGATATTGATAAAATCTATTTATCAATTCCACTTGATTTCCTCATGCTGGTTTTTAAGATATTGCTTGTATATTCTTCTTAGAGGTTGTTGTGAGTAATTATAATATGCAACATGTCATCACAGTCTGCCGGTGTCAACATTCTACCAACTCTAGTGAATTGTGGAAACTATACGTCCAACCAGGGCCCACTGCTCTCCCACTTTTGCAACATAATTTTTTAAGAAATAGTACTTCAACATATAGTGAGCACCACACTGGATGATTTTTAGTAATTTTTGCCTCAATTATAAAGTGTGATTTGAGTAAGTCATAAGAGGAAGAGTCTCCTGTTCCACTCCCCCTCCCTTTTTTTTTTCACAAAGTTTTCAGCATTACTTAATGTGGTAGCCAGCTTTCCATTAACATAACAAAATACCTGAGATAATCACCTTATAAAAAGGAAAGGTTTATTTTGGTCACAGCTTTGGAAAAGTTCAGTCCATGAACCCTTGGCCCCATGGCTTTGGCTGTGGGAAAGCAGCACATCACCGGAGGGAGCACCTGGTGGAGCGCAGCTGCTCACTTTCTGCCAGTGGGGTCGAGGGAGGGCGTTGGAGTTGACTGATGACCCTATTCTCCCATGAGGCCCCACTTCCTAAGGTTTCCATCACTTCCTGGAAGCACCAAGCTGGGACCTAAGCCCTCAACACATGGCCTTTAGGAAGACATTTAAGACCTAAACTATTGCCTTCTTTCTGCTCAGAGAACCCCTAAGCCCATCTCTAAGGACCAGCTTGCCAGCAACACATCTTAGTTTTCTTTTTCGCCTTAATTCCTGAAGGATCCTTTTGGCAGTGACAAAACTTTTGGGTCCATTTCTTTTAGATCTTATAAAAGGTTATGCCACCCCTTTCTGGACTGGGATTTAGCTCAGTTGGTAGAGCGCTGCGCTGCAGTCTCTGAGGTCACGAGTTCAATTCCCAGCATCCCAAAAATGGGAGAAGGGCCTGGCAATCCACTCCCAAGGCAATCCCAAAACAGTCAGCCACTGAAAACCCTATGAGGGTCGCTATGAGTCGGATACCGACTCGACGGCACCTAACAACAACAACCTCTTTCTGGCCCCCATGTCTTCAGATAAGAAGGCAGCTGTGGTCCCCTTTGGGATTCCCTTAGAGCTGATGAGTCATCTCCCTCCAGCTGCTTTCATGATTGTTTGCTTTGCCTTTAGTTTTCATTTAATTGTGCTATGCATTGGCACTAATCCCTTCGGCCTTCCCAGTAGGAGTTTGGTCAGCTTTCTGAAAATGTAGGTTTCTGTCTTTCATCTTTCACATTTGGGAAATTTGCATCAATTACTTCTTTGGCTATTTTCTGTCATGCAGGTACCATGAAAGATGGACATTTTTGTAATTTCTCTATGATTCCTGAGACTCTCCAATTTCTTTTCTCTCTCCTCCTCCTCTTCCTTCTTTCTAACTCTCTTTCTCTCCCCCCACCCAGTCTTTCTCCCTCCCACCCCCATCTCTCTTCAGATTGGGCAACTCCTATTGATCAGTCATTGCCTCACTGATTCTAACCTCAGCCACCTCTACTCTGCTATTGAGCCCTTCAGTATGTTCAGCTCTGTGTTGGCATCTGTGGGTCATCTTTTCTCACCCTGGTTGTGGTTTTGCTTGGTTCTTTTGACTGGTGAATTCTGGCTGTATCTTGGACATTGTGTCTATTATGTTAGAAGTGTCCAAGTCCTATTCAAAACTTCCCTATTCTCAAGTAGTCACCACATACAGGCTTAGAATGCAGGTCCTGGGTAATTTTGGGTGCTGTGGCTCCAATGGCAACTTAAAATCAGATTCTTTTCAGTACCATTTTTATCTTCTTGATTTGTCTGTTAACACTTCTGCCCCACTGATCCTGCTAGCGCTGGGTGAGGTGCCGAAGGTCCAATCCTAGGCTGGGAAGGAGGGGTCCTTCTGGAGAAAGGGAGTGACAAAGAGCACTTCCCAGGCCAGTGTGCTTTGGCATGATCACCCCACCTGTGCCTCCTAGCTGGCCGCAAGGATGGGAAGGCAGGCCTGGCTCAGCATGGCATGCAGCATTTCCTAATAGAGGCTGAGACCCCACCAGCTGCCAAGTCGCCTGGAGTGTGCAGACCCTGGAGGGCACTAACTCCAGCCGCTGGGTGCACAGCTCTTTCCCTGTCTAGGTCCAAGTACTTGTTGAAGCGCCTCCTTCTTGTCTTGCTCGCCGGCCCATGACACCTGCAGAAGTGACAAGGGGTCTGTGTCTACTGAGACAAGAAGTCTGCGTCCATGTCCCACAGGACCCTCTATGGGGAGGGCTCTGGCTTATGACAAGCACAGCCTTTACTCTGGCTCCCAGTCGGCAGTGGGGTCCTTGCAGGTAATGGGGGCTGACATTATGCCATCCACAGAGGATTGAGGCCCCGGGGCCACCTTCTGTGCTGATGCCCTGAGCAGCTTCCCCCATTCTGGGGCCTAGGTCTGGAAGCAGACTGCTTTCCTCTTTGCACCCCACAGTCCTCCTGTGGGTGCCTCTGTGTTATTTCCAGAGCTTAGAGTTGTGCCGGTGGAGATGAGCAGAGATGAGTCAACACTCTCTTGTCTGGACCGGAAGCCCGTTTTGCGTATAGTGTTCAGGAATTCAAGCTGAACATGGCCACATCAGGGATGATAAAATTGCTGTGAAGGAAATAAGGGAATTTGAGCAGAGATCTGCTATGGTACAGAAAATAAAAGTTTGGGAATTATTTGCATAGCGGTGGTGCAGAATCTATGCAAATATGAACAAGCTTTTAGTTACTAATGAAAGAGGACAGAAAGGCCCCGAAAGAAATATGGCTGGTTACTGGTTAGTGAGAGGCTGGTGGTATAATTATTAATGATGGCACCTAACAACAACAAAAACATGGCCATTATTTTAACACACTTTCGTTATAAACAAGTGTGTCATAGTTTATATAACCAGAGAATAAAAACAATTTTACAAAAAGCATGTGGACCTCAGGGAAACTGAGCGTGTTTTCCTACATACATCACCCTTATCAAATACATACCAAAATAGAGGCAGCTTCCTCAGCCCCACAAAGATCTCTGATTTAACCAGACCTATGAGCTGCCAGATAATTTAAAAAAAAAAAAAAAAAAAAATCAGGTCTTTCAAATGAAGCAAAGTCAAAGCAAAGTTAATCCTGCCTCTCTCTCTTCCTAGAAATTTAGTAATTCCTTCTGTCTTCAGTGTGGGGGGATTTTATCCAGACAGCAACAGTTAAAAAGTAAGCAATAAAAAGTAAGCACATTTCTAAACACATTCGGCCTTCATCTGAGTCCATGGATTTACCCTGGCTGCATGCCTTCAGACTGACTAAGAGATGCAGCCACAATGTCAGCTGACATTTGCAAATGCTGCCTTCTTTTTGCCCCTTGAGAAACTAGACATTTATGAGCTAAAACTGTGGTCTGGTCACTAGCAGAGACCCCTGCTTCATCAGAACAATCTGAGCCTTCAGATCCCCTTATCTGACCAGCCTGAATTCCAGCCCTCCCCGACCATGCCAGTGGTGGACTGTCTGGGGAAAAGATCACGCACACTAAACTCCAGCACCCACGTCAGGGAGCTCCCTCTCAGTGCTCTGCTCGGGAGAATGTGAACGTTTTCCGACATGCCTCTTCCAGTGTGGAGACCTCCGTGCAATTGAGAACAAAACGTCATTTCTGCACATATCCAATCTTGTCTACTGGTCCTCTGGTTATCCTATCAGTATCTGATAACAGATGAGGAATCATGATGATAGACCTCTAAAAGCAGGATTCAAATATGCTGGGCCACTTACACGTGTCAAGGATTTTGCTTTAATTTTCTAACATGCTCATTTTCCTCTTTCCTCTTCAACCTTTGTTCAAGTTTTTGCTGGCAGAGCGTGGAGAGGTGGAGATAGCAGGGTCCCCAAGGAGCTCTGCCCCGATCTCACTGCAGCAAACGCCACAGCCGACCTGTTCTAGGGTTCGCTTTCACCCGCTCACTTCACAGGAAGAAATCATGAAAGTAGGAGCTGCGGGAGCTTGTGCTTTGGGAACCCCGTGACACAGCGCAACACCGCGGCGGCGGGCGCCCCGCAGACACTGAGCTCTTTATTTGCCGGGGCTCTGACTCACCAGCGGCGATCGCCGCCCACTTCACGCCGGGATGACTAACGGGCTTCCTGCCCGGGCTTGAAGCTCAGACCTGTTTTCCCCTCTCCGCATACCTGGCGCCCCCCGCGCCCCGCCCGCACGCCGGGGCCGCGCCGTGCGGCCAGGCCGCCTGCCATTGGCCGCCGGAAACAAAGGCGGCTCAGAGGCTAGCGCCTCCCCGTGCAAGTCCTTGCACCGCCCGCGTGCCTAGCTGCCGGCCCGCGCCGAGACCTCCCGGTGAACCGCGCCGCGGCGGCGGTCACGTGGCCGCCAGGCCGAGCCGCTGCCGCGTCGCTGGCCGAGTCCCGTGCGCCCCGCGCGGCGCTGCCGACCAGGGCCCCGTGGACCGCAGAGGGGCAGCAGGGCTCGCGTGCGCGTGGTCTCTGTGCCGTTCTGCCGGCCACCTGTCCCAGACTGCGTTTAATTCCGCCGGCAGATCAGACCGTGAGAGTGCGCGCCCCATGCGCAAAGCATTGCAGAATGTGCCGTCCTGTGTCTCTCCACAGCTCCACACAGTTCGTACACAGCACATGAGCACTTTGGGCGGAGATAGAAAGCAAAATTCCCAATTAAAATAGATGGACCAACCAATTCTATTTATCCCACTGTCCTTGATAATTTGGGACAGCATGAAAACCAACACACAGAAAAACAGAGCTAATTAAGGTCTAAACAATACCTCCTTAAATATCTTGGCTTTCGCATAAGCGACCTATGTTCCTTCAAAAAATGTTTTTCCGGCACTGAGGGGTTGATCTCAGGGCCTCACACATGCTAGGCAAGTGCTTTACCCTGAGCAGTACACCCAGCACCTTTGTTTGTTTACAGTACTGGGAGTTGAACCTAGGGCTGTGCACATGCTAGGCAAGTGTTCCACTACTGAGCCTCACCCCAAACCCCTTTTTTATCTTTTATCCTAAGACAAGTTCTTGCTAAATTACACAGACTGCCACTGGCCTCAAGTTAGCCATCCTCCTGCCTTTGCCTCCAACTCGGTGAGATTACAGGCAGGGCACGTATCACCTGCTTTATGAATGAAGAAATTGAGGCTCAAAGAGATTCTGCTCTCTTGCCCAACAATATTTTGCACATGTCTAATAAAGGTAGGGGTGAACTGTCTTTTATCTCTGGGACATCCAAGAATCTGTATACACCACCGAGATCTTTGAGGACTGTCCAGTGTGGTCTGGGGGTTGCGGGGGTTGCATTCACTAGCTCTGCTATAGGACGTTTCACTTGGAAACAGGTACAGCTTTCCCTGCCTTCCTTCCCCCAGCCACTGGCCCCGGACGGTCAGCAGAACTCCACCATTGTTTTCTGTCCAAGGCCACCCCTGGTGTGAGGGGTCTCCTCTTTTACTTTAGAATTTTCCCCAATAGCTGACCCTCCTGCCTCAAGCCACTACCACCAACCAAGTGCCCTTGAGGGCCCCACCCCTCCCACCTGTCCACTTGGCTCCTGCAGAAACTATCTCAGCAAATCCCTGGAGGGCTGCCCTGCCTCCAGAGTCAGCATCCACCCAGCCCCAACCATGTCTACTGCAAAGGTCTGGGTCAGAGCTACAGGAGACTGTGGAGTACAGGAATCTTGGGTCTCTGCACTACAACTAGCTATGCTGTGGATGAATCAGGATCGGACAGACTAACCTGGGAATATAGACACAGTCAGAAATATTGTTTCTATAAGGAAATGAATCCTGCTCTCAAAAACCAACTCAGAAATTAACTTCAGGATCAGATGGGTTCATAAAATGCAGAATCCCTGTGATGGAAACTGAATGAATAACTTTTGTCTCAGCCAGGCTGACTGCTTATTAAATATTACTTGTTGGAAAGAAGGCTCTGCCCTAAAGATGTGTGGCATGGGTACATATTGTTTGCTAATTCTTGTGTTTGGGGGACTGTTTTCGTGTGCAACCATATCTCTGTGACTCTGTTTCCCACTGGCTTCTTGGACTAATGAATCAACTGCTTGGTGCTGATTTGAAAAATTATGAGAAGCCAATTTGTGTATTATACATAGGTTGGGCATGCTTTCTGCTTATTTATTGGTCAGGAACAAATAATGTAGGCTTAAGTGTGTCTGGAAGTACCAAGTCCCCTTACTAGTAATTATATTAAAAAAAAAGAGGTTGAGGCACGAGGATGGAGAATTCAAGGCCAACCTGGGCTACATAGCAAGTTCCAGGCAAGCCTGGGCTGCAATGTAGGGAGAATCTGTCTCCCAAAACAAACAAGCAGAACAAACAACAACAAAAAGAGCTGGACTAGAATGTTCCTGTGAAGATTTTGTCCTGAAAATCCTCAAACTATCACCCATGAAGTCACCACACATGGCGTGATCCTGGGGTCACTTGGCCCTCAAGAGATTGCTCCCAAAGGACAGAAAACAAGCATGGCGGCAGAGCCACCAACATGAGCAGTCGTGGTGGGTGGGAGTGGGGTGTGCATTCTTCTGTGCGGTGACATGCTGGTGTTTATAGGGGGCGTGGTAGAAGAACATTCTGGAAACTTGAGCTGAGGAAGACTAAGGAGCCATTTTATCTGAGTAAATCTTATCAGTTTCAAAAAGCCAGATGATTCTCACAGTCAGCAAATCCACAAAGCCCAAGGATATTGACCATAATTTTATTCACTAAAAAATACAAAAAATGGAAATAAAAACGTCTCAATCTTTTAACTCTTCAGGTGTCAAATACGAAGGAATGCAATCTAGCTTTTAGAAATTTACTAAGAGGTTTGGTTCTCCCACACACAGGAAATCATGTCAGGCTGACACTGATGTCATTAATGCTGATACCAAGAACTATAATCTATCCCTCATTAAACCTCCAACAGTATCTTGATCAATAAGCTCCTGTTCCCCACTGCAGTGGGATCTTAGACTCAAACCCAAGGCCTCTCTGCAAGGAGGAAACACCTGATGTCCTCAGTCATCTGTGCACTTCTTTTTAACATAAAGTTTGCTTTTAGTGTTACTGTTTAGAAAATATTTTTTAGCAACATATGGACACAGCTGTTTGTATCTGATCTAGTTTTGACTTAAAGTGAATTACACTTTCCTTTAAAAGGGGCAACTTTCTGCTCCTCTGTTAATGTGGAAGTCAAATAATTACAAATTGATAATAAACATGTCTAGAACTTTCTTTTCCAACATAAAAAACAAGAGATACTGCCCCTGACCTCCACCCTTTTTTGGTATTTCATTTTTTGGGAGAGAACTTTCATCTGTCCTCAAGTATGAATTTAATGCACAACACTTTTTACTTAGTTTTAAACAACAAGAAGAAAAGAATAAGTGAAAATGGTCCCAAAATTTGAGTGGCTCACTCTAGCATCAGGAAAAAAAAAAAAAATCCCTGTATGGGAACTTTTATCTGTTTCTCACCTTTAAAAGATCATAATGTATACTGGTGTTTAAATACATGCCTGGCATTCAAACAACTTTTGGCAATGATGAACATACTCTATAATCTATATACCCACCATGACAGACATTAGCCACACAAGGCTCGGAAGCACATGAAATGTGGCTAGGCCCATCAGGAATGATATTTGTAATTTCATTTCATTCAAATATATTTAAAAGTAAATACCTACAAATGGCTAGTAGTTACCATATTGGAGAAGTCTTCTGCAGAGTGTTGACCAGGTAACAAAAGGGGCTAAAATGGGACTGGTCCAAGCATCACTAAATCACACATAAAAGAATCGAAAAGGAGCAGGTATGAGGTGGAGGCAAGGGGAAAACAGTAAAATCAAATTAGCAAACACTCCTCAACCACTGACTCTGAAGGAGGACAGACCCTGTCCTGAAGCACAATCAAACAATGAAGGTCTTCAGTAAACAGCTTCATTAAGAAGCTAAATGGCTGGAAAGGAGATCACAAGGTGTGTCAGTCAGCTTCCTGACACTGAGAGAAAATCTCTGAGTAGATCAACTCACCAGGAGGAAAGGTTTGTTTTGAACATGCTCTCAGAAGTTTGTCTGTGGGTGGCTGGCCCAGTTGCCTTTGGGCCAGTGGAGGGAGGGAAACAGGGAGCCTGCTGTGGTGGGAGTGTGTGGCTGAGGAGGGCTGTTCACATCCTGGGGAGGGAGCAGCTGGCAAGCAAAGAGAGAGACAGGAAAGGATTGGGGGTCCCAGGTCCCCTCCAAGGGTACCCTCCCAATGATCCAACAACATCCTACTGGGCTCACCCCCCAACAGAACCACAGGCTGGGGACCAGGCCTTCCACACGCAGACCTTTGGGGGACATTTGGGGTCCAGAATGTAGCACAAGGAAATACCTTTCAATTTGCCCAGCAAAACAGGCAGAAAGGAAGCCAGGATCCCTTTGGGTTGAAAACTCCCAGAGGCAGTAAGGTAAAAGGGAAGATGGAATGGGAGGGGCTCCAGGCCACCAGAAGGAAGCTCCATGACCCCACATCCAGAGGTGGTTGTGGAGAGGGCTCCCACCAGAGTGCAACTGGACAACTGGACATTTCTCCAGTGGTCATTTGAAAGGCATCCAGGGCTAAGTTTGGAGAGATGTATATTAAATATCATAGCTACTGGTGGGTTTATAGAAAGTGACAGTGTTTTTCATGACAGACTACCTAAGGACCTGGTTTCTTATTATCTTTCATTTGTTGTTAGGTGCCGTCGAGTCAGTATCCAACTCATAGCGACCCTCTGTACAACAGGCGAAACACTAGTGTCAGTGCTTCTCTGCTGTTCATAGAGTTTTCAATGGCAGACTGATTTGGGGGAGTGGGTTGCTGGGTCCATCTCCCAAGCCTACAGCACTTGGTGTTTCCAGGTGGTCTCCCATCCAAGTACTAACCAGGCCCGACCCTGCTAAGCTTCCGATATCTGACGGGATCAGATGCCACAGGGCTACAGCTGCAGGCATCTCTCCTTTAGCAAAGTAAAAATGGCTCACTGCCCTGGAGAGCACACCATTGTCTGTTGGGGTGGTTGGCATCCCCATCGGGATGTGTCCTTTTTTCCCCACAGCCTTCCTTCTCCTACCAGTCCCTTCTCTGTCTGGATAATTGAAGTCCTGCTGTGAAATGGTTTTCGATGCTCCTACCTCCAACTTTGCTAGGAGTGGACAGCCTGACAGAATCTTCCTACCGAGAGAGGGGCTTAGGGTGAGAGGAGAGGACGTTACCACTCACCAAGCACCTACTGTTGTGAGTGCTGTGCCCATAACCATACCTGTGACTGCAGCACCCCAAGTTTAAGCACCTTGAGGAAATATCCTCCCCCATTAAAAGAAGGAAGCAGCTTGTCCAAGGACACGGAGCTCATTAGTAACAAAGCTGGGACTAGAGCTCAGATTTTAATTGGGTGGATTCCAGGGCTCTGTGAGCCATGGCAGAGGGCTGAGCCTCCCCCACAGCTCATTTCTAGGATGAATGAGATTAAACCTGGCCGAGCCACTATTGGCACTCTGAACCCTCACACACCACAGAAAGGCCAAGGATCCGGCAGAGCTAGGGCCACCAGCGGCCCTCTCAGGGCCTCAGGAGTCTAGGCCACTGGCAGTGGGGGACAGCAGGCTGGAGATATCTACAGAACCTCAAGCCACTTCCTGGAATGGAACTTGTTTGTTATTCTGATATCACTTAGGTTTTTCCTTCTCTTTTTTTTTTCTTTTTCTTTTCTTTTTCTTTTTCTTTTTTTTTGCTTTTTGTTTTAAAATTTTGCAGACTATAGACACTGGGCCAGGCATTGGTGCTGAGCAGTGGATGTCCCAGGGGACCAGAGGGTGGACTGCTCAGAGCCCCACCCACCCTTCCCCCGCAGGGCAGCATCTTTCCCCCTAGCTCCCAGGCTGGAATCTCAGGCTGAGGGGGGAGGGGGGCAGGTCCAGCCCCTACTGGCAGGCCCCTCAGCGCCTGCAGCGCTGCCACAAGGATGCTCAGGAATGCAACACCTGTAAGAGCAGGAGCAGCAAAGAAGTCACCTGTCCACCTGATCCACCCAGGGGGAGGAGCCCAGGGAAGCCTGCACTGCAGGTGTGGACTGCACCATCTGGTGAGCTCCTGGTCCCAAGCACTGAATGTGGCCTAGGGCTGATAATCTCCTGATGTTTGATGCCTCCCACCCAGTGAGTTAGCTCTGCTCTGCTCTTCCCACTCAGTCAGGGCCTTCAGGGCTTCAACTTTTCAGCAAAGGCTAGGAACTGGGCTGAAAGGAGAAGGGAGGGTGCACAACTGTTACCTCACCTGGGCCGCTCACCTGGCTCCTGCAGCACCCTGACTGCAAGCTCTTCTTTGGGGAAATCAGCACCTTGTCAAAAGAAAAGAGAAAAACGATACATATGCACACAGATGTACACAGGCACATATATACACGTGCATACCCATACATGCACACACATACACATGTGTACAAAACATGCATGTATATGCACACATATACACCTGCATTACACATACACACTTGCCTGTATATACACAGGTGTACAGAGATGCACCTATGTGCACACATACACATCTGCACGCACAGATGCACACACATATATACACACCCTCAGCCATATACACACATACACACCTGCATGCACAGATACCCCCCACACTGACCTATATATATATGCACGTGTGTATACACATGCCCATATACGCATGTGTACACATGCTTATGTGCACACATATGTACCCGCATGCAGGCACCCATGCACCATCACCTATACACACACATGTACACATACTCATGTGCACACTAATGTCCTCCCACACATGTGTACATACCAACTCTGCACAGTCCCAGCAGCACTCTCAAGGTGCTGTCACTTCTAGGGAGGGGCACCAGGACCTCAGGGTGGAGAACACACCCAGGGGCGTTCTCCTAAGAGCCCCTGAGGCCATGTGTACATGCCTGGCCTCCCTGGCCCTGCCAGCCACATAACCTCTCTATGAACTTCAGTGCCGCCTTCACTTTGCATTTTTGTCTCAGTGATTTCGTGAACAAATCATTATGCTGGTAAAATGTCAAGTGCTGTTTTCCTTGGCAGATACAGCGCCTGGGGTAAGGGGAAAGGAACATTCCTACTACCCTTTTTAAACACTGCAGCGATAACTGGGACGTTAGGCAGCCTGGTCCCTGAGCAGGGATGCTGGTAGGCCCTGTCAGCACGGCGGGCGCTGCCCTATCCCTCGGACGCCAGGGCCTGCTGCGCTCCACCATGCCACACTGAGGACCTGTGCACGTCATCAGGCCTTTGCCTGGGCCACGGCTGAAAGCAAGCTGAGAAGAGGCTGAGAGGAGGTGTGGATTTTTCTGGGAATTGGCCTGCTTGTGGCAGAGATCAAGGCAAGGCCTGCGTGCCCACGGCAGGCCCCGTGTCCTGCTCCCCACACGCCCTGCGACCCCTGCTCTCGGAGTCACACTCACGCGTTGGCCCCTAGCCTGTTGCAGGAGTGCTCACTTGTAATTTGCGCTGACTTGGGGCTGGGATTTAGCTCAGTTGGTAGAGCGCTGCGCTGCAGTCTCTGAGGTCCCGAGTTCAATTCCCAGTACCACAAAAATGGGAGAAGGGCCTGGCAATCCACTCCCAAGGCAATCCCGAAACAGTCAGCCATTGAAAACCCTATAAGGGTCGCTATGAGTCGGATACCGACTCGACGGCACCTAACAACAACAACAACTTACCTCGCAAACTGCTTAGAGCGGAAATCCTCTGGCAGCTCCTTTAACAACTCACGTGAAAAGTCAGCCAGTGAACATGGCTGCAGACCCCTCTGAGGAGCTGTTTCGTGGCTGACAGTACATTGTCGTTGGAAGGAACTTTCTGGCCATTCTTCATTTGCACCTCAGAGAGGAAGTTAAAAGGGCCTGAGGACAAGGCCCCTTTTTACCCCAGCAGCCGAAAAGATCCACCAGAAGAACCTTCCCAACTCCACTTCTCTGTCACCACCTGCAGCAGGTCAGGCAGGTGGTCAGCCATAGGCAGGGCATTGAACCCGACCTCAGCGTGGCCACCCACATGACAGGCCTGGCCAACAGCCTGGAGGGGAGCAGCATTCCAGGGCCCCAGGGGTGCTCCCCAGAGTGCCTAAGCACGCGTGCCATGCCAACCGGCAGCTTTGCGCCACACGGCGCTAGCTGGGCCATTGCTCCTGGGAGGCCATCTTCTCTTTCATGCCATCTGTCCGGGGGTGCCAGGAGGCCTTTTCTTTGTCTCCTGCAGGGAACCACCACCCCTCTGGCAGAAGTGGAAGAGGCCCACCGATGGGACCTTCCTTGTGGAAGAGGGGTCTGGAGCATTCCCCCAGAGCATGGACAGAGCCACTTCTCACTGGGATCTGGGACACACCCGGCAAGCTTCCACAGCCCCTCAGAATTACCATCCTCCTCTCCCTTGTGGCCCACCCACTGCATCCAGTGCAGCTACAACATGCAAAGCTCTTCCAAGAGGGCCAGTTGCAGCTGTCAAAGATCATGATTTCGGCCACCTGTTCGCTGGCTGTGCTCAAGAAGAGGGGATGGTGTCTATTGGCCCCTGCTGCCTGGAGGCACGATCACAACAAGGCTCTATTGACCATCTCCTGCAGGACTCAGAGAAGGACAGTGCAGAAATGCTTTCCTAACACACCAGCCCCAGCACTGGCCTCCTGCCAAGGTAGGTGCTCCGGGGGCAGCTCAAGGACCCACCCTGGATCCGACAACAGCCTCTCCTGCCGTGACACCCAGAAGAAGGCCGGTCCTGCACTCCACCCCCCACTAATCCAAGGCGGTTCATGGAAGGGCAGGAAGGCATCGCGTGGGCGGGCGACAGAAAGGTGCGCCTGCCAGCCTCCAGGGCCCCGTCCGGAACACACACCCTGTACCGCACAGTCTCCACGGTGTCTTCTGCAGGAGGCACCACGGAAGTCACACGGAGCAGCTCACGCAAGTGCACCGCCCATTCCCCACATGGCCCCAAGAAAAGCACAGCAACCCTTGGGTCACCCTGCACTGTCCCTCCCCCCACTGGTGTGGCTGGGTATCAGCAGCATCTGTGTCACCTGGGATGTGGAGATGGGTGCTCTGCTCTGCTAACAACCACAGTCCCTCTACAGGCCACTGCAGCAGGGGTGGGGCAGCTCACAGAACCTGTGCTATTCAGCCAGAAACGGTAGGAGGCGGGCGCGGTGTCCATGCCTGTGATACCACCAACCTGAGAGGCAGAGGCAGGATGGGGTAGGCTCGAGGCCAGAGGCAGCCTGTGTAGTTTAGTGAGACCTTGTCTCGAGATAAAAAACAAAACAGGGGGCTAGGGGTACAGCCCAGTTGTAGATCACTTGGCATTTGCACAGTACGCCCTATGCCCCCGGTTCTGAAAAAAAAAAAAAAAACACCTAGAACCACACATGTAATCCACAGGTGAACCTTGCGGCCCTCGGCAGTTACCCAGGCCTGTGAGCTGTGCCCCAGATCCTCACAGCCCTTTGGGGGCAAGCAGCACAGTCTGTGGGTACAGAGCTCTGCTGCACACCCTCCCACTCATGGTGTATGGACCCCACGCCCAGCAGTGCCCAGATGTGAAGGGTCCCCCAGTGAGTCCCACATTGCTCCTCTGCGTTATGCTCAGAGGACCTTGGCGCCAAGCCACAGGAAGCCACCAAGGTGCCCTGCATCAAAATCCAAGTGAAAAAGCTAGTCTGGAAAGGCTTGTCTGCTGCGTGGTTTCAACAGGGGTGATGTGCTGGAAAAGGAAAACTGTGGCAAGCAGTGAGAAGCTGGTGCATGTGTGGGGGCAAGGGACACATGGCAATTCTCTGTCTTAGCTCAACTTTGCTGGGAACCCAAAACTGCTCTAAAAAATAAAGCTGATTTAAAAATATTGGCAGGCTTCCTATTAGGCAACTTGCTTTCCTCAAGATGGAGCTGATAAGAATAAAAGTTAGTGGTTATTGAATTCTTATGTATCAAACCCTCTGGTTAAGATTATCGTCTCCAGACTGCAGAAGGAAAGCTTATAGCACAGAAAAGTTAAGTAATTTTCCTGAAGTCACACAGTACCAAATGACAGAGCAGATACTTTTCATTTAATTCAATTAATTTATATTGCAGGTGGGACTAATGGAGCTACCAGTTTTTCTTCAAGAAACTCAAAAGCTTTGAAATATCAACTCTGTTCCAGAGTCAGAAACATTGTGCCCTCAGCTTTGGGAATATCTGTCTTTGATGGAGCCTTTGTCTGTTTTCTCTTGGTATACCTAAGTACCACAGGTCAGACAATTTCTTTCATCTTCTTTTCCTTCTTTCTTTTCTTTCTTTCTTTCCTTTCTTTTTTTCCTTTCTTTCTTTTTTTTTTTTTTCTTCCTTTCCTTCATAGTACTTGAGGGTTGAACCCTCATGTATACTTTGCAAGTATTCTATCACCACTGGGCTGCGTTCCCAGCCCCTTGCTTTTTTACTTTGAGACAGGATCTCCCTAAGTTACACAGGCTGCCTCTGACCTCGAACCTTCGATCCTCTTACCTCAGCCTCCCTAGTCGCTGGGATTACAGAAATGCACCACAGCACCCAGCCAAGACAAGCAATTTATTCAGCAAAGAAAACCACTAGTATTTGTTACAGGTCTGGAGACTGGTAAACCCCAAATCCTGGGGCCCTGGTCTGGTGAGACCTCTTGCCCATGCAGGGCTTGAGGTGAAGAGGCCCAGGCACACCGGGTGAGCCACTCTCTGTCTGCCAGGAATGTCTGGACCCCTACACAGGGGCAATTTCTGCCCCTACACAGGGGCAGAGTCCTGTGGCCTCTTCACACCTCTGCATAGGGACCAGATTCAAGAGAGGGTTGGAATCAGGGCACCCCACCTCGAGGGAAGGTTGTGTGCTAGGGTGTATACACATTCCCAGCCAACCCTCCTGGGGTCCCTGCCCTCCATGGCCACAGGCCCCTTGCACACTCAAAGCCCTCCGCTGTGCACCCTGTGCCTGCTCTCACTACAGAGCGCTGCCGTGGGCTGGAGGAGAGCAGGCTCTCTCGGTGGTGGGGGGCTTCTCTCCATTCGCCCATACTCGTTCTCCCACACCTATTAACAAGCCCCCCACAATACACACAGAAGCATGCTCTTGCTCATTTGCTCTCTCCTGTCCAGGGGGTTCAGAAGGGACAGTTGTTCTCAGCTGAATGAGGACTCAGAAAATAATAACAGTTTAAGAGCTAACAGTTGGTAGACACCACCCTGCGATAAGCACTGCTCTGAGTACAAGGCGTATGTCTTCATATTTAACATCTGCAACAACTCTGTGAAATAGGACTTGTTAGCCCTTTATTGTAGATGGGAAAAGGGAGACAGATTAAGTCACTAGCCTGAAGCCATCCAGCTAGTATGTAATAGAGGTAGCAGCTGACCCCATGAGTCCAAACCATGGCTTTCTCCCCTCCATTTTTATATGAAGGAATACAGAGCAAATAAAACCCCCACGTCTGTCCATTTGTCTTACTGTGGGGGCTTGCGTGTTGCTGTGATGCTGAAAGCTATGCCACCAGTATTATAGATCCCAGCAGGGTCACCCATGATAGACAGGTTTCAGTTGAGCTTCCAGACTCAGACTAGGGAGAAGGACAAATTATGGATAGTAGAAGAAGGAAATACCAGAGCCCTTAGTTGTACATGGGAGGAATCTGCACATGGACCAGGTGGCAGTCGTTTGAACAGAACAAGGCAACACTGCTGGGTTTAAAGTCAAGAAAGGTGTGCGTTAGGGCTGTATCCTTTCACCTTATCTCTTCAATCTCTATGCTGAGCAAATAATTCAAGAAGCCGGACTTTATGAAGAAGAACGTGGCATCAGGATTGGAGGAAGACTCATTAACAACCTGCATTATGCAGATGACACAACTCTGCTTGCTGAGAGTGAGGGAGATTTGACACATTTACTGATGAAGATCAAAGAACACAGCCTTCAGTATGGATTGTGCCTCAACATCAACAAAACAAAAATCTTTACAACTGGGTCAGTAAGCAACTGCATGATAAATGGAGAAAAGATTGAGGTTGTCCAAAATTTTGCTTTACTTGGATCTGCAATCAACACCCACAGAATCAGCAGTCAAGAAATCAAAAGACACATTGCCTTAGGAAAAGCTATTGCAATAGACTTATTTAAAGTGCTGAAAAGTAAAGACATCACATTGAAGACAAAGGTGTGTCTGACATGCCACGGTATTTTTAGTCGCATCATATGGTTGTGAAAGCTGGACGTTGACAGGAGAATGGATGTTCTGAATTATGGTGCTGGAGATGAATACTAAATATACAATGGGCTGCCTAAAGAACCAACAGATCTGTCCTAGAAGAAGTGCAACCAGAGTGCTTCTTGGAAGCAAGGATGGCTAGACTGTGTCTTACATATTTTGGACATGTTGTCAGGAGGGACCAATTCCTGGAGAAGGACATTGTGGGTGGGATAGTCGCATGTCAGCAAAAAAAGGAAGACCCTGTACTAGATGGATTGACACAGTGTATGCAATAATGGGCTTAAAACATAAAAAAAGATCATTTGCCTGGCACAGATGTTTCATTCTGTTGCATATGGGGTCTCTCAACAGGTTCTATTGACCCAACTCAACAACACCTGACAACAAATCCATATGCAGTTACTATTAGTTCCCAGTAGAGCACCTTATCTTCTAACTCAATCAAATTCCAGCTGAGTAATGGGCAAATCTCTCTGAATTACAATGCCCATGGCATGGACATTGCAGAGTGACAGAAGGTAAGATTTATACAGGTTACTTCATGCTGTCCCCTCAATGTGAAGTATTTTTAAAAATACAAATGCCGCAGTCAACCTCAGTATTATCCATCACAGGACATAAAGGCTGATAACCCAGACTGAACTAGAGAGAAGCTGTGTTAATAGACTGGACACAGGTTGTGACCAGGAGCTGCTCTGTCTCCAGGTGGGTGATCCCGCTGTCCTCCTGCATCACTAAGAGCTATTGGGAAGGAGGCTCTTGGCCCTGGCGCCATCCACACATGGTGCTCCATCTCCCAGCCTCTTCATGCCAATGCTATAATATGAATGGGTTTCATTTGAGATGATCTGGGTCCATGACAACTTTCCATTAGGTCCTGAGCCCATAATAACTGCATGCCAAACTCTAAAAGATATTTTGGAAAGGGATTGTTAGTAGCAAGGCACAGTTTCCTGAAACAAGCACTTCCTACTTAGCTGTGGCACAGAACATGAAGGTCCACTCAAAATAGCCTGCTGAGGTACCGCATGCTCCTGCAGAACCAGGTGGGAGCTCCCGTACCCAGGCAAAACACCTGTTGTTAAGGACTGTGTTAGGCCACAGGCCAAAAACTGTGTTCCTGTCCTTGGTTAGGAACATCAGTCCTATTTATGAAACCCTCCAATACTAAATGTATGTTTTTAAAAGCAAGTCCTAAGAAGGAACACCTGAACCTATTATTATCATTGTTCATTGTTGTTATCATTTTGCAGAATGCGGGGGGGAGGTTGAATCCAAGGCCTCATCCACGCTAGGCAAGTGGTTTATCACTGAGCTCTACCCCCAGACCATTTTTACTTTTTATTTTGAGAGCCTTGCTAAACTCTGCCCTGGCCTCAAACTTATGATCTTCCTGCCTCAGCCTCCAAAGTCACTGGGATTACAGATGGGCACCAGGGCCCCTAGCTCTAGACTTATTTTTCTCAAAACAAAATTTTTTCACTGAAACCATTTCAGGTTCTACCTATTAGCTTACCAAACCCTGCATTAATCAGTGCAAAATTTGGGTCAACTAGTGCAATTGATATGAAATGAGAACTTTGAGAAAGTACATGATTAAGTGGAATTACGAGTCTATGGGAAATATTAAACATGAAAACTCAAATCCAAAGAACAATGTAGGATCACAGTAACTTTTAAAGCACTCTGCCATCCAGCTGTCCTCTATGGAGCTTGGATGTCTGACTCCGGTACTGTCCTGACCCATCTAGCCTCTTCTAGATCTTGCCCTTTATTTGTGAAGAGTTGGAATGCCTATTTTAATATTGAGTTAAATAAGTTCTAAGGTTTTAAAACATAGTTATATAGAAATCTTGCCTTGCTCAAGATATACTATGCATTCTATGGATAAGAACTATAGTTTTTGCTCTCTTTCATAATAACTACAGGGCTTAAAGCTGATGTACAAGAAGATGCTTATTTAGCTTAAATAAACAGGAGTCTGTGTTCCTTTTATGATCTGAACTAGAGGGGGAAAATCACACTGAATCCTGGAGGTATCACCTATTTTCTGTTTTTTGGGTTCTTTCCTAGAGCCTTCCCTGACCATGGCAGGCAAGTGCTCTACCACTCAGCACTCACTCCCAGCCCAGCACTCCCAGCCCCTTGTCTTATTTATTTCAAAGCAAGGTCTCACTAAATTGCACAGGTTGCCTCAGGCCTCGAACTCTCAATCCTCCTTCTCAGTTTCCTGAGTTGCTGGGATTATAGTCATGTGCCACAGTGCCTGGCTAAAAGTTTCAATATTTTTTTCTCCCCATAGTACTTGGGTTGGACCCAGAGCCTCACACATGCTGGGCAACTGCTCCACCACTGAGCTGAAGGCCAGGTCTGGAGGTGCCAGTTTTAAGCTGTGGAACAGTCATTCCCTGAGGAAGGTATAAACATTGAACCTTTCTCATATCCCCAATATAAGACATGTAAGACATGTGCAAAGAGAAGGAGACAGAAAACCAAATGGGAAGAATATGCTCTGTGTTTCTTAAGCTTAAGGAATTGAAGGAAAAATTCAAGTCTCGAGTGGCAATAGTGAAAGATTCTACAGGGAAAATATTAAATGATGCAGGAAGCATCAAAAGAAGATGGAAGGAATATACAGAGTCATTATACAAAAAAGAATTGGTAGATGACCAACCACTTCAAGAGGTTGCATATGAAGAGGAACCAATGGTATTGAAGGATAAAATGAAAGCTTCCTTGAAAGAATTGGCTAAACACAAGGCTCCAGGAATTGATGGAATAGCAATAGAGATGTTTCAAAAAACAGATGCAGCACTGGACGTGCTAACATGTTCATACCAAGAGATTTAGAAAACAGTTACTTGGCCAACTGACTGGAAAAGATCCATATTTGTGCCTATTCCCCAAAAAGGGGCTCCAACTGAATGTGGAAACTATCGAACAATGTCATTAATATCACACACAAGCAAAATTTTACTAAAGATCATTCAAAAGCAACTGCAGCAGTATATAGACGGAATTACTGCAAAATCAAGCGGGGTTCAGAAGAGGGCGGGGAACCAGGGACATCATTGCTGATGTCAGGTAGACATTAGCTGAGAGAAGAGAATATCAGAAAGATATCTATCTGTTTTATTGATTATACAAAGGCATCTGACTGTGTGGATCATAACAAATTATGCATAACACTTAGAAAAATGGGAATACCAGAACATCTAATTATACTCATGAGGAACCTATACATGAGTCAGGAAGCAGTTGTTGGAATAGAACAAGAAAACACTGCCTGGTTTAAAGTTAAGAAAGGTGTGCTCCAGGGCTGTATACTTTCACCATATCTCTTCAATTTCTATGCTGAGCAAATAATCTGAGAAGCTGGACTTTATGAGGAAGAACACTGCATTAGGATTGGAGGAAGACTCATTAACAACCTCCATTATGCAGATGACACAACTCTGCTTGCTGAAGGTGAAGAAGATTTAAAACATTTACTGATGAAGATCAAAGAACATAGCCTTCGGTATGGATTGTGACTAAACATCAATAAAACAAAAATCTTTACAACTGGGTCAGTATACAACTTCACAATAAATGAAGAAATGATTGAGGTTGTCCATGATTTTACTTTCCTTGGTTCTACAATCAACACCCATGGAAGCAACAGTAGAAATCAAAGGTGCATTGCTTTGGAAAAAGCTGTGTCAAAAGATCTCTTTTAAGTATTGAAAAGTAAAGATGTCACATGGAAGACGAAGGTGTGCCAGACTCATGCCATGTATTTTCAGTCACATCTTATGGTTGTGAAAGCTGGACATTAAACAAGGGAGACAGGAGAAGAATTGATGCTTCTGAATTATGTTGCTGGAGACGAATATTGCATATACCACGGATTGCCAAAAGTACCCACAGATCTGTCCTAGAGCAAGTACAACCAGAGTGCTCCTTGGATGCAAGGTTGGCTAGAATGTGTCTTGCATATTTCGGACAGGCAGTCAGGAGAAACCAATCCCTGGAGAAGGACATCATGTTTGGGAGAGTGGCTGGTCAGCGAAAAAAAGGAAAACATTCCACCAGATGAATTGACACAGTGTCTGCAACAGTGGTCTTAGACATAAATTAGATCATGTGCCTGGCACAGAATCGAGAAGTGTTTCTATGAGCTGTACATAGTTTTGTTATGAGTCAGACTTGGTTCTATGGCACCTAACAACACAACACAACAGGTATGATTTACAGTACAGGGAAGGGTATATGTAAGTTACCTGCCATTTTATATAAGGGACTAGAGCATCCATGGATTTTGGTATCTGTCAGGGGTGGGAAGTGTCCTGGAATCAATTCCTAGTGGATACCTAGGGATGACCATGTACAACGTGAGACATGTGGTCATCAACTTGATTTGCCCATCCTACAATATGTTTTTGTTGTTGTTGTTGTTAGGTGCTGCCTAGTTGGGTCTGCCTAATAGTGACCCTCATAGGGTTTTCACTGGCTAATTATGTTGGGATTTTTTTCAGGAGTGGGCTGCCATATCCTTCTCCTGTTTTTGCAGTGCTGAGGATCCAACCCAATGCCTCAGAGAGTACAGAGCAGTGCTCCACCGACTGACCTAAACGCTATCCCCAGTCTACTATATATATGTGTTAAAATATCACATTGTATTCCATAATCATGTAAAATTGCCAATAAAACTAAATATAAATAATTTTAAATGCTTACAGTTTTTGAGTTATACTTCAATAACTCATGTAAATAGGGGATTTTTTTTCTACCTCAAGCTTACCAGTACTGCCATGACATCCATTGTAAAGAGTGAAATTTTTAAGATACTTGTAGTTTTTTGGGATACAGATACTACAACATTCTCTAGTGAACCTACAACTGAATCCTTGTGCCAAATTTACCAAGATCCGTCATGCTTGCCTGGTGGACATCATGTGGTCTAGATTTGCGTAACACTTGATTAGAACAAATGTCTATTCTTTCCCTTTGTATCTTGTGGTGCAGTTAATTATCTCTTCTTGGCATGTCTCACTTAGCACTAAAATAGGAATCAAGTGATTTTATTAAATCAGCAAAAGCAAAGAGGCTCCTTATCCTTATAACTGTAAGGCTTTCTTGTTAATCATTAAAAAGAAAAATGTAGCAGAGTAAAAATGTTAACATATATTGCCCTCATCTAGTTAATATTGTAAATCATATCTTGTTCCTCAGATAAAACACTTAGAAACTCAGAGTACTCCACATGACAAGCAGATATTGACTGACTTTCCTGAGGTCAGCAAAGAAAACATGTTCTGTAATGATACAATACCCATGGTAACAGGTGCCAAAGAATCTCAGCTGCTTGTGCAGTCAGAGACAAAGAGGGAGGGGGAAAAGAGACTGGAGGGGGGAGGGAGAGAGAGAGAGAGAGAGAGAGAGAGAGAGAGAGAGAGAGATACACTGATAATTAGCACTGTCCGGAGTTACTCTATGTCTTACTCTTGTAGGATTGTACTTCTGACCCTCTATTGGGTGATGAGGCCATATAGTTGTTCTACTCAGAAGCTGTGAATGGAATTGTCAGTTCCTGGCCAAATGGCAATTGCTAATGCTAGACTTGTGAGAATTCTCTCTCCCTGTGACCGGTGGCTGGCAATTTTCAAGAAGGTGACAGGTTTCTCAGCATAGTTTCTGAGCAACAAAAATACTCAGAGCTGTGCTGAAACACCTGGCCATATAGCACATCTGCTCCACGCACTGAGACACAGACCCAGACAGGGTCACTGCAACAGAGCACAGCCTGTCGTGCCATCTAAACTGAGGCAGGACAAGAGCAAGTGTGTAGGGGCCTATTGCATCTAAAAGGAAAGATAGAATGTAGATCTCTCCCTACATAACCCACACTCCAACCAAACTGCTTCAGAGTACATGACCATAAAAACATCCAGAGAAAGATTTCACAACACTCCTTGGCAAGCTATGTAACAATTGTGATAGCCAGTAAATTCTTCTTACTATCTAACTTAAATCTTTTCTGCTGTAATTCAAAACCATTTACTCATCTACTGGATTTTATGGATATTAAAGTTGTTCTAAATGCTGCCTGAATCTATTAATTGTACTCTCTTCTTAAAAGGCTATATACAACATGGTGTACAAGTGGTGGTGCATGCCAGTAATCCCAGCGACTCGGGAAGCAGAGGCAGGAAGTGTGTGAGTTTGAGGCCAGAGGCAGCCTGCATAATTTAGTGAGACCCTGTCTCAAAATATAAGATAAAAAATGGCTTGGGGGATGCAACTCAGAGGTAAAGCCCTTGCAAAGTATGTGTGAGGCTCTGGGTTCCGTCCCCAAGTACCATACTGGGGGAAAAAAAATAAAAGAAGAAAGAAGAAAAAGAAAGAAAGAAAGAAAGAGAGAGAGAGAAAGAGAGAGAGAGAGAGAGAGAGAGGGAGGGAGGGAGGGAGGGAGGGAGGGAAGAAGGAGAGAAAGGAAGGAAGAAAAAAAGAAAAAATGAAGCTCTCACTTAGAGAGGTCCTACACAAATAAATCCAGGCAGGGAAAGAGCCTGGACTCATCTAGTCTGGCCAGGGTCCTCTGGTGTGGCCATGACCTTGCTACCTCCTGCCCACACATATAAGAAACACATTTACACAGAACTCAGCAGTCGTCAAGGGGACTGTCCTCACCGTCGGGGCAGACTCAGAGCCCAGAAGTTCACTCACAGCCTCTCACCAGCCCATGGGGACTCAGCCCTGCTGCCTTCTCCAGTCCAGACACTAATTCCAGGGTTACAGCTCCTCTAATCTCATGTATAAGCCCATAAGAAACAGGACAAACAAAGGAAAACACAGACCATGAATCCAGCCAGCTGAGCTTTCAAAATCATGTCACATTTTGGGTACAAAATGATGTCTCACAATTTGAATATAAAAATGTCTTCGATATGCTCTGTGTTCAATAAATAGCCTACCAATACAGGAATAACTGGAAGAATGAATGAAAGTTCTGACTTCCTTCTTTCAGCCTCTTTACCCCACACATTCTTTTTGGAACACTGACTCTCAGGGTGAATCTCAGCCAAAGAGTGCAAAGCATGGCTGTTGGCATGGAAACTGGTGGGGCCTTTAATTTTATGGATCCTATATTATTCTGTGGCACAGTGAACTATATGTCTTATCCAAGGCACCCAAAGAGAACTCTGGCTATGGAGCAAATTCTTTTACAAGCTGCATTTGTAAAATGTAGTTTACAAATTACTGAAAACAATCCATTTGGAAAATTTTCAGCTGCCATTTTGTTTAAAGATGGAGCACTCAAACTAAAATTAAGTCTCAGCTCAATCCAAACATCCCTTAATAGAGTGCCAGTGCTTCACCCAAGTCAGTCAACTTCTTTTTAGGTTGCCAGGAAGCAGAGAGAAAATATGAAGTAGGAAACAGGCAGGTTCAAACAGAGCCTTCCCTTGTCCTTGGTGTGGAAAATGACATGGGCCTGCCGGCAGCTGGCAAGCAGTTCACCATATGCTAAAGGCACTGGCTGAATCTGGGGTATCCCAGAAGCAAACCCTGAGACAGGCTTTAAATGTACATCATGTACTTGGGATGTGATCCCAAGAGAAACTCAGACAAGGACATCAAGACAGACAAGGGTGGAAAGTTCATGGAAGAATCAATGAAAGGTGCCTCCTACAGGCAGACCCTGGGGAAGACATCGAGGGTGGTCCCCTTGAGGGGAAGTGGAAGATGTATCCACAGATTCTCCCACCTACTGAGGGTCCTCCCAATCCTCCCTGACTGATAAAGGGTCCCGGAAAGGAACAACCACAGATGGTCTGCTGGGCAATCTGGAGTCACCTGGGTCAACCTACCCACTCCTTCATTTTTGTAACTTAAATGTCTCTTTCTCATAAATATCAGGTTCAGTCTCAGCCTAAATATTCTCACCAACCTCCTCACACAGGAACAGATACTGCTTTTTCTGGGCGTTTGCTCCTGGACCCTGGTGTTCCCTGAAAGGGGGTGGCAGGGTGGTGGGCGGAGCCATTGGCACCCCTGCTGAGGTGGTGGGGAGGCCCCATCACTGTGGGCTAGCGTCTCTCCCAGGACTTCTGCTTGTCATAGACACATTTACTCACTCTGTTTTACTCCAGGTTCTGACTATTACTGTCTATTCTTCCCACTATCTAAAATAGCATCCAGACTTACAAGGATATTCACGACATATTTACATGCGCTTTCCTAGCTTGGAAATGTCAGGCAAAGCAAGACTGCCTTGTTTTCTCCACAAGTCTGAAGGATAAATTGGGTAGGTATGAAATGCCTCGCACATACAGAACCAGACGCTCTCAGAAATCAGGCAGCCACCATGCCCGTGCTGAGGTACTGACCACTCTACTCACCTGCTATTCTGTCCAACCACTAAAGGGAAAAACAGCGTCAATTTTCTGACAGCTTTTCCAAAGAATAGAAAACAAGAGAAGAGCAACCAACTTGTTGTATGAAGGTAGCATGGATTTCTTATCAAACCAATAAGCATATTCCTAGAAGGAAAATTTTCAGACTGGTGTCTCCTTTAGGCACGGAGACAAACATTTTAAACAACGTCTTAACAAGTTAAATCTACTGTTATAAAAAGTGTAATACTTCCTTTACAAAATGCTTTTCTTTTATTCTCTCTTCAACGTCAAATTTAGATTTCTTGTTGTATCAATGAGCTACAAAAGATTAATTTATTGGAGTTTCCTTGAACTGAGGAAGCAGACTATTACAACTCATCAACTGAATTTCCTATGCCTAGGTTTTCTGATGCACTTAAATATTACAATTGATTTTCAACTTCTCTCGTATATCCCATATTATATTACTAAGGGGGAATATTTGAATAATATCTATAAAATTGGCCACTTTCTCTCATTCCATCAACCTGAACCTACAGAGACATTAGAACTCTCATCCTATGAAAAACAGTACACTGAACACCAGGTGCACTGATCTTAGCTCTGTACTTAAAAAATCTCTCAAAACTATTTTAGTTTCCTTTTTTTATAGACAGCACAATCTATAGCATGTGAGATTTTTTTTTGGGGGGGTGCGGTTCAGACCAAATTTCTCAAATGCTTACTCAATCCCCAGAAGCAAGTGCTCAACCTCTGCTGATTTTGTATTTTCTCTGTTTTTGACAAAACTCCCAAGTACTTCTCTTCTGCTTTTGGCCATGCCCAAATCCATTCCCACTTGGCCCACCAGCCAGGTGGATGGACCATGGGTCTTTCCTTTCTGTCTCTTCTTGGTTTACAAATTGAATCAAAGACCAGCTTGGTTGAGTAGCTGGTTCACAGCTAAGTGCCGATAATTTTAAAAGTCCAGCTATGCCTCTTTGTCTCACTGCCTTATGGAAATGTTTTAACTTTTTACAATTAGCTTGTAATTGTTAACTATTTTGTTGATGTTTTAAAATAGGGGGCACAAGTATTTTGTCAGTAGGAAGGAAGTGACATACATACTAAATTTATTGTAATTTTCTAGTGGCTGGTGAAAATGCCATATTCAAATGGATAAAATGACATCAAATATTGTGTAGGCTAATCAGAAGAAATTTTATACACTTTCCCCAGGAGAACTATGCAGCAACTCTGCCCTAATCACACATCAGTGTGTTTTATAGCCCATGATTTTATAGTCCATGATCTAAAACCCACAAAACAGGATTTGTTACCAAATTATGTTTTGCTCTTATCTGTTATCCCATTATTGTAAAGTTTTTATTTATAAACACTGTACTATTTTGAGATGGTCAGAGAAAAATCAGTAAACCTTGTTGTTGTTGTTGTTGTTAGGTGCGGTCGAGTCGGTATCCGACTCATAGCGACCCTCTGTACAACAGGGGAAACACTATTGTCAGTGCTTCTCTGCTGTTCATAGGGTTTTCAATGGCAGATTGATTTTTTGGGAGGGGGTTGCCAGGTCCTTCTCCCAAGCCTACAGCTTCTGGTGTTCCCAGGCGGTCTCCCATCCAGGAACTAACCAGGCCCAACCCTGCTTAGCTTCCGAGATCTGACAGATCAGATGCCACAGGGCTACCGCTTCAGGCCCAGTAAACCTTAGGATGTGTAAACACTTTTGCCCTGTAATTTGATCCTTGTTCATTGATTTAATGGACTCTCATGAGAGATCAGTCTTAATGTATATCAAGCAGAATTTAAGACATTACTCATCTCTAATAATGTACTGGATATAAATCTCAGTCCCACAGTGGACGTCTCGATACCACGAATGAATATAAAAACATTTCATAACATATCAGGTATCTCTACCCACAGAAACATATGTGAAATCATGACAAGCACAGAGAATAAATTTTATACTTATGTTAAAGAAAACTAAAGAGAATTATAAAATATAAGATCACAATTTCTTCATTGAGACTAAAACTCATTTACAGAAAATGCTTGCAAAATGCTTTTGTATAACATGATAAAGTTTTTATGAAGATGTCCTTTCTAAATAAATCTAAAATTTAACATACTTCCATTAAAAATGTCACCAGGATGAGGTGTTTTTGAAATTAGATGAATTTAGTCAAAAAGCAAAGAAAAAGAATGTAGAAAAACTCTGGGGAGAAAAGGATAATGAGCACTCTGATGCTTTCGGAAGGAAAGTATAGAATAAAGCTAGGGAGATTTAACTCTGCAGGTGTGACAGGAGTAGGACAGAGTAAGGGACTGAAAACTCAGACACACACCCAAATATGCCCACAAATAATGTATTTAACATGTAATAAAGGAGTTATCTCACGTTGAAGGAGAGAAAGATTATCAGCACATGACATAGAGTCAAGAAAAGGACCAACTGGGGAAGAAATGCTAGATTCACATCAACACCAGCATGAAATAATTTAATCATTTAAAAGGAAGGTGAAAATGTTCAAATACAATAGAAACACTGGGAGAAGTATTATTTTATAATCCTGGAGAAGTCAAGGCCCATATAACTGTGGAATAAATTCATAAGCCATAAGAAGAAATTGATTAATTCAATAACAAAATAAGTTGCCAATATCCAAAACCATCATGAGCAAAAACAGAAGGCAAAGTAAAAGCTAGAAAGAAGTTATTTGAAATTCATACCATAAAGAAAAGATTAATTTTTCTAACATGTGATGGGATTCTCCAAACTAATGGGAAACTGAGTAAAGGCTATAAACAATTGACCAAAGATGAAATTTGAATAATTCTTAGCCATACAGAAAAGTGCTCAATTTCATAATCGGAGAAAAAGAAATGAAAGCTAATATAAATCTCACTTTTCACCTAGGAAATGAACAAAGATCATAATATTTGACCTCACACAATTCAGTAAATATATAAAGAAACTGACAATTGGTCCAACTTTCCTGAAAACAATTTGTCAATATTGTTCCTAATTACAATTAACATTTCACTGACCCCAAAATTCCACTTCTAGAAATTTATCTTACAGATTTTTAAACATAAATTTATCTGTATTAGAAAGATTTCTTATTTGTACACATATAAAATGGGATATGTCAGTTACTAATGAAAATGCTTATTGTGGTAGCAAAATGATGGAAGTAATCTAAATGTCCATCAAGAGGAAATATTTCAATAAATTGTGCTAATATCCAGAAAATGAGATGCTTTGTGGCCACTTGAGGGGAGCAAGGAGGAATAAAACTTATGTACACTTATGGAAGAAGTGCCATAAGTAAGGTGTAAGGTGGAGAAAAAGAGAGAAAAAGAACAAAATGCGTAGTAGCATATATAGAATGCTTTCATCTGTGCTTAAAGGCCAGAACACAGAATTAGGAGTCTGTGTGCATGTGTGCCTCTGTCACGTGGGCAAAGTATTTCTGGGGAGAAACAGACCTGGATGAACAGCATCAGTTGCAGCTGGATCCATCCCAGCTGCAGAAGTGTAACGGAGAACTTCAGCTGTACAGCATTTTCTCCTGTTTGAATTTCCAAACAAGTGAACCTATCCTGCTCCAAAAAGTAAGCGCTCTTTAAACACAGTGGTTTTTTTTTTTTTCCCCAATAATCTCTATATTGCCAGTAGCCTGCAGCCATAGCTCTGTGGAGTCTAATCCCATCAGATCTCAGAAGCTACGCAGGGTCAGGCCTGGTTAGTACTTGGACAGGAGACCACCTGGGAGCAACAGGTGCTGTAGGCTTGGGAGAAGGACCTGGCAACCCACTCCCAAAAAACATTCAGCCATTGAAAACCCTATGCATACCAGACAAGCACTGACAATAGTGTTTCCCCTGTTGTATGTAGGGTCGCTATGAGTTGGATACTGACTCGACGGCACCTAACAACAACAACAACATATTGCCAATACTTTTATTATAAGTCTTAACCACCTACTTGTAAAGTCAATACTTTTACATTTATGCTGCAGTGTAACACAGAGCTAGTAACAAAATAATGAAATGCCACTCTGATAGCACAAGTCACAGTATAACATGGCCATTTGCTAACTTAACAATCATTTACTGAATGTTTCCTGTTTCAGCCATTGTCCCAGCTTCTGGAGCCACTTGTGGGGTCACCTAGTGGAAGACAAGCCAGACCCCTCATTCTGCAGTTATGGCACCACTCTGGCTCACCCACCCTCTACCAGGCGGTTGCAGCTTTTTGAGTCCTGCCTGCCTCCTTCGTCCATAAAGTCTGTGGTGTTTGGGAGCTTGGCCTGTGCTTGGTGCTTTGCTCTCTCAGTTAGTACCTCTCCTATGATTTTGCCTGGTCTCAGGGTTTTTGCTGCCACCTATGTATAACAATTCCACTTTAACCTCCACTCCAAGCCTCAAACCACAGGAGTAATTACCTCACAGTTCTGGAGCCAGGCACCTGAGGTCAAGAAGGTGCCAGGGTTGTTCCTTCCAAGGGCTCCTAGGGAGGATCAGCCTGTGCCTCTCCTCTAATGCATGGTGGCTCCTGGTACCACCCGTGTACTAGGAGAAGAATCCCCCTGGCCTCTACCTTCACCCTAACATGGCACTCTCCCTATGCACATGCCTGTGCCCAGAACCCCCGCTTTCCATAAGGCCACTGGGCATACTGGACTGGGGATGTCTTCTTAACTGATTACAAATGTGATAACCCTATTTCTAAATGAGGCCACATTCTGAGGTACTCGGGTATTGAGTTAAGACTTGGACATAGGAATTTCTGGGAGACACAATGGAACCCATAACATGTCTAGAGATAACTCAAGTCTTAAGGTGTCTAAACCGGACTCTGACCTGGCCCCTCTCCCTGCAGAGTTTTGCTTCCTTGAAAATTTCACACATCTCAGTTGAGTCAATCAGCTTTGCGAGGCTTAAACAAATCTTGGGGCTAGCCTCCACTCTGAATATGTAAAATGGAACTGAACAGGCATTTGTTGTTGTTAGGTGCTGCTGAGTCGGGTCCAGCTCATAATGACTCCACGTACAACAGATGAAACACTCCCTGACACTGTGCCGTGCCCAGCACTATGCCAGTGCCTCACTGCTAGTCATAGGGTTTTCCATGGCTGATTATTTCAAGATTGTTAAAGGAGTGGGCTCCCATTTTGGGGGGTGCTGGGAATCGAATCCAGGGCCTCAGAGAGCTCAGAGCAGTGCTCTATTGACTGAGCTAAACCCCAACCTGAATAGACATTCAGATATATTAACATACCTGAATGATCACTGAGTCATTGGTCTCATTTTAATTCCACTCTCAAAATACATTTGGGCTTCGATATAATTACCAAAAGAACAAGAGCAAAGGTCAAATTCCACATGCAATCTTCCATCCCAGGGTAGGTGCTTCTATGATCCCATGGGCCTCACTTTAACATAGCTTTAAGATAACTTCTGTCTAAAAGCTCTGTCTTTAAAAACATCATTTCACTTCGGCAAGTATCTGCTGATGGGTTATTTATCAGGCACTGGGAATACACCTGGGGGAAAAGGAGCCATGCCCCGCTTCCTCCAAGATTCATGACCCAGTTCTAAGACACCCAGCCGTCTCTGAAGAGCCTCATCTCTGACTGTCTGCACAAGGAGGCTGTCCCCACCGCAGGACATGCTCAAAGGAAGAAGTAGTCTTAACAGGTCTACTCAGACCAGTCCAGTAAGGCCAAGGAGACATACTCAGCCAGAAGGGTGATTGAGAAACTGAGGAAAGGTCAAAGGCTGGCTCCAGGAGAAGGGCCTGGTGGTGGGAGGGCCAGGTGGTGGCCCAGATGGAGGGTTCCAGGCAGCAGAGACAGAGACAGTAGCTGGGACAGGACCAGGAGGAAGACAGAGTGATGGTGACCGGGAAATGGAGATCCTCGTCATCCAGGAGAGGCATGAGCGGGGAGCGCAGCGGGAACAGTAGTTGTTGATTGGCCTCTCTCTTCTCACCCGGAAAATAGGAATGGTGGCGCTCTGAGCAGACAGACCTTTGGAAAGGGCCTCTGCGTCCCTCAGGCACGAAGGTGGATGTGGGGTACCCCTGTGTGACACCCCAGGGACGGGCTTTCTGTGTCCATCTGCTGCCCTGTCAGGTGATATGTCTACCCTAGGAACAAGTTCGGACTTAAATTATTAAAAACAAGATTGTATGGCTAGTCTTACATTTTCCAAGTCCCTCAGCTGTGGAGTTGGGACACCCATGTGGAGAAACAAGTGTAAGAAGTTCTGAGAGGAGGCTGAGCCCCAGGGAGCCTCAGGGGCCAGGTCGCAAGACCTCTGCAATCCTGGCCCAGCATTTCAGGACTGCTCTGCCCTCGGGCACTTGCCTCTCCAGGGTCGGAGCTCGTTCTAAGGACCTCGGTGTTGCCGCCTCTGCTTGGTCACAGTGGCCATGGGTCAATGTGCACAGGTCCCTCAGGGACCCTAGAAGGGGACCATTTTAGCCCTACCCAAGAGGAGGCCCAAGGAGACGTGCAGGTGTCTGCCGTTGGAGTTGTGCTGAAGGCAGAGTGGGGGTGTTGGACTGGCAAGAATGGGATCCCTAGAGTAGGGAAACGCCCAGAGGAGGAGGCTGGGCATGGACGCAGCCACGCTCTACATGGGACGCTGCTGCAAGAAGCCACAGAGGCCGGCAGGTCCTGTCTTGTTGCGCATGTGCTGTGCTGGTGTGTTTGAGGGGTGATCAGGGAGTTCTACATGTGGGATGGGTCAAATTTGATGTTCCATGATATTGGAAGGAGTGGAGCGTGTGCGCAAAGGAAGAGGATTTCTACCAAGCTCCAAGCTCAGTTGATACCCTCGAGGCACATTTGTTGGGTCTGTTCTTCCCTGAGTTCTGCTGTCTGTCTGGCCCCTGAGCCCTCTAAGTGCTCGTTAAAGCATAGGTAACAGGACGATCTGCCTTTCCAAAGTTGACGATGTCAAGCACACAGGCAGTAGAATCTCATTTGATTCTAAAATCTAGCTTGGATTATTTTCTTAATACCTCTGCTGTGCTTCCTCCGCCCCCTCCTCTTTGCAGTTAGTCATTCACACAGCCATGCTCAAATTATATGAATTAGAAATTATTTGGCAGCTTTCCATGCTGAAAGCCTGTGGCGGGGCATCACTTAAAAGCATATATTGGGCCCAGTGCCATAGTGTGCAAACATGCCTGACGGTTTGGTTCAGGCTTCCGCATGTTGCAGCCTAGGAGGTTAATTGCTTTGCAAAATGCAGTGCCTGGGAAGAACACCCAGTGGGCAGAAGCTTGTACCCCAGGGAGAGCTTCCCCCTGCCACCACCACTCAGAGGACACTCCAGAGCAAGGGAAGAGTCCAGAAGGGGCCACAGATGCACTGAATAATAACAGGAAAAGAAACACTACTGTGAATGCAGCACTTGGTCTCTGTCATAGTGTCAGCCAGAGCGATGTTTCCAGAAGTATATATTGCCCAAAACAGTGGTATGTAAGTAATCAATAGGTTCAAAAATTGTAAGGAATTCCTTCTAAGTCCAAAACTATGAAAAATACCACAAGCAATGTGGAATTCCTCTGTAATTAGCGGATTCCTACATTTCTTGGCAGCATAGTTTTAGGAATGGTAGGAAGGGATCACCTGTTTCTGGTAGTTTAAGTTACATTTGCCAAATGCTTCCAACTGCAGAATAGAAGATATAAAGGAGACTTATGAGATGGGAACTTGTTTGTACTTTCTAGATATCCACAGAATGTCCCATGGATATAGTAAAATAGAACACTGAAATAGAAGAGGAGAGTAGATGCCTGGAGCACAGTCCAATGTAAAGGATTTCAAGATTAGCAAATAAATGTTTGTCCCTTGCCCCCTCTCTATCACCCACTGTATAGAATTCAGTGCAAGTCAACAATTATCTGTTCACTTCTGTGCTCTCTTCCATGTGACACTGAGTACCATTTCTGAGTTGGAATATTTCAGTACAAGCAACAGATTTCTTGGACACCGGTAGTTCAAGCTGTGATTTGCTGATTTATGTCTCAGTATGAACAGGAAGGTGGGGGCTAGAAGGTTTGTCTGGCACCCTCACCTCACAGCCTGAGTGCAGAATCTCCATCCCATGGGATGAGGATGTCCAGACCACTTATTCTACATTGGACACGCGGTCTTTACACAAACCAACCCTGTTGTCCGTCCATGGAGCTGCTCATGCTGTTTGCCTTCAGAGCACAGCTTACAATATCCTGACCAACATGTCATCACAGTGCAATTAATGGAGATACTGTGAGAGTTTGGAAGAACATTCAGTTAAATGTGATAGATCAGAAAATGTTTTATTGATAGGCTTGCAGCATATGGAAACAGTGTCTCTGTTACTTACAAAGGACCAGTATAAACACAGCCCCCTTCTTACTTGTCCAATGCCCCCTCCTCTTGCCTGAGTAGCCAGCTTTTACTCTCTGCTCCCTGCCCCCTCTGCTTGGCATTCTCCCAGTCCCTCTCCTCAAAAAGCTGCTTAACCACAAAATCCATCCGCTACAGTCACCCCCATTCCCTCCAAATACCTCTCTTTCTCAAGGTGTTCCCCACTTCCCCCTGTCACAACCAATCCCCATGGTGCTTTCTCCCCCAGGATAGCAAAGATAGGAGTGTGTTGCTTGCTGAAGAGTAGGTCCAAGTGCCTCAGGAGGGTCAGGTGGGCAGGCTTACCTGGCTAGAGAGCTGTGTCATGCACAGACAGGAGGAGGAAGGTGGCCACTATGAGAAGTTTTCAGGGAGACAGAAAATGTCATCCCATTCTTGTTTTTCATATCAAGCAGCAAATGCTCTCAGGTTTACCAAGGTGTGTATTGCCAACAAATCAAAACCTCCTGGGATATTACAGCCCATCCAGTGTAACAATATGGAATTGCATTTGGCCTCACGCCTAGTGTATTGCAGGCACTGGGTAGATAGAGAATGAAGGCAAGAGTTTACATTGCAGCATCTGGTCATAGACTTACATTGTTGTCATCTGAGGCATCTCTAAGGAAGAGTGATGGGTCCCTAGAAAGGGGGGTACTTTATCTTTAGTGTCCCTGACATGGTCAAGACAAGCATAAATAGGTATTCAGTGAGTACTTGTAGACTAGGATCAAGGCCCCTTCCACCCTTTTTCTATGTCCTATCTACAGTAAATGCCGTACTCCATACAATTTTGCCCTCCATGTGGAATATCAGCATGGACAGCCACTGCAGCAGCTGACCGTCCTATGAATAACCCGCCCCTCCTACACCAAGTCTTAGCTTTCCCAAAGTGTTGTAAGTATAATGGCTTGAATATGGCAAGATAATGTCAGATGTTTCAAGATAACACTCAAAGGACTAGAAAAAAAAAATTGCACTTCACCACTCTTAAGAGAATATATAAAACTCAATGGCAGTACTATTATTAGTCCCATGCATCTAATAGAAAATCTAATGAAAAAATACATAGTAGAAAAAAACCGATATGTCAATTCCTTAGATTTTCTTTCTTAAGAACTAGGATTGAACTGATGATCTGTCGGTTGAATTTCCAACAGTTCCTTGCTTTCGCAAAGGTGAGACGTTTCAGTGGCTCCTGGGTGTGACTGTTCACAGCTTTAACAGAAAGATCATAGAGGGCCACTGGCTCAGGGAGGCAGGCAGGGGAGGAGAGGCAATTCCCTGGAGTCCAGCATACTCCTGTCTCATAGTGGGGAGAGACGCTCAGCCAGGCCTACGGCAGGAGGAAGGCGCCCCCTCCTTGCCCTGCAGACACAGTCACCAGCGCGGGGCACATCCTGAGCTGGCAGCCCAGAGGGCAGGCGTTCCCGCCGATGTGTGCCAAGATGTGTGGCGGCGCCCGCGGGGTCTGTCGCAGGCAAACAGGAGTCAACGCGCCAGGCTGCCTCCCAGACCCACGGCTGCCCTCCGGGAGAGCAGGTGTCTCTGCCCTGGCCGCCTGCTGAAGGCGCCGCCCTCTGCGCGCACACCAGCCACCCGATGGCACCCGGGGGAGGGAAACTCCAGGACATGCCCGAACCAGAGCCAGAGCCGGCCCGGAGGAGAGCCAGGGCCCAGGTGTCCCCTCCACCCGCTTGCCGTCCCGCAAAGCCCTCTGCCTGCGCGCCTTACTCAAGGCGCGGTGCGCGAGGACCCCGGGAACTCTCTGACCCTTGCCACTGTCCTCTCCGGATGGTGTCAGAGCAGGCTGACAGCGGGATCGTCACCAATCTGGGCCTTTCAGAGCCAGGCTGAGAGCCCCCGTGGCGCTGCTGCCGTTGCCCCGGCCCAGGCACGCAGCCTGCGTGGGTTTTAGCGTCTGTTTGCCAAGCCGTTTCTATTTAAGTGTCACATTACTGGCGCTGAACAGTCAGCTCGTGAGCCTGCAAGCCAGGGTGAAGGCAGCCAGGGCTGGGCCCTCAGGACCCCGCAGCATCTCCCGCCTCGGGGCGGCCCTGCTCGCAGGCCCCAGGCCAGCCTGCAGCCACCTGCCACTGCCCGTGTGCAGCGGCCAGGAAAGCCATGGTGACTGCCTGTGAAAAACCCATCCACCTCCGAGCGGGCCAGGAAAAAGTCCAGAGCGCAGGGCGGAGCAGGGAGGAGGCCTGGAAAGTCCACCGGAGCGTGCAGGCGCACGCTGCCCCTGCCAGCAGGCCCGCCTTCCTCTGCCCTTCGGCTGGCCCTCACCACCTCTCTCATCCGCCCTGTGTGCTTCCTGCTCCCTGAATTAAGTTCAAGAAAGAAAAATGGTTAGCAAAATACATTTACAGTCCCCTCTTGTCTTATATTCCTTATTCAGTAACTAGAAAACAAAGGTGATGAATTTCCTTTTGGAAAGCAGAAGAGGAAAAAAATAATCTGAAAAAATTAGGTTCCAGGAAAGGAAGAAAAAATAAAGAGGTGATAGTTAATCAGTTGGTCACTCAACAAACAGAGTGCCTAACATCCTACGTTAGATTTCTGTGACAGAAAACTGTCTGAGAAAATCACCTTATAAAGAAGAAAGCTTTATTCTGGCTCGTGGTTGCAGAATTTTACTCCATGTTTGTCTGGCCATGTTGTTCTGGGCCCATGGCAGCACAGTGGTAGTGGTGGTAGCCACAGAAGAGGAGCCTGTTCATCTCATGGCACCCAGGAAGTGATAGGAAGTGAAGAAGAGGCAGGGGTCCTAACTTCCCCTCCATGAGGGTGACCCCATGACATCACTTCCTCCACCAGGCCACCCTCCTAAAGGTTCTGCTGCCTTCCAGTAGCATCACAGGCTGAGACTAAGCCTTCTACACACAGGCCTTTGGGGAACATTTAAGATCCAAACCCTAGTATGTTTAGAAGTTTCTGGGGGAAGGAGAATAGAGAAGTCACAATTTCTGCCTTCACAGAGCTCATAATCTACCCGAGGAAAGGCAAGTAAAGAAGCACTCACGAGAAAGGGACCCCACTGCAAGTGTGGGTGACTCACACGGAGTCAGCTCCACAGGAACCCGCCACAGAGACCTTGGAAACAGATCAAAAAGCAAAGCAACAGGAAAGCCCCCTAACGGCCCCTCACGTCCTGCAAGAATTAGAGTGGGCACCTGTGCAGAGGCCCTGGCTAACTCTGTTGGAAGAGTCACACAGAACCAGGGGAAGAAGAAAAGGGAACAACCAACTAGTTAGACACAGAACGCACACGATCTTGGGAGGACCTGCAAGCAGGCAGTGCACCAGTTAGGAAGGGTAAGGGGGCTCTGGGGCTCGGGATGGTTCAGTCGACAGGTGGAGAGGTGCAGGGTGAGAGGGAGGAGGGCAGGCCTGGGCTCACGTGAAGAAGGGCATGCGGGTCGGCAGCTGCCCCTCTAGTCTCAGGCTGAGCCACACAAGCTGAGCTAAGCAGAGGCTGAGGGCACAGGTGAGAGACGGCCTGAGGAGCACTCAACACCGCCGGAAGGGTTTGTCCTAGGTGGTTGTTAGATACAGACAGTGAGAAATTAATGTAGCTTTGCAGACTCTGGTCTCCAGTGAGGGATAGGTCCATTCTTCCTTCTCTTCCCATTAAGTACAACCATAGCCCCAGGGATACCAAACAAGGAAGTTTCAGGAGGACTTGGGAGGAGGTAAGAGGGAGGCAGATGTGTCCAGGACCCAGAACAGCATAGCCCAGGTCTCAGTCTCTACCTGCAGAAGAAGGCCACCAGATATGGCACTCCTGGCCCCCAGCCAACATCAGCAAGTGCCCAGCTGGACTGAGCCTCCAAATGGAGCTGGATTCCTCCAACTACACCAGGTGAGCCACCAGGAGGGGCCCAGAGGAGCCCCACAAGAAATCAGTGGCTAGCTGGGCGCAGTGGCACACACATGTAATCCCAGCAACTGGGGAGGTAGAAGCAAGAGGATTGTGAGTTTGACACCAGAGACAGCCTATGTAACTTAGTGAGACCCTGACTCAAAGTAATTTTTTCTAGAAAATGGGCTGGGAGTGCAGCCCAGTGATAGACCACTTGCAAAGCATATGCAAGGTCCTGGGTTTAGTCCCTAAGTAAAGCAAAATAAGTAAATAAATAAATAGTGGCCAGAGGCAAGGACCTCCTTCCCACTGGGCCTGACACACCCCTTTCCTGCCAAGATACACAGGAATGAGGGCTGGAACCAGAGACAGGACTCCCACTACCACAGGAAACTGGTCAGGGAGGCTCTGTTGCAAAAGGCTGGGGACTCTCCTGCCTGTGTAGGTACACCTAGGCAGCTGGAGCACAGGTGTGTGGGTCCTACATTCCTTTCCTACTAGTGGTAGAGCACTTGCCAAGAATGTATGAAGGTCTGGCTTCAACCCTCAAGTACTGCAATAAATATATAAATAAATAAATATTTGTCAGATGGATAGAGTA
>VMDO01000172.1:224213-390021 GCA_007922755.1 Pedetes capensis
AAAAAAAAAAAAAAAAAAAAAAAAAAAAAAAAAAAAAAAAAAAAAAAAAAAAAAAAAAAAAGAAAGGAAGAGACCTGGATAACAGTAACAAAAATCTGATATTTCATATCATCAGATTTCCAGAAGTAGAAGAAAAATAAATTGGGGCTGAAAGAGTATGTGAAGAAATAATAGCTGAAAACTTCCCAAATCAGTGACAGAAACAAGCCTACCTATCCAAGAAGTTAAGAAAATACCAATAGTAAAAACTCAAAGTAATCCACAGCAAAATACATCATAATTAAAACAAAAATCATGAGTAAATCTTTGAAAGAGCTAAGGCAAATGACACATTACCTGGAGAAGAGCATCACTTAAAATGACAGTAGATTTCACGTCTGAAAACATAAAGGTCAGAAGGAAGTGGCACAATAATTTTGTGCTTAAAGAACTGTCAATTGTTAACTTTGTGAGTGACAAAATGTCCTTCATCAATGGAGGGAAAATAAAAACATTCTCAGGTAGGTAACCAAAAAGAGAATGTAGGGCTACTAGGGTCTTCCTTAAAAACTGAGCACAGAAAATACTTCAAAAATAAATGACATGATGAAAGAGACACCCTTGGTACATCAGAAAGGAAAAAGGGACAATGGGAAATTGAGACATATGGCTACATACATTAAACTGTCCTTTTACCCAAGAGTGTTAGGAGTCATATTTGATGATTGCAACAAAGTGTACAGCACCATTTGATATTGAAGGCATTGATTTTAAAGGTGGCAATGGCACAGCGACTGAGGTAGAAGTGGGATTTCCCCTTTGCCCAGATGTAGTGAAATACTGACACCTGCAAATTGTTACATCGGGAGCAACTAATATAAAACTACAGGAGACACTGTCCAGAGCATTATGAACAAGTCAATGAGGAATCTTAAAAAATTGAAGTAACCCAAAGAAAGACAAGAAAAAATAATCAGAGGAAAGGGAGCCAGCAGAATGAAAGAGAAAAAAAAATAGCACGGCAAATTTAACTACTAAAATATCCATAGTCATCTTAAATATAAATAATCTAATACAACAATTAAAAAACAAATATAACAAGAGTCAACTCTCACTCAAAAACCAGAAAACTTGAAAGCAGGATGGGGAAACTTAGGCAATATAAACATAAATTTTTAAAAACCAGTAGTTGCTATATTAAAATCTAATCCTTATTAAATATCTAATCCTATGACTAGACAGACTTCAGAGCAAAGAAAATTATTACAGGCAAAGAAGGACATTATATAATAATAAAAATCAATCCATCTGGGTCAGTATATATCAATTACAAATGTATACACACAAAATAGGTCTTAAGGTATGTGAAGAAAGAACAAATAGAACAGGAAGAAATTAATAAATCCACAACTCCAAACCTCACTCTTGGCAAGTGATAGTACTACTATTTAGAATATGAGTATAACTTATAAAGGACAGTGATAAATTAGACCAGCTCAAGATTAAAAGCTTTTGTTTTATAAAACCCCATTTGAAAGGAATAAAATAATAAGGCACAGACTTCTTGTTGTTGTTAGGTGCAGTCAAGTCCTGTCCAATTCCTAGCTACCCTTATAGGGTTTTCAATGGCTGACTGTTTCGGGATTACCTCTGGAGTGGATTGCCACATCCTTCTCATACAGACTAGGAGAAATTATTTGCACATATCCAATATAGGACAAATATCAATAATATATAACAAGCTCTCAAAACTCAATGGTCAAAAGAAATGAATGCTGCTAGCAGGGGCGCACACCTGTAATCCCAGAGACTCGGGAGGCAGAGGCAGGAGGATGGCAAGTTTGAGACCAGAGGCAGTCTGTGTAATTTAGCAAGACCTTGTCTCAAAAAAGTAAAATAAGAAACGGGCTGGGGTTGCAGCTCAGTGGTATAACACTTGCAAAGCATGTAAGCGCGAGGCCCTAGGTTCAACCCCCAGTACCACAAAAAAAAAAAAAAAAAAAAAAAAAGGAATGAGCAATCCAGTTAGACAATGGGTTAAAGACATGGATGGGTATATTCCTGGAGAAGATGTACAGGTGGCAAAGAAACACCTGTAGAGATAGCACATATTGTTAGCCATCAGGGGAATGCAAACTGAAAGCATAACGAGGGATCACCCACTGGAAAGGCTGAAATCTGTAATTATCTCACCAAAAATTTCAATTAAAATAAAACCAGTTTGTTCCTGTAACTGGCAGCTTGAGATTTATGGATGAAGTATGGAAAACCATGGAGGGGTTATTCCAAAGTGGGAAGACCAAAGGACAGGGAAGGAAAGAGTATTCTGGAGTTGAAGGGAAGACTGTCCTCCTGTCATTAGGGGGGTGACCTTGGGCAGCTGAGTGAGACTGACCTCCACTGTTGGCTTTTTTGCATGTGCACTGGCTGAGGTGCCCCGCCAATACCTCGCCCAGTCCCGAGGTGGAGAAGTCCTTGCCTGAGGTGATCCCCAAGTTACTAAGGGTCTTTATTTGGAAGCGGGCAGTGTACTGCTTTTCTGAGAAACATCCAGCATCAGGCGTGGTCAGGTTTGTGACATGCTGTCAGGGGGTCTTCATTTGGACCATGGATGGACAATCACCTGGTGAGAACAGTGGTTCAGAGAGAGGCAACAAAGACCTGACCTCGTTCTGGGAAGACCCTGAAATAGGGAGTCTCGTGGGAATTCGGGCTCACTTGGTTTTAACAAGCAAGTGCACCTGGCCCTTGTTAGGGTGCTCTGCTCTCCATGATCTTAGAGTTAATATAGGTAGATTGGGGGAACGATGAGGTAGGAACTGCACTGTCACCTGTATTCATATGCTGGCCTCTTGGAGAATGCCATTTGTCTATAAACATGGGTTCTCATGAGGGCTAACATAGATGCTATGCGTGAATCACTTTGTAATATTTTATAAGCCATACTGAGGAAATCCAGATTGAATCCACGCTACCCTCGGCAAAAAACTCAGGGGAATCCAGCCTGCAGGCCCAGGATGTTTTTTTGGATGACTGTTCTAGAAGAAGCAGTGCCAGTGTCCCTGGTACAACCCTGAGCCCACCACTTCAGAGCCCTCCCACACTCAGTACGGTGTCCTCCCTGGGTGGTGACTGACACCTGCATGTGTGGCTGTCTCCTTTAGTTGGAACCCAATTTGCTTTATTGGGAGAAACTATATCATGGTTTTTCATATTTTCTAACTGTTACCCCCAAATTTCTAGCACTGGAATTTTATATAACAATCTGTACTCTGAATTTTCAATTTTATGCAATTAATTTAGCATGCACTGACCTTAGTCTCTCAGAAAACCACTCCTGTGTGACTGCATTTCAAATGACAATCTTTAAAAGAATTTGCGGTAAGTATGTGGCAATGATAGTTGGAGTGCTTGACACCCCTTCCCAATGGCCTTGATGTCCCTCCCCTCAGGCACACCATAGCTATGGAACCCTAACAACCTGCTAGGGTTCTTTATACAGGAAAAAGAAGGAGATGAATCAATTTCAGTATCATAGGATCCCTAGAGTTGCAACCCTCTTCTATTTCTCTATGCTCAGGAACACTGGGTTATTTTTAACATTGAATGAAAATGGACTAACAGAAATGGAATTGAGAGAGAGGTGGATGTTTCCATATAATGAGCTAATGAGAACACTTCTGCATATCCTAGGATGCATGCCTATTTCCTTTCTCAGGATTCTAAGCAATTCCTCGTTGGTTCTCGCAGTGAGGGGCTCCCCACTGCTGCTCACTGTCATCTTGCCTTTGTACACATTCCCTCATTTTGATGATCTCTGCCACCTGTTAGAAGATGCTGTCCTATTTGGGCTTGGTCAATACTTCCTTGCAACTCCAAGCTAACAAATAGAAATATTTGGACAAAATGTCATTTTAAGCTCTTTCTAATCTTTTTTTTTTAAGAGAGAGACAGACAGACACACAACACACACACACACACACACACACACACACAAATACACAGAATTTCTGGAACTAGGTTTCCCTCATGTCTTACACACAGAGATCTATATGAAGCCCCTGAAATTCCCTCTTCTCCCAATTGTGTGCTTCTGCATCCTTCTCATCTGTCTTTAAGATGTTTCCAATTGCCTTTTAATCATCTTGTATTTGCTAGAATTTAGACTATATCCACATTTGCAACTGATTTAGAAGTTTGAACTGAACTCAATATATAAACATGGTTCTATAAGAAAAGTTACTATTATTATATGACATTAGAGAGTGTTGTAATAATTCTTAAGAAATAAAACAGGAAAGATTCATAAAAGCTTGAAAAAAAAGAAATAAGTATTCAAGTCTCTACCACTTCAAACTGGTATTTTTCTTTGTAATATTCATACAAACTCAAATTCTCTCAAAATTGAATCGAAATTCCACAACTGTCATTTTCTTGATGTTTAGAGAGAAATCGTCCAACATTTATGGATGTGGAAGGAGGGAGAATGTATCAGGAGCCTAGGGGATTGTGAAGTACTGGACTTCTCTCTTCTTTTCTTAACGCTAACAGGAAAATAATATGATGAAAATGACTTCAGCTGCCTAAGAGATAAAGCACAAAGATCTAGTTATGTTAGGAAGATCAGGGTAAAAATGATCTGTGAAATAGGATGTCAGTCAGCTTTCTGTTACTGTGACAAAATACCTGAGAAAATCAACTTAAAAGGAAGAAAGGATTATTTTATCTCCTGGATTCACACCATGAAATATTTTATCAATCAAGATATGCAAACATCTAATTTCAGTAGATAGTCCTTAGCCCTGTTGCTTTAGGGCCTGTGGCAGCACAGAAACTCATGGTGGGGGTGCATGGCAGAGAACACCAGTGCACTACATGGTGGCTGGGAAGCAGGCACAGAGGAGCAAGGTATGGTGCCAGTAACCCCTCTAAGGCCACGCCCCAATGACATCATTTCCTCTGCTAGGCTCCACCATTTAAAGGTTCTACCACCTCCCAATAGCACCACAAGCTGAGACCAAGCCTTCTACACATGGGGTTTTGGGGATATCCCTGATCCAAACTATAGTATAGAGTATCCTTTGTGTTGAATGGAAATAGGACTGCCATGCCTTCAGTGAAGCAGAAAATAAATTTAAGAATGAGAAAGTAAAAGCAAAAATGAAAAATTGCCAGCAAGTGCATGTGGTCCTGAGGACTTGTGAACATTTGCAAAATGATGTGGAGTTCTGCACTGGCCCTTCAGCTTGCTCAGGCTGAACATGTGTTTCCACCAGGTGGAATCTGGCCCAGGTCATTGGCCACTCAGAAGTTCCTATCATTCCAAAACTAAACATGCCAGGCAAGGCTCAAAGAAGAGTCTTGCCACCTAAACAATACTAGGGACGTGGAAAAGTCAGTTCAACAACCTGCCTTCCAGGCACAAGAACACAGACAGGAGCACTGCTCAGTTCCTATTTGGGGAGACTGTGCACTGAGTGAAAAGTAGCCCATGAGTGCTATAACTGGGTGTGGTGGGTGGGTCCCTCGAAGAGAACTGCCTTGGGGACTTTCACAGGTACCATCATGCTGAGACTACGTTCTTCCTCCTGAATTTTCCAGAGTAGACACTAAAAGAAGCTTGAAAGATGTACACATTTCTCTTGGCCGAATCTGAGGGGTCGCCCCAGATGTGGGGCTGGTAGCACACCGGGGTAGACTGAAGGGCAGGTCCAAGGCTGGCCTCCCAGTGGGTCTGGGAGAAAACTCGCAGCAGTGTTCCCAGGATGTCTGGATGGGAAGCAGGGCCACTCAGCCTTGGTCTTGTTTTCTCCAAACGTAATTCGTTTGCTCAGGGTTCCACCTTTTCCTCAAGAGGCTCAGAAGGAGGTGATCTCATCCAGGTTGGCCTGATAACTCCAAGCCAGAGTGTTCAGCTGTGACACTCCTGGTGCTGGGGACACAGTAGTACATTACGGAGCATTTGGGGCTGGTTTGCAGTGTCAGATGCTTAGCAGCATCCTGTCGTGTTCACCACTACCACCACCAGGTGTGACAGCCCAGAGTGTCCCCAGACAGTGCCCAGCATGCTAAGGGGCAGCATCACCTGATTGGGAGCCTCTGGCCCAGGCCAGAGTGCTCCTGAGCACCTGCCTCAAATGGACTGGAGACAGTGCCTCGGGGATCATCTGCAGACAAAGCCAACCCACTTCGCCACACAGGAGGGAGACACTGCCACAACAGGATGGGCCCGGAAGCCCTTAGTGACGCTATGCCATCAGGGACACTATGCCATCAATGAAGGTCCAATCACAAGAAGCAATGGCGTTGCTTGTGTAAGCCAGTTTGAGCAAGGATGTCCTGTCACTTGCTGGCAAAGTGATCTTAACAGGGCATGTCAATCCAGGGAGGCACATGGTGATCCCAGATCTATGTGAACCAGATGTCTCTCTCAAGGCTGATGTCATTTGAGGTTCAGCACCCAACTGCCACCTACCCCAGACCAGGGGCCTAACAGGAAGTCGTCCCAAGTCTATGCCATCCTGAGTGCCTAGCCCTCGGGAACCTGTCCCAGAGCCATCTTCAGCTCCAAAGGCAGCTCTAGTGGCCAGGTGCTCAGGTCCCACACCACAGGGTCACCATGACCCCTCTCCACCTCCTACACCCTGATGACCCATCACCTTCAAAACTTACCCAGAATTCTGGCACTGCCAACCCCCATCACCACTTCCCTGTTTCACCCCTCACTTATCCTTCCTGGCTGGACTTGGTTGGAGCCAATGTTGGGCCATACCATTTCTAGATAATGTCCCTCCGTCTGCATGCGTCTCCTTCTGTCTGTCTTCAACAGAGTAGCTTGAGCGATCCCATTAAAAGCACATCACTGAATTCAATGTAGTCTTCCAGACTGATGCCAAAAGAGACAAGAGACACTGTTAGCACAGTCAGTGGGGTGGAATAAAATCTGTGCTTCAGTTAATCATAAATTATACCTAAGCATGGAAAATACAAGCAGACAGAAAGAAGGAGGAGGGGGTCAGTGGGTGGGAGCAGAGGTTGGGGAAGTGGGAAACTGGAGGGGAATTAATGCAGAGGTCTAAAGATGGAGAGGAAAATCTCAAAAAATAGAGTGCAACTACACGAATGCATGAAAAAACGGGGAAGGGAAAATCAATGAGAATGTAACCCATGATTACATATGATTTTCATTACATATTAATTAAAATTCTTTTTTATTTAAAAAAAACCCTCATATTGAAGCCAGGCACAGTGGCATACACCTATAATCCCAGAAACTTGGGAGGCAGAGGCAAGAGGATCACAAGTTTGAGACCAGAGACAGTCTGTGTAATTTAGCGAGATCCTGTCTCAAAAAGTAAAAAAGTAGGCTGGGGGCACAGATCAGTGGTATAGCACTTGCAAAGCATGCAAGTGCGAGGCCCTGGGTTCAATCCCCGGTATCACAGAAAAACAAAACAAACAAACAAACAAACAACAACAACAAAAAAAACCCTCTTTGTATTAATGCGAAAGTCTTAGCTTTGCTGGAAGAGTACTGTACTCTTAATAAAAGCATAAAAGATATTCACATTAGGAAATCTAGATGAAGGTTTATGGGAACTCTGAATACCTTATTTATAATTTTTCTACAAATCTAAAATTATTTCAAGATAAACATTATAAAATACCTCAAAATTAAAAATTAAAGTATGTTACTTAATGACACTTCTCTGAATTAGAATTATCTAGCTGCACCTTGTAGGGCACTGCCTAGAGAGGCAGTTTGCCATGGGGCCTATCTAGGCCCCTTGGAGGACTGAGGCTTATTCCCCAGGTAGTCACCTTTGCCCTACACCCTGGAACTCAGGGTCGTCGATCTCCCCAAGATGGCACTGGCATTTATTCCCTTGCCTCAGTCCCCTTGACACCGATTGGCTGTTTCCAAACCCCAGAATGGCTCCTGATTGGACCATTTTGGAACCACTCCTGATTGGCTACACTTAGGAAACCGAATTTGAATATCCCCTCTGATTGACCGAAACCTGTATGGGGTGACTACCTCTGATTGGTCCCTAGCAAGCCCCAGAAGAGTATATAAGGGCGATACACGGAGCAGTCTGGGTCCATTCCATCGACTGGGATAGACAAGGAAGAAATAAAGAGCTGTTGGAGCAGAGCAGTTGGAGTCTTCATTGGGAAGAAAAGAAGCAAGGAGCTGCCGTGGGCAGAAGCCTCTGAGGCTGCCTTTCTCAAGGCTTCTCAGAGCAGCTGTGGGCATAAGCCTCCTTTCCCAGCAGCGAGGCTCCTGGGTGCCCAGCTCCCCCTCACCAGAAGACGGGTCTTTGGGTGCTGGTTCCTGCTCATGGCCGGAGCAAGTCCATCGGCGAGGTGATGACCCACAGCACCTCATTTTGGGCAGAGCCCACATTTAAGCTACTCCCAAGCCTCCCACTCTGTCCTTTCTGATCCCATCTCCCACCAGATCCTTCTCTCTGCTGCTGGAATGTGCAATGGCCACCTCATATTCTTCAACACCCCAGGCATGTTCCAGCGTCAGGGCCTTTGCACTTGACATTCCACTTCAAGATACTCTCTCCGTCCCTAGGTCTTTACTTCAATTTTAAATAGTTTCAACAAAAATAAATAATAAATGAGGAAGTAGATATGTTTAACTTGATTGCATAATATATCCAAACATCACATGGTACCCCATTACTACATACAATCTGGGTACTTTTATGTCAGTTTAAAAAAATTTTACAGTAGAAAACTATAAAACCAACCCAAATGCCTAAAATTTGTAGACAGAGCCAGATTCTCCTGGCTGTGTGAACGGAGCCCAGTAAAGCCCATGCTTTACTCCAAGCATGGATTGGAATGATATTTAGCTATTCCTAGATGTTGTTGTTGTTATTGTCGCTGTTGTTGTTAGGTGCCATTGAGTTGGGTCCCACTCATAGCAACCCTCACAGGGTTTTCAATGGCTGATTGTTTCAGGATTGCTTTTGGGAGTGGACTCCACATCCTTCTCCCATAGTCCTAGACATTTGTGAAAGCAAAGGGACAAGAAAACGAAGGCATCATCAGAGCAGTGCTTAAGATGTTTTATTCACATTTAACTCAAAATAAAACCGCATTTTACCAAGTTTGTCATTAGCAAGTCATGGAGTTAGGGGCAAAAAGCAATAGTCTGGGATATTTAAACACCATGGCGGAGCACCATCAGCTGAGATCTATTCTTCACTCCCTTGACTGTGGCTCTGTGAGACCATCTCCCAACAGCAAGGATGTTAGGAGCCAAGGCGCAAGTGGGTCTGCAGGCCCAGGAGACAGAATTAAACCTCAGACTCTTCAGATTGCAGATCTGAGTGTCACAAGCTCATGTCACTGCTGGCGTACTAGTAGGGAGGCCCATGTGGCAGGGAAACCTCAGGAATCTGGACTCAGGTCTCAGCTGCCTCTTAAGTAAGTCACCCCCTAGTCCTCCTTCTCTTTCTCCAAGAAATCCACAGAGTTTTGTCCAATTCCTTTTGTTCCCTAGACTAGGCATGGCCTGGCTGCTCTCCAGCCCACACGTGCCTTTCTCTTGACAAGATCCTCATCCCCCTTTGCATTTCTGCACCCCCTTTTACTCCTGGTTTCCATCCTCTCATTTTCCCTGATGTGCCCCCTTGCTGGCTTGCCATCCACACATGTTCCTGCCTGACCCGGGGCGAGGCATGCAGCCTTGCTCTCTGCAGGACGAGCTTGGTCATGAGCATCAGAGAGACTCGAGGTTGCTTTTAAAGCCGTGCAGCATCCTACAAAGCCAAGTGTCATTAAATAGTTTGCTGGTGTGCCCCACCCCAGCAGAGCACCCCATCCCCAGGTAGCATGCTCAGATGGGGGATATGGCATCCCACATCTGAGAAGAGGTCATCCTGCTGGACGCCCCCTGATGAAGACTTCTTAATAGGACTTTTCACCCACAGGCAGGCAGAAGTGCCCTTTTCTCCTGAGCCACACAGAGGGTCTGTGCAGATTCAGCCAATGGGGAGCTTTTGCCGCCTGGCCCTCTGGGACATGGGTGATGTGGATGCACATGGACTGCTAGCACTTGCCCATCACAGCAAAGCTCAGCATAGTTCCTGGGGAAACAGGGCCTTAGGAGAGATGGTCTTCTCACTTCTGGTTATCAGAGACCTCAGAATAACATCAACTTTTCTTTTATTAGGGCTGGGATTTAGCTCAGTTGGTAGAGCACCATTCTGCAGTCTCTGAGGTCCCGGGTTCAACTCCTAGCACTGCAAAAGTGGAAGAAGGACGTGACAATCCTGAAACAATCAGCCAATGAAAACGATATGAGGGTCGCTATGACAGCACTGGACAGCACCTAACAATAACAAACAACAATTTCTTTTATTAAGAACCTTCAACAGGCTCATTTTCTTTTGTGGCAATATATTTCACATGACCTCCTGTGCAAACAAGTTTAGGACAGTAATGTAAACTGATTTCACAGCAATGGCTAAATGCGCTTGTTTCCTGCAAACACCGAATGTGGGCAGCCAAGGAAGACAGCCATGAAGCATCAAGATCTCTTCTCTCTGCTCCTCAGTTGTTTCCCTGCTTCATTCTCAAACTCTGGCTCCTCCAGACCCGTTTATTATTGTCATTTCTGAAATCAAGTTTAGCCCAGGAAATGACTGCATCATCAGGAGGCCAACTTCCACCCTGGTCCCTCTTTGAGCGACAATGACCAATGGGCTTCTCCAGGATGCATGTCCTTTGCTGGGGCCCCCGCCTCCCCTGTGGGGGAGGCTATCATTGTGCTGTGCGTCACCGGATCCAGTTGCCAGGCCAGGTGTAAAGGAAGCTGTCCCGCTTCAGGGAGAAGGTGCGATGCTAGGCCTCCAGTTCCAACCTGAAGTTCATGTACAAAGCTGATGTGCCCTCCAAGCTCTGGTCTGCACTCCCACACTCCCAGCACCGCTCTAGAAGCAGCTGCCATGGATATACCATGATTATACCTTACTTGCTTTGGGGCTTCCTTTTGGAGCCGGGGGCTCAGCTTCTCTGAGCTGCTGCGTAGACAGTCCACAGAGCAGCTATGCTTGTAGTGTGGATAGCACAGCGGCTGCTTCCTGGCACCCCTGCGGGCAGCAGACTCATGACAGAATTGCCCACATCCACCTTCAGGGCCCAAAGCCTGGATGCAGATAGCCGGGGTACCTGGCCCACTGGTTTCTCATTCACTGACCAATGAGTGAGTAGATGTAGATTTTTCAGTGTACTCTACCATTTTGTCACTGACTCTCCACTCCTGGGGCTCCTCCCTGTTGAGCACTGAGTGGTGGTCTTCCCAGAAGCACATCAAGCCCTCAAGGCACATGGGTGTGCAGACCTCAGTGTAGTAGGTGGGCACTGGGAGCCTTATCCACCCAAAGACAATTGGAACAAGTTCATTTTACTTAAAAAGTGTTTCATGGGGCTGAGGGTGGTGCAACTCAGTAGTAGAATGCTTACCTAGGAGGGCCCTCAGTTTGATCCCTAGCCTGGCCATACATATCTTGACTCATGTGTGGATGGACCCATGTCTTGAGACAGAGCTTCACTATGCAGCCCAAGCTGGCTTGGAACTTGCTATGCAGCCCAGGCTGCCCTCAAACTCACACTCTTCCCGCCTCAGCCTCCTGAGTGCTGGGATTACAGCCATGTGCCACCACACCTGGCTGTTAATACTTTCTTAAAGACCTAAGACTCCATATAAGTAAGTATCTGGAAAATGTGTGAAAAATCAAAAGTAGGGTTTGTTTCTCCATGAGGATCATCATTTATTATCTTCTAGTTTTTATGCTTTTTTCCTTACACTTAAGGAATTTGGAGGTGATGCTGGAAATAAACAAGAATGTCCCAGGTGCTGCCCACTACTTGTGCCGTGGAGCTGAGAGCCTGCAGGCTGGATCTCAGCTGGATCTCAGACCACACAGTCCGCATGTGCATCTGGCAACACCCAAGAGCCCTTCATCCCCTGTCACCATGGACTTGCCATAAGGTCTGGCAGGACAGGTTCCTAGGCATCCCTGCTAACAATCCCCTCCCCTTTTACTGCCCTTTGTTCTTTGAATTCTCTCCTGAACATTCCATCGTTAAGACCCAGAAAGTACAGGGGAATGGGTGAGGACTGAGGCCTAGAGACCAGTGGGAAGAAAGGGAAAAGAGACTTGGGGAAAGGAGACCCTGCCAGAGGGACAAAGGTGGAGGCCTTCCAACCCGCCCAGCACCCCTTCTACTGGTTTGTGGACAAGGAGCCACGGGACTGCTCACAGGGAGCACAGAATGAGCACCCAGGGGCCGCTCCAGGAATGGGGAGGCTTAAGGGGAGAAACAGTTCTTATCACATCTTCAGTGGGGTCCAAGGATGGAAGTGACATCCTGAGCTCTAAATCTCAGTGCAAAATGCAACCTGAGATCTGGCGGGTGTGCGGGGTCTGCAGAGGCTGAGCCTCTCCAGGCTGGGATACTCCCACGCCTCCTGCGCTCCCGCAGACCTGCTACAGAGTCGCTGCCACAGCCTCACTCAGCTGCCCGAGGTCAAGTACTACTCCCTACCTTATGCAAAAGGGGAGAAAAGAAGGGCTGCTTCTCTCCCTTTCTAACAGGTTCTTCACCCTGTAAGTATATGAAAACACAAAACAGATCCAGCTGACAGGAACTGTTAAAAGAATACCCACTGAAGAGGGCAAATGCCTTTAAGATATTTTTATTAGTAATTTTTAATGTACAACTTAATGGGTCTCATTATGACATTTCCACACGTGCATTTCATTGTACATTGCTCACATTAACCTACCCCTTACTCTCTTATAACCCCTCCCTCCCCCAACCCCTCCCTCCCACCAATATCTCCTTTCTGCTTGCATGTCCTTTTTGTGAGTATAGGAGGAATCGTTTCTGTTTTCTTTTACAGTGTGAGCTTCACTCTGAAACGGGGCGCCTAAAATAAACACAAACTCCCCAGTCCTGAGGGAGAGGACACTGACAGGGGTCTCTTCTCCCAGCCTGGGCCCCTGGGTGCCAGCCCCCATGCCTACCCTGGGCCTGTGCGTGCTGCAGGCCTACTGCCGTCTCTGCTTGAGCGATTGTCTCTGGCCTCCTCAGCTGCAGCCCCGGCTATTCACGCCAGGAGCATCTTCCTCTGCAGACCGCCTTCCTTGCACTTGGGCCTGCAGAGGGTGTGCTCTCCTCCCGAGAGAAGCCCCATGTTGGAATCCTTGCTCTGCCCTCCGAGGGGTGGCCCTCATCTCCACATCTGCAAGATTAGACGGGGGCCAAGCTCACGGGGCTTGGGGGATGAGACGGGTTGTACCTAAAACACCAAGAGCACAGACTTGACACAGACATGCTGTTCCCTTCCTCATGGCACCAGCCTCAGGGCTCATCTGTGCCCAGGTCTCTGGCCTCCTCCGCTGCCCCCCTCACCTGCAGCCCTTCCTTCCTGGGTTCTATTACACATGAAGAATCGGAAGCCCCCAGGGCCACCATGCAGAAGGACACCGTCCCTGAGAGACAGAGGGCAGCGCTGGGCTCCATGCAGCCTTGGCCCTGAGCTGGCCCAGCCCTCCCAGCACGGGGCATTTGTCATCTCTGAGCTGAGGATTCCAGGCCTCTGATAAGACCAGCCCTCTCCCACCCCAAGGCTAGGGTAAAGAAGTTCATGGTGAGCACTGCACAAACGCTGCAACTGAGTTTTAGCCTGGTTTTCCCTGCAGACAGACGCCTGAGCGTGGCCGTGGCAGGAGACTCCTGAGGCAGGTCAAGGCTGGTGGTTCAGAGTCCAAGCCCAGCCCCCACAGCACGTGAAGACAGGGATGCACTCTATCCCAAGGATCTCCCTTCCTCAGATGCACCTTGGGGACCCCTGCCTGTGCTGCTATCTGCAGAGCCAGGATCACCCCAGGGCTCTGGCTCCACCCCGAGATCTCTGCACCTCTTCATGGGCTTATCTCCCAGCCACTGCACCTCATTAAGTGCCAAGTGAGCACTTCAGGCCACTCAACATGTGCCAAGGAGGCCAGCGTCCACTTATCCCTGAGGGTCGTGCTCTGTGGGGCTCTTCCCAGCCATTCAGGCCTGTTCTCTTCCCTGTGACACTTTGAAAATCACACCAAGGAAAAGAAATCCGAAGCTGCTCCTTTCCAGGTGCATACATTTCCAGGCATTACAAGCCATTTCCTTTCAAAACAGATCAGCAACCCAAAAGAGCAGACTGCACTTTGGCACCTGGGCCTCCACAAGTTCCCAACAGCAGGTGCAGCCAGACGGGGTCAAAGAGCCCCAGCCTGCTCTCCCTGCGGTGCCCAGGCCTGCTGCTCAACTTCCTCCTGTCTCCACCCTGCCCCGGCCTGCTGCCCACCCACCTGTGCTCGTCTCTCTGTCTCCTCCATCTGCTCTGCCACCTGTCCTGAGTCTGAGGCCCCTTCCTGCTGACTGCCCCACCTGTTGGTCTTGACAGCCCCTTCTGTTCTCCCTCTCCCACTAGGTCATGGCCAGGATCAGTTTCCGGGCTGACTCATCTGCCTCACTGTCTGGCAGCCGCTGCTGTGGCTGGACACGGCTGGGAACAGACATCTTCCCTTGGTTTTGGGGTGGACATGGCTCCCCCAACCCCAGCCCCACTCCTGCTCACTCTGGCCGCCTGACATGGTGATTTGGGGCTGCCGGGGGAATCAGCCACCTGCTTCAGACTTGAGCTCCCCAGGCAGCTGTTTGCCCATCTGCTTGGAAACCCGGCACTGCTCCCAGCAGCATTCAGTCCTATACCCTGGCGTGTGAGCCCTAATGTCAGGGCTGAGCTCAGGACGGGAGTAGAAACGACTAGATACTGGGTGTTGTGTGAGAATAAGGTTCAGGACACAAAGCTGCCCATGCACCGCACAATCATCAGGGTTTCCGGAGGGGCCTCTGTCTTCCCTGCACGTACCTGGAAATTGCGGAGAGAAACCCCAGCTGCTGAAGCTGGTAAAAAGGGAGAATCTTGTTGGATGCTCTGCAGAGAAAAGATAGGGAAGAGGAAAAGGAGAAAAGGCATTCCACCAGCCAAAATATAAAGAGTGGGCATGAATGGGGTCAGCAGAAGGGACTACATACAGGTACTGCTATGGTTATAAACTAAAATGCATAAATTTCAGATCGCCCCAGTTTCCAATGCAATTTTTAGCAGAAAATGTATAGAAACTGAACTTCCTGACATCATCATACTCAATGATATTTCTAGCAGAAAACATGTAATCACTAGCAAAGGGAGTAACATACAATTTTCTCTTTACAAGGTGATTTCCCCTTGGCACACACTCCAGGAGGCAGACAACCTGCTGCAGGTCCCTAACAGGTCTGGATGCGGCCAGGGGTTCCCTTTGTGTGGAGGGCCTGCAGTAGTGGCAGGCCTGCAGGAGCATCACAGCGCAGACACAGCCCTGAGGAGGCCATAGTGGTATCCCCTATCCATGGAATGCACAGCCTGTTCCTCAAGCGTCAGGACACTTGCTACAGACTAGCCTGTTACAAGCTCTCAGAAGTCAAACATAATCAACCACAGGACAACGGAGAGCTGGGCTAAGCTCCTCACACCAGCACAGAGAGGCTAACACTCGCCCAGCAAGCTGGTGTGTCACTGTGTGTAGCCTGCAGACCTGAGACAGCTCACCCCTGGCTGGGTCCCCACTGCTGTGCGTAAGCAGTAGGTTTACAGCCGGATGAAAGAATGTTCCAGAGTATATGCAATGGAGAAACAGCTGGAAAAGCCATTGAAATATAATACCAATCCCAAAATAGTCATATTTTATTGTTGGAGACTTATAAATGGTTAAAGAAATGGAGTCCCCCTTCGGGAAATAATGTTTCTTTATGCCTCATCATATCCCATTTTCCCCCAAAGATTAAGCAAATAGAGCCATGGTGGTAAATCACACCCGTCGGCTCGGAATGGCCCAGAAGCTCTCCTCTCCTGGCTGCTGTCCCCTGCTCCCGAAGGGGCTGCCTGTCAGTGGTCTGTGAGGGTCAGGGCTGGGAGGCAATGGTCACTCATGAAAATGGAGACACCGCTGTCCTGGGAGGGCAGTCTGTGTTGCCGCCCTTCCCCCACACAAGGAAAGGCCCCTCAGGCTGGCCAGAAAGCCCCACTCTCTGGACACATCCAAACAGCCAGCCTCTCAAGAGGTCAGCTATCTAGTCCAGGAGGTCAAACTAAGAATCTGGCAGCCTTAGTGAATCACACTGGCCTCCTCACTCTTAACTCTACCACATGGGCCTGTGTCTCTTAAGAAATATGTTGTTGTTGTTAGGTGTGATTGAGTCAGGTCCAACTCATGGCAACCCTATGTACAACAGAACAAAACACTCCCCGACTCTGTGCCAGGCCCATGATCTTTTTTATGCTTAAGCCCATTGTTGCAGCTACCGCGTTAACCCATCTAGTTGAGGGTCTTCCTTTTTTTATTGACCTGCCACTCTCCTAAATATCATGTCCCTCTCCAAGGGTAGGACCCTCCTGACAAATCCAAAATATGTAAAATTACAAAGGAATTAACCTGTTGCTTCTCACAGATACTCAGTCAACACATATTTCTTGGTTCCTATCACAGGCCATGTCATTTTCTAGGTACTGACACAAACACAATATACAAAAACACAAGGGCCTGGTCTCTCGTGACCAAGCAGGACAAAAAAAAAATTGCTTTTTAATGACTCACATAATTATTTACTTACATCTCTGATGCGTATTTTGAGAAAAATAAAGAAGTTTGTGAAAATATAAACCAAAGTGAGCACAGCCTCTGGAGGCAGAGCAGAAGGAACAGAAGGGGAGAAGCAGGTTATGCAGGACCTGGGAGTGCATTAGGCTTGTGTTCAACTGCAAAGAAGACAATACCAACGAAAGGAGCCTCAAACTGATACAGAGTCATTCCTCACACAAGATGCCAGGGGAGTGCTGACCAGGCTGGTTTAACAATGCCCCCAAATCCACTCTCTTCCCACTTTCTCGGCTCTGCACATCCATCTTCTCCTCATGGTATCAAGACAGTTCTGTACCTATAGGGACTTTCTCACTGGAGGCCAGAAGAGGGGCACAAGGAGACCAAGGGAGTTGTGAGTCACATGTTCTGTCTACCATGTTTTCCTCAGGAAATGATAAGTTTTTTGAAAGCAGCTGTGAGTCTAAGGAGAAGTGCTGGTAGATGGCATACAGTTGTTCAATCGACAATGTCCGCCACAACATCCTTGGCCATATTAGGGGGCTGGGCAGTTAAGATTTGAAGATTTCAAACTCTTGTTCAGTAATTCAACCCTGAGCAAATCACACTAGTACCACATTTCTAATAAAGGTATAAGAATCTGGAAATGATTAGTGCACCACTGGGTCCCAGACTCTGCTTTCACTTGGTTGTCTTTCCTCAAAGTCACACAGAAAGGGCCATGTCTCCTTGACCTCAATGCCCCAGAATTCAGCACATGCTTGGTGCTTAAGGCTCAGTGAATGCATGTGACTCTCAGGACAAATTTCTATCTATCTATCTATCTATCTATCTATCTATCTATCTATCTACCTACCTACCTATCTATCTAATATTCTATATTATAATATTATATTTTATATTTATCTCTCTCTTTAGATAGTTGGATAGATGAATAGATAGATAGATAGATCAGCAGCTACTAGTAAGTGCCAGGTGTGCTGCAAGGTGTAGATGTTGCTTGTTGATTTACTCATTTCAGAACTGTTTGGGGGAGGCACAAACAGTTCAGATTTACTCAACTCTTGCAAGTGTCAATTGACTTGTTAAAACGTCTTTATGGACATGGCACTAAAGAAAGAAGTTTCCTCCTGCATCCTGAAGGATACGGTGTGAATGAAGAACACACAAAATTCTTTACTTTTCCCTTAAAACAGGGTTATGGGAAAAAACAAACCCCTGTCAAAGAAGGTAACCTTACTTCTGTGAGTCTGATGATTAGAGACATACATTTTTGCTAGGTGCCGTCAAGTCTGTATCCAATTCATAGTGACCCTACATACAACAGGCAGAACAATATTGTCAGTGCTTCTCTGCTGTTCATAGGGTTTTTAGTGGCAGATTGATTTTTGGGAGTGAGCTGCTGAGTCCTTCTCCCAAGCCTACAGTATCTGGTGTTCCCAGGCGGTCTCCCATCCAAGTACTAACTAGGCCCAATCCTGCTTAGCTTCTGAGATCTGACAGGATCAGACACCACATGCTATGGCTGCAGGCTACAGGAACATTATAGGCTTGTCAAAATTGTTTTTTTCTCTTTTCCACAAATAGCAGAATTTAAATTGGTTTGGAATGGACATGGATTGTTATGCACGAGAAGATACTGTATTCCTAGTAAAGAGAGGGCATGTGTCAGATCCTCACCTTCTCTCCTTGCTTCTAATCCCTTGATGGACCTGATAAATTTCCCTAAAATGCAGACAAATCTCAATTTCCACCTATGAACATTCACAGAGAATGATGGCCGGCTCTGCCTGGCCATAACCAGAGGCCTCCACAGGAGAATAAATGAAAATAGCTGAGAGGGAAGCACATTTTTTCTTTTTAGTAGTCTATAAAATGGAAGTATTATGTGTCTTGAGAAAATATGGAATTATACCAGAGTTATGTAGTAGAAGGTCAGTCACTAAACTGTTTGACCAACTTACTTTACCACTCCCCAACTGGTGTTTCTGTTTCTAATAAGATAGCAATTAAATGCGTGGTTAAGCTGAGAAGGTCAAAAATATGAAGCTATACCTAAAATAAAAATGACAAACCTGCTAACAGCTGGAATAAAATAAAAAGTGCTGAAACATCAAGGTCAGTCATATGAACAAACGAAACACATGAAATGAGATTTTTTGCTGACATTAGTTGCTTTGGTACAGATAGTTTAAAAAGAAACTAATTTTTGCACACTTCCTGTGAATGATAATAACCAACAACTGTGTTAGCTTGTGTACTGCTGTGGCAAAATACCTGACAGGAACAAACTACAGGAAGAAAGATGTATTGGGGCTCACAGAGGATTTCAGTTCAGCGAGCCTGGAAGACACAGCCAGGTATGGCTATGGAGCAGGCAGCAGGGCATGCGGCCCAGAACATCATGTCTTGGTGATCAGGAAGAAGAGAGAGCTTACCAGAAATGGGGGCCCACAGAAAATCTCCAAGGGCCCCCCTCCAGTGACTCAATTCTACAAAGTGAGGTTCCTGCCTCCCAAAGTCTCATAACCTCCCAGGACAGTGCCATTGGTAGAGGACCAAACGTTTAAACACATGGCCTTTCAGGGACATTGGAGATTCAAATCGTAAGAGCAACAATGACTGCCACATATCTCCTTCCCTTTCATACTCACAGCAATCCTATCAAGTACTCCACACTAGTAGCCAATATCTAACACACAGTCAGGTAACTTGTACGAAGTCACACAGTTGATATGTGGACAAAGCAGTTCCTAAATGTGGTTCTTTCAACTTCCATGCTAGTGATATGCTGAAGTGTGAAAGAAGAACATTGTCCCAGCTTTGTTTCTCCTCATATTTTAGTAGTAGAGAAAAAAATAAGTTGCAGTATTATAATACCTCTAAAGAAGTTTGATTGGTTTTAATAAGACCAGTAATGCTATTGGTATATGGCACTCTATTCTTAGGAAGTTATCAGCAACACTAGAGGGAATGTTACCTAACATTGCAATCATTCAACATTCTCTCGGTTACACATCCCTTTATTAATTAAAATCCAGAAAGGAGAGTCAAATTTCAACTCTTCATCAAGCTGTCTTGATGCAACCTTACCATGAATAATCAATCTGTTGCAGGAATGCAATCTACCATTTGTTGTTAGGTGCCAAGGAGTTGGTGTCCAACTCATAGTGACCCTATGTCAATAGGCAAAACAGTATAGTTAGGGCTTCTCTGCTATTGATAGGGTTTTCAAACATTGATTTTTTCAGGGGAGGAGTGGGTTGCTGGTCTTTCTCCCAAGCCTACAGCACCTGGTATTCCCAGGGGGTCTCCCATCCAAGTACTAACCAGGCCACCCTCCTTGGCTTCTGAGACATGATGGGATCAGATGCCAGTGTAGTATGGCTGCAGTTGCAATCCACCATAGCTGGGACAAATGGACAATTGTGAAGTTTGAAAAATGAGGTATTTGATTAAAAAAAGAGACTTATAGCATGTAAAACTTTGTTAGAAGGATAAAATTGTGTGTGTGTGTGTGTGTGTGTGTGTGTGTGTGTGTGTGTGTGTCCTGATGGGTAGGTTTTGGAGAAGCAAGGACTTAACTTCAAATAAATGTGGTCTACACAGCTCTTTTTCTAGCCAGAATCTGAAAATAAAGCAGGCCTACAATCCATTTCCACTTTGTTGCCGTTGTTGTTAGGTGCCGTCGAGTCGGTATCCGACTCATAGCAACCCTCTGTACAACAGAGGAAGCACTATTGTCAGTGCTTCTCTGCTGTTCATAGGGTTTTCAATGGCAGATTGATTTTTGGGAGGGGGTTGCCAGGTCCTTCTCCCAAGCCTACAACTTCTGGTGTTCCCAGGCGGTCTCCCATCCAGGTACTAACCAGGCCTGACCCTGCTTAGCTTCTGAGATCTGACGGGATCGGATGCCACAGGGCTACGGCTGCAGGCCATTTCCACTTAGCCTTCAGCTAATCATCTTTAGACTGCTTTGAGTGAAGGGGACTATAGGTCTTTTGCAGTCTGACTCTCTACAGGCTGGTTGTCCTATTGTCAGTGCCAACAGTCCATGAAACCTAGAATATAGACTTGATGTGGTCTGACCCTGAGCCCTGCTAATAACTTATGGAGTTCAAAGTATTCTCCAGTACACATGTGTTTCCACATGTTAGACATCTACACACACAGGATTTCAACAGGATTGAAGTAGAAATATCTTATGCAAATATTTGCAGCCATACTACTGTGGCATCTGATCTTGTCAGATCTCGGAAGCTAAGCAGGTTGAGCCTGCTTAGTACTTGGAAGGGAGACTACCTGAGAACACCAGGTGCTGTAGGCTTGGGAGAAGAACCAGGCAACCCACTCCCAAAATTCAATCAGCCACTGAAAACCCTACAAATAGTGGAGAAGCACTGATGATAAGTGTTTCATCTGTTGTAGGTAGGGTCGCTATGAGTCAGACATCAACTAGAAGGCACCTAACAACAAGAAATGCTATTCTGAAAGTATTTTCTAAAGATGTAAAGTTAGAGCTCAAAAGCATACCTAAAATACACTAAATATATAAACATACTTATGTCTAATGTTCATGTCTAATTTCTTTTAAGAAAGAAAAAATGGTTTATTCCTAGATATATCTACATAGTTTCAGATCTCTCCAACAAGGAAAGCATACTGCATGACTATCAGCAATGTGGTAGCAAAATTGAAAACAAATGGCAAACTGTATGTCATTGCTGTTTGATATTTGTCTATATCTAATGATTAGAAACACAATGTAAATTGCTGAATAATTTGGAAAGTATTTTCTCATATCCATCCCATTTGAGACATCTACACAACACACAATTGGAGGAAGACTCATTAACAACCTGTGCTATGCAGATGACACACTTTCCTTGCTGAAAGTGAAGAGGATTTGAAACATTTACTGATAAAGATCAAAGAACAGCCTTGAGTATAGATTGCAACTCAACATCAACAAAACAAAAATACTTACAACTGGGTCAGTTCGCAACTTCATGATAGATAGAGAAAAGATTGAGGTTGTCAAAGATTTTACTTTACTTGGTTCTGCAATCAACACGTGGAAGCAGCAGTCAAGAAATCAAAAGACACATTGCATTGGAAAAAGCTTTTTCAAAAGACCTCTTTAAAATATTGAAATGTAAAGATGTCACATTGAAGACAAAGGTGGACCTGACTCGTGTTATGGTATTTTCAGTCGCATCATATGGTTGTGAAATCTGAACACTGAAAAGGGGACACAGGAGAAGAATTGATGCTTTTGAATTATGGCTCTAAAGATGAATATTGAATATACCATGGACTGGCAAAAGAATAAACAGACCCATCCTAGAAGTACAATCACAGTGCTCCATGGAAGCAAGGATGGCTAGACTGCGCCTTATGAATTGTGAACATGTAGTCCAAAGGGACCAATCTCTGGAGAAGGACATCATGTTTGAGAGAGTGGAAGGTCAACAACAACAAAAAGGAAGACCCTGAACTAGATGGATTGACACAGTGTCTGCAACAATGAGCTTAAACATAAATAAGAAACTGTGCCTGGCACAGAAGCAGGAAGTGTTTCATTCTGTTGTAGTAGGGTAGCTATGAGTCAGACCAGACTGGGCGGCACCTAACAACAATGATGACACAACACAAAACTTGGGATGTACACAGGCAACAGCACTGGGCACAGCTGAGCACCTGAGGCTCAGGAGAAGGGTGTAGCTGCCTGTGCCCCACACCCCCCCCCAGGATCAGTGCCCGTTCTACTGTACGCCACTACCTACAAATGGGAATGTGCCCTGCTATGAATCTAAAATCCTGCAACAGCCACATTTCCTGCCTCTCCATAGCAAACCCAAGAAAGCATTCCCTTTGATATTATCAAAGACAATGAAAAAGTTAAAATAATGTGGCTCAATTAAGCCCCAGACATTTGCCTCAAGGAATCATGACTTGAAAGATTTTATAACAATTGAGAATAAGGAATGCTAAAACAGTCAAAGCAAAGGCAGACCCATTTACTGACCGAAAAGCTCAAGGGAGCCAGATTGATTCTATCCCCACTGTTCAGCTTCATTTTACTGCAATCAGCAAATGCCTTTTGCTTTCATTTCAGTTCCATGGCTGGAATTCAAGCTCTAATTTGTATTTTAGGTCTCTACAACTTTATCTGATGTCTGGATTTCATCCCAAGTTGTATGAAACGCTCCCTAAGGTTTTATATACACACTTGCCTCTCATTTCCTTCCCTTTCGCCTCCTTTCCTTTGTCCTCCTTCATCCTTGTCCTTCTTTCGTTTCCATAACCACCTTAACTCCAGACCAGTAAAATGTTTAAAAGCCAGGTTCTAAGAGAATACCTTATAGAAGAATCTGTGCCAGCATAGTAAAGAAAAACTGAACATACATGCCTTGTTAATTCATGAAACCACAAAGCTCTGGATGGATTCTTGAGGCCACAGATACATTTATAGTATGAAGTTTTCTCTATACTGTAAAACATTATCTACCTAAGTCACAAACTTTCCAACCTATTAAGGTTTGCATAAGATAGCTTAGTTTGAATGAATTTGGGAAAATAAATTTGCCAATAAACAACAGAATAACTCTTTAGAAATGTCAACCTAGTATATTTAATGAAAAGTTGTTGTTAGGTGCTGTCACATTGGGTCTGACTCATAGCAACACTATGTACAACAGAATGAAACCATCCTGACACAATGCCATGCCTGGTACTATGTCAGTGCTTCTCCGCTATTCATAGGATTTTCAATGGCTGATTGTTCTGGGATTGCTTCTGTAGTGGGTTGCCAGTTTCTTCTCCCATTTTTGTGGTGCTGTGGCTCGAACCCAGGGCTCAGAGATCACAGAGCAGCACTGTTCAAACTGAGCCAAACTCCAGTCCTAATGAAAAAGTAGCGATGATAATGAATAGGCAGCACTATCACTAGGAGCTCTTCCAAGCACCTTTCATGTATTTGTGTATTTAATTTTCACAAGTTTCATGAGATTGGTACCAACATTACTCACACTTGACAGATGAGGAAACTGAAGCTCTGAAAAGAAAGTGATTTGCCCAAGCTTATCTTATAAGTAGTGATGCTGGGATTCATATTCAATAGACAGAAAAAATATTTAGAAAAAAGACAACAAAAAGGAACTAAGAAAGAAAATGCTCACAGTCTACAGTTGAGGGAATGTGGTTGCCAGTCATCACAATTCAGAGGTGAAGAATTCAATTACCCACCTGCAAAGTTATTAATATATCTTATAAGACTCAAATTCTTTATCTTTAGAGAATACAGTAGCATTTTCTCTAGGGTATTTGTCTATAATTTTCTTTGTAGTACCTTTTTCTGGTTTTGGTATAAGAGCATTACTGTCTTCATAAAAGGAGTGAGGAAGAGTTTATTCTTTCATTTTCAGGGAAAAAAATGTGTGGAAGTTATGTTAATTTGTTTTGTGGTAGAATTTTGGTAGAACCCCCAATTAAACCAAATAGGCATAGAATTTTGGGGGAAATATATTAATTACAAATTGGGTTTCCTTGTTAGGTATCTATTCAGTGTGTATTGTGTTGTAGTAGCTTAGTTTGTGCTTTCTAAGAATTGGTATACTCCATCTAGGTGGCCTAATTTATGTGTCAAGTTCTGCAGAGTATTTCTCTTTTATCCTATTGATGACTGTAGGTTCTGTAGTATTAGCCCCTGTTTCAGTCTCAGTAATAAATATAAGTAAAGGTAATTAATACTTTCTGTCTTTTTTCTTTGTCAGTCTTCCTAGAGATTTGTCAAATTTATTGAAATTTTTAGAGATCAAGGTTTTTGTGCAGTTGATTTTCTTTGTTGTTTTTCTGCTTCAAGTCCATTGATTTCAGCTGCTATCTAGATTATGTCCCTCTTTCTGCTTGACTTGAGCTTATTTTGCTCTTTTGTTTCCAGTTTATTGAGGTGGGACATTAAATTATTAATTTAAGACTTTTCTACTCTTCTTCTGTAAGCATTTAGTAATATAAATTTTGCTGTCTCCACTGCTATGTGTCCCACAAATTTTGATATGTTGTCTTTAGTTTTTACTCACTTCAATGTATTTCCTTTTAAGAATTCTCTGACTATGAGTTATTTAGAAATGTATTGATTAGTTTTCAAATATGTGGATAATTCCTTCTTATGTTTCTGTTATTCACTTTTATTTAGATTCCATTATGATTATGAACACCTGCAGCCATAGCCCTGTGGCATCTGACCCTGTCATATCTCAGAAGCTAAGCAGGGTTGGACCTGGTTGGTACTTGGATGGGAGACTTCCAGGGAACATCAGGTGCTGTAGGCTTAGGAAATGAACCCAGCAACCCAATCGCAAAAATCAATCTGCCATTGAAAACCTTATGAACAGCAGAGAAGCACCGACAGTAGTGTTTCGCCTGTTGTATGTAGGGTTGCTATGAGTCAGATACCGACTGGACGGCACCTAACAACAACAACATGATTATGAACATACTCTATATCTTTTTACTTCTTTATTTTTTTATCACCTCGTCAGGATATGGTCTATTTTGCCAAAAGAGCCATGTGTGCTTGAAAAAATATGAATATTCTGCTTTTTCTCAACAAATGTTAACTTGAGCCTGATAGTTGCTTGTTTTGTATTCTTCTATATCCTGGCTATTTTCCATCTGGTTGTTTTAGCCAACGTTGAGAGAAGAGGGTTGAAATCTCCATAAATGATTGTGGATTTGGCTTTCTCCCTTCAGATCTATCAGTTTTGTTACAAGTTTGTGTATTTTTGTTGTTAAGCGCATACACAATTGAAATTGATAGATATTTTCTTGGTGGATTAACTATAACTATAAAATGGCTGTGCAATTTTCTTTTCTTTTCTTTTCTAATTTTCTTTTATCTGGAATCCATTATCTGATATTAATATAGTAGTTCCCCCTATTTACTTTTATCAGTATTTTCGTGACATATCCTTTACCTCGTTTTACTTTAAATCTCCCTATATTTTATATTTGAAGTCAATTTTTGCATACAAAATGTATTTGAATATGCTTTTCAATCTGCCTACCAATTTCTGTCTCATAATTTTGAATATTCAGAAAAAATACCTATAATGTAACTATTGTTGTGTTAGGACTTCAGGCTGACATGTATTTTTTCTTTTCTGTTTGTTCTTTCTTTTTTATTTATCTATTTTCTCTTTCATATCCTCCTGAGAGTTACTTGAATATTTTTGGAAATGTATTTTTATTTTCTATAGTGTTTCTGCCTATATCTCCTTACATAACTTTTTTAGTGATTCTTCCTGGAACATCTGGAGTTTACTGATGTCACACTACCACCAGAGGATCTTCTTTTTCACTTTACTTCCATCTATTGTTCCCTATGGATAATATACTTGTCTTAACATCTTTCCTCCACATTAACTTAGAATTATATCACATACTGTTCAAGTTTTAGCTTTAACAATCAAACATAATTTAGAAAACTAAAAATGAAGAGGAAAGTCTATTGTATTTATCCACATTTCCCTCTCATCATGTTGTATTTTCCTTCCTGATATCCCATAATCTCATCTTTAATTATATCCTTTTTGTTTGAAGAACTACCTATAGCTATTCATTTAAGGAAAAGTCTTTGGTGATATATTGTTCTAGTTGTGCTTCTTCCAAATATGTCTGGATTTCCTCTTCATTCTTGAAGGCTGGTTCTGGTGAATATAGAATTTGTGGCTAACAGTTATTTTTTTTTTCTTTCCTTCCCTCCCTTTCTTCTTTTCTTTCTTCTCCCACCCTCCCTTCCCTCATTCCTTCCTCCCTCCCTTCTTTCCCTCTTCCTTCCTTCTTTTCCTTTCTTTTCTCACTTTCTTTTTCCCTTCCTTCCTTCCTTCCTTCCTTCCTTCCTTTCTTTTCTTCCTTTCTTCCTTTCTTCTTTCTTTCTCACTACTAGAGTTTGAGCCCAGGGCCTTCCTTAGGCATGCTAAGCAAGTGCTCTACCACTGAGCTACACTTTTAACCCTCCTTTTAATTTTTTTGAGATAAGATCTCACTAAGTTATGCAGGCAGCCCCTTGCCTTGAAATGGAGATCCTCCTGCTTCAGTCTCCTGAGTCTCTAAGACTACAAACATGCTCTACAGCACCAAGCTCAGCTGTTTTCTTTCAGTGCTTAAAAGATGCTATGCCAAATACAATTGCAATAAAATTCCAGCAAGTTATTTTGTGGATATCAGCAAGCTGATTGTAAACTTTACATAGAGCAACAAGAGACACTGAATATCCAACTTAATATTTAAGAAAAAAAATCATAGCATTAACACTATCTGTCTTCAAGACTTACTACCAAGCTACAATCATTAAGACAGCGTGGTGTTGGTTAAAGAATAGATAAATGGATCAATGGAGCAGAACAGAGAGCTCAGAAACAGACCCACACAAACATAGTCAACTGATCTCAGACAAACTGAAGGCAAGACAATGTAAAAAAGGTAGTGTTTTCAATAAACGATGCCAGGAAACTGCATATCTATGTGCAAAATAATTCTGCATTTCCTCCCTAAGTGTTAATTAGAGTCTATTGGTTGCCTGTTTTGTGTTCTGCCAGTATCCTAGAGAGTCCAGGTATAGATATTACACTCATCACAAAAATTAGTTCAAAATCCAGCATAGATGTAAATGTAAAATCTAAATTGTAAAATTCCCAGACGACAACATACGAAAAAAAAATTGGTGACTCTGCATTTACTGATGCTGCCAGATATGACACCAAAGATAGGATATGTAACAGCAATAACTGACAAACTATAGTTCATTAAAATTCAAAGTTCTGTTCTGTAAAAGACACCATTATGAAAATGAGAAAAATATCCACAGACTGGTGGGAAATGTTTGTAAAACACACATCTAGTAAAGAACTGTTACCCAAAATGTACAAAGAAACTTCATGTTCAGCAATAAGAAAATAAACAATCTGATTAAAAACAGGCAAAATACCTAAGCAGACACTTCACCAAAGAAAATATAGGGATGACAAGTAACCATATAAAAAGATGCTCAATAGTACATGTCAATAGGAAGCTAAAAACTAAAACAACATGAGACACCACTGCACAGCTATTGAAATGGACTAAATCCAAAACCCAGACACCATCAAGTGCTGGTGAGGCTGCTGAGCAACCATCATCCTCATTCTGCCCAAGGGATTGCAAAAGGGTGACAGGTACTTTGAGACAGTTTGACAGGTTCTTATGAAACTAAGCATACTCTTACCATCTGGCCCAGAAGTAGAACTCCCTGCTATTTACCTAAAAAGTTTAAATTTACATTATAACATAAAAACCTGCACATGGCTGTTTATTTATAATTTCCTACCAAGGTGTCCTTCAGGAGCTGAATGGATAAATAAACCATGCTATATCCAGACAGTGAAATATTATCTATGGTAAAAAGAAATAAGCTATCAAGACACGAAAAGACAGAGAAATCTTAAAGGGATATTACTACATGAAAGAAACCAATTTAAAAAGGATAGATACTGTGTGATTCCAACTCTATGAACTTTTGGAAAAGTCAAAACTATGGGGACAGGAAAAAGATCAGTGGTTTCCATGGCTTAGGAGGAGGGGAGGGACAAATATGTGCAGCACAGGCCTTTTAGGATCACGAAACTATTCTGTATGGTACTATAATGATGGGTATATGTGATTGCATGTTTTTCCAAACCTGTGGAACGGGCAACACCAAAAGTAAACTCTATTGGGAACTGGGGACTCTGTGCATTTGAGATGTGCCACCATGGGATCATCGGTTATAAGTGCACTCCCCAGTGGGGTGCTGTGGTAGGGAGGCTCAATTTTCCTGTGAACCTCAAACTGCCCTGAGAAATCAAGCTCATTAAAAATCAGTTCAGCATGTATACGTGGGTCTGTTGGATGCCTGTTGGTGGCAGGAGGTGAGTATACCCCGTTGTGTACTACACCAGCTCACTGCAGCATGGCTCTGAGGGGAGGGGAGGGGAAGGGAGGGGCGCTCAGGCTTGCTGAGGCAGAGAAGCTTCTCTGGCCTGCACTTATGATGGTGCCCCCACGTGTGGGAGGGGCGTCGGCAGAGACTGAGGCCTGATGTGGCCACCTCACCAGCTGTGGGTGGGGCAGCGGGTGAAGGAGCTGCATCCCCTGCCCACACAGGGATCCATGGAAGGCAGATGAGGCAAAGGGAGGCCAAGCACTTACCCCACCCCTGCACCCACAGAGCCTGCCTGGAAGGCATACCAGTCAGAGACCCACAGGGTGTCCCAATCAGATGGGGATTGTGGGGTGAGGACTGAAACAGGAAGCAAAGCCCCAGCTCAGATGACACAGGACACCAGCACAGGGCCAGGGCACTGACCATCCGCTCAGCTCTTCACAGTTTAAAACAACAGTAAAGCCAAATCAAACTTAATGAGAGGTCCCTTTTTAAGGAGAGTTTTCTAAGTTTGCAATAAACATTGCACTCATCTTCATGTTTTATGGATTTAAATCAGCCTTTGATAAGCTTTTTTTAAAAACACAGCCTTTTATTGTGACACGCCGTGGGACACTGTTAATGGACAGTGTAATGAGTCATTACACCATGAGCCCTTCACCAACCCCCAAGGCTGCGGGCTCCGGAGCCGTCACCTTCCCACCTAGCTTCTCCTTTCCTGATGGACAGGTGGCAGTGGCCAGGGTCACCCTTCCTGCTCTTCTGGATGATTCTGGCATGTATGTATGCTTTAAGCACAGTCCCCCTTTGGCTTATTTATGCAAACGATGTCCTACTACATCTGTTATCTGTATCTTTTTAAAATTTTACTAATCATTTTCCTATGCATCCGTGCTGCTTTAAAGGATCCCTTGATTTTAGCTCAGATGTAAGCAGAGTGAGCTCACTAGGAGAAAGGCAGATCTGAGCAAGGATGAAGAGAAGAGAATGGCGGGCCTCTCACCACCTTAAACCTGTAGAAACTCTGAGGAAACAAAGCTGAGGCCCATTTAACAAAGCTGAATGAAACCCGTCCTGGGGATCACTGCAGAAGGGGAGCCTGCCCGAAAGACTGTATTTCTCCTAACTCAGTAGTGACCTCATGGATCCCCTCATTACCCATGTATTTTAGTGCACAAGCTGGAAGTCTGCAGGAACCAGGTCAGCCACTCACGGTTAGTGGTCACCAGCCCAGGTGCATACTTCAAAGCCATGTTCCCAGCCACTTAGCTCTCACAGCACTGTCCTCCAAGAATCAGAGAGCATGAAAAAGATAGCTCTGTTGCCAGAGGTCAGTGGCCAAAGGCTGACAAACGATAAACAGAAACCCCAACTCGACTGTGGTGTTCATTCAGTCTCCCCCACCAAACCACACTGTTTTGGACAGAAAGGGAAAAACAAATATTGTTAAGAGGAAATGAAAGCCCGGACATCCTAAGAGAAGATTGGAATTGCTTCTACACTTTTCTTAATAGCAGTTTGACTCTCTTAGCCAAAACAAATTGTGTGCCTAATTGGATAAGCTGTCACCTATGTGCTGACAGAATGGATGATCAGGACCAGGAGCCACTGTGGGTGACTCTTGGCACTGGGAGAGTGGGGAAGAGCCAAGAGGACTGATGCAGAGAGGAGGGTGGAGGATGAGCTTCTCAGCAAGACTGCCTGCTGAGGAACCAAAATAAGGGTCCATAAATGCCTACAAACACAAGCAAGGGCCAACAACCACCAAAGCACCAAGGTTTTACCAAGAATAAGCTGCTCTGCAGCCAGTCTAATTTCCCTTTTCTCCATTACTGCTAGTGTTAGGGAAATCAGGGTTACAAAGCAAACAGGTCGAGAGTTCCACAGCCATGTGACCAGGGACCTCATGTTATCTTTTTGGAGAGATGGTGATATGGGAGTTGAAGAATGTGGGAGCTGAAGAGTGATGAATGGGATCAAGGTCACTGTGCAGGGCAGTTTCCAGGGTTAACTAAGGGCTGTTCTCAGATCTGTCCTGGCCATGCTTTTCCTTAACAATGTAGAGAAAAGACTAGAAGGAAAACATAAACTGTGGCGTGACTGGAAGCTGTATGCAGAGAGCAAGACAAAGATACCAAAGCATTTCAAGTATCTAGAATGATGCACTTTGTTTAGTAATTAAAGCTTAATTAAGATTATATAATACTTCACACTTGTTAAAAAGTGAAAAGAACAGAAAACAACTTTGCAAATATGTTAACAGGAACAGAAAGCCTAGCTTAACTCCTCAGTAAAATATGTAAGTGGTTACATGGAAATTAAATAGCAATCAGCTTAGCCAGGCGGCCTCCGTGCATAAGACCAAGTCACACTCACACATTAAGAATTGATTCAAGCGGGGTACAGGGGCACATGCCTGTCATCACAGCAACTAGGGGCACTAAAGTAGGAGGATCATGAGCTCAAGGCCAGAGGCAGCCTGTACAACCTAGCCAGACCCTACCTCAAAATAAATAAAAAAAGGTGCTGGAGGTGGGGCTCAGGGGTAGAAAGTGCTTGTCTAGGTTCAGCCCCCCAGTATCACAAAACAGAAAATAAAATAAAATAAAATAAAATAAAGAAGAAAAGGAAAAAAAGAATTGATTCAAAACATCCTTCACTTGGTAAAATATTTGACATGCTCCTGGGTATATGGTCTCTGACTTTTGTATTCTTCCCAGACACCATCTCTGGCTCTCTCCTCCCATCCCAAGCCTCTCTTATTTTGCTCTTTCTAATGTGAAGTGGATTTACATATACCTGGTGGCTTTCCTTCAACACTATGCCTCCTTTGAGGCCTTGGCTCCCATTTTGTGCCTCACTGTGTTCCCAGCCCCTGCAGCCATAGCCCTGTGGCATCGGATCCCGTCAGATCTTGGAAGCTAAGCAGGGTCAGGCCTGGTTAGTACCTGGATGGGAGACCACCTGGGAACACCAGGTGCGGTTGCTGTAGGCTTGGGAGAAGAACCAGGCAACCAACTCCCAAAAATCAATCCACCATTGAAAACCCTATGAACAGCAGGGAAGCACTGACAATAGTGTTTTGCCTGTTGTATGTAGGGTTGCTATGAGTTGGATACCGACTCAAAGGCACCTAACAACAACAATTGTGTTCCCAGCAAAATAACTGCTCAATATATATGTAAACAACTGCTTTGCATGAGTTTAACAAAGAGAACCATGATCTGGGGTCACACTGAGATATATTCAGGATCCAGACTTGGGGGCAAGGACACAAGGTGTGTCCTGGGCTAGATATCAGCCAGACAGAGAGGAGCAGCACTTCCTAGGCTGAATAACAGAAAGGCCAGACGTTCTGTTGGTTTTTGTTATTGCTGGTTTGTTTGGGCTGGAAAATAGGAGACTTGGGAACAGTGAGGAATGGGATAGAATGGGGTTTCCCTCTGAACTGTATGAAGGGCTTTCACACAGTGGTGGAATTTTCCTTATTGTATTTTGCTGTAGTGGGAAAAGAAAACGGAAGCTGCACACCCTTGGAATTTATTTTAACAAGAAAGAACTTTCTTCTTTCTTTCTTTTTTTTCTTAGAATATATTAACTGTACAAAGCAATGGATTTCATTATGACATTTCCATGTTGCTGTTGTTGTTAGGTGCTGTTGAGTCAAGTCTAACTCATGTAGTTGTTGTTGTTAGGTGCCATCTAATCGGTATCTGACTCATAGCGACCCTACATACAACAGGCAAAACACTATTGTCAGTGCTTCTTTGCTATTCATAGGGTTTTCAAAGGGAGATTGATTTGGGGGAGTGGGTTGCTGGGTCCATCTCCCAAGCCTACAGCACCTGGTGTTCCCAGGTGGTCTCCCATACAAGGACTAATCAGGCCAAACCTGCTTAGCTTCCAAGATCTGATGGGATTGGAAGCCAGGGTGGTATGGCTGCAGACCAACATTTCCATATGTGCATGTAATGTACTTTGATAATATTCATCCCCTCTCTTACCCTCTCTTATCCCTTCCTTCACCCTCTTGACCCTTTCCACATTCCAAATAGTTCCCTTTTTTACGTTCATGTCCTGTTGTTGCTATAAATTCCATTGATGAGAGAAAATATACAATACTTTTCTTTCTGAGGCTGGCTTATTTTATTTACAATGACTATCTCCAGTTGACAAGGAAGGCCTTTCTAACTATTCAAAAAGGACCAAGGACAGAATATGGTGTCTCCATAAGTCATGAGTCCCTTCTATTGGAGATCTTCAGAGAGTTGAAATAGTACATGCACCTGGTACTATCTAGGCAACCATGCTAGGGCTGGTTGTAAATCAAGGGCATCTGACAGCCTCCTCCAGAGTCAACTTCCCCATGGGGTGCTACATTTATAGTGGTAGATGAACTGATAATCACATGTGATCACCCAAGTTCATAATTTACATTTTTACACTAGAGTTCCCTCTTGGCTTTCTACATATTTGACAATGTCAAGGGAAAAGCCTGTGTCTAGAGTCCTTTTATCCATTTATTTGTTTGGGGACTGTGGACAGCTAGTTGTTCCATCACCGTTTCTTGGGAAGATGCTTTATTCCATTCCACTGATGGGCCTTTGCTCTTTCATCAGAGATCAGGTGACTACAATCTCTGTTCTGCTCCATTGACCTACTTGTCTGTTTCTCACCAACACCATTACATCTGTACTGTAGCTCTATAGTCAGGTCTAGAACATGGATGGTGTGAATCGTCCACCTTGCTCTTCTCTTTCAATATTGTGCCAGCTATTGTGTGTCTTTTACCTCTCCATAAAAGCTGAGGCTCAATTGGACCATATTCCTAATATATTTTGCTGGGATCTTCATTGCTGAGATTTAACAACTGATATCTTATCAATACTGAGTAGTCCTAACCAAGAATATTTCTCTATTTATTTAGTTTTTTGTTGATTTATTTCATGAAAACTTTAGTTTTCTCACATAGATTTTATACATATTTAGTTAGATTTATACCCATATACAGTATTTATTTTTTTACTTCCTAATGTATATAACATTGTGTTTTTTTATTTCAAATTCCAATCATGCATTGTTAATATAAAAGAAAGTGATTCACATTTGTATATTAATCTTGCATTGTGAAAACTTCTATAGTTATTATATCTAGGATTTTTTATTATTGTTGTTAATCTTTGATATTTTCTAGGCAGACAGTCATACTACCTTTCTCTATCTGCACACATTTCAGTTCTCTTTCTTGTCTTACCACATGAATAAGACTTCTAACATCATGTTGAAAAGGAGCAGCAACTGACTTCACTACCTCTGCCAGGCAGTCAAGGTCAATATCAACAGTCACATATCATGATAATAGTGTATGTCCTTGGTATGATATGATGAAGATGGCAATTAACCCTACAATCATCCTCCCTAAAACCATAATTCATGTCTAATCATGAGAAAAACATCAAATGCCAATAGAGCAACATCTTACCAAAAAAAAACAAAAAAAGAAAAGAATAATAATAAGCCAGACTTTGTGGCGCGTTGTCTATAATTCCACCAACTTGGGAGGCTGAGACAGGAGGATCATGAGTTTAAAACCAGAGATAGCTTTCATAACTTAGTGAGACCCTGTCTCAATATAAAAAAATTAAAAAATGGTCTTGGGGTGCAGTTCAGTAGTAGAGCACTTGTAAAATATGTGTAAGGCCCTGGGTTCAACACCTCAATACCATACACATGCACACATACACACACACACACACACACACACACACAAAAAAAAAAAAAAAAAAAAAAAAAAAAAAAAAAAAAAAAAAAAAAAAAAAAAAAAAAAAAAAAAAAAAAAAAAAAAAAAAAAAAAAAAAAAAAAAAAAAACAACCCAAGAAACAAAACTGACCATCACCTCTCAAAACTGTCAATGTCATCAAAAAATTAGGGAAGTCTAAGAAATTGGTCACAATCCAGGGAAGTATAGGAGACACAACCATTAATGTAATGTGGTTTCCTAGATGGGATTCTGGAATAGGAAAAGGACATTAGATACAAACTAGAGAAATTCAAATGTTCTATGACTTCAGTTAACCATGTGGTATTGTTGTTGTTGATGTTGTTAGGTGCTTTGAGTTGGGTCTGATTCATAGTGACCCTGCGTACAACAGAACGAAACCTGTCCAACATTGTGCCATGCCTGGCACTGTGTTAGTGTTTCTCTGCTAGTCATAGGATTTTTGGTGGGTGATTGCTTCGGGATTCTTCCGGGAGTGGGCTGCCAGGTCCTTCTCCCATTTGTGTGGTGCTGGGGATCAAACTTAAGACCTCAGAGTGTGCAGAGCAGCACTCTGCCAACTAAGCTAAGCCCCAGCCTCAGTTAACCATAGCTTATTAATATTGCTTCATTGTTGTTGTTGTTAGGTGCCGTCGAGTCGGTATCCGACTCATAGCGACCCTCATAGGGTTTTCAATGGCTGGCTGTTTCAGGATTGCCTTGGGAGTGGATTGCCAGGCCCTTCTCCCATTTTTGCGGTGCTGGGAATTGAACTCGGGGCCTCAGAGACTGTAGCGCAGCGCTCTACCCACTGAGCTAAATCCAAGTCTGTGACAAATACATAAATGCATGCAGAAAATTTTATGGGGTTGGAAAGATATATTGGAATTCTGTACTATCTGCTTAATTTCTTTATAAATCTAAAAATAGCCTAATAGCCCATTCATAATAATAATAAAAGAAAGAAAGGTAGGATCGCTCAGGTAATGGAACTGCTTAATATCTTGGCTCTGGGGGTGGGTACATGAACCTGCTCATACAGTAAAATTATGCAGAGCTAAATACACACTCAAAGACATCAGTATAAGTAAAACTGGAGAAATTTGAACAAAATGGCAGATTGTATTAATGTGTATATTCTGATTATCATATCACAGAACCATAATTTTGCTAAATGTTTCAATTTACAGAAACTGGGTAAAGGAAACAACTGCATGTGAAGCTAAAATCACCTCAACAAAATTTCAATAAAAAGAAATAGAAATAGCTTCTAAAAGCATGTCTCCAGGAACAGAAAGGAAGAACTTAAAACAGCTTCATCAGGTTTTGTTTTAAAACCAAGGAACATTCAAAGAGAGAGTAACAACAAGAGAAAGTAACAACAACAATAGTAATAGGAAGAAAAAGAAAATGGATAAGGGGAAGGAAAGAAAACAGAGATGTAGAAGGAAAAATATCAGCACTTCTGTGGATAGCTGGAGATGAACACTTTTTAAAATTGCATGTTTTAAAAGCTTCTGTGTGGGAGCAACTTCCTTATTGTTGATAATTTCACTAATATTCTGCTATTAGGCAGACGTTTCATCTATGTACGACTCAGTAACAGAAGATGCTCAACAAACAGTGTTTGGTTTTTTGTTTTGTTTTGTTTTGTGGGCTTTTTGTTGTTTTGTTTGTTTGTTTGTTTTGGCCTTACTGGGGCACTAACGCCAGGGCCTGGCACAAACTTCGCAAGTTTTCTACCACTGAGCTGAGCTGCACCTCCAGCCCTGCTTCTATGTTTTATCTTGAGACAGAGTCTTACTAAATTATGCAGGTTACCTCTGGCCTTGAATTTGGGATCCTCCTGCCTCTGCCTCCTGAGTCGCTGAGATTACAGGCATGCACCACCAGGCCCAGCCAACAAATAATGTTTGAATAAAAACAACTACATAAGTTATTAGGAAAATTTTGACAACTCCATAAGTTATTAGGAAAATTTTGAACTCGGATCTTAATACTCTTACATAGCACTGACATTAGATATCTTCAAGGTTCTGAGCAGGGCATTACACCTCTTGTGTGATTGAGGATCAGGCTTCCTTAGTAAGCAAAATCAAGCCTCCATGCCAGTGAGACAGATAGGAATAAGCACCTCGCCGGCCCCGCTCTGCAAGGCGCCACTCTGTGGTTGGGCAAGTGCCCCAGCCTGTCCTCTGAGACGGTGCCTCCCCCAGGGGAACTATGGCTGCCAGGAAGGAAGGGGAGGCTTCAGGTCTCTGTCACAAGAAGAGTGGTAGGACCGGTCTCTGTGGTGGCGTTCAGGCTTCCTCCGCAGCAACGCCTCAACAAGTCACCATGCTCTGACATTTCTGCTGCGTGAAAGTTCGGGGCTACCTAGGCAGGTGAGCCTCCTGGAGCCACTGGGCTTCTGTAGCATTCGGGGTCTGGGCTCTTCTGCCCTTTTCTCTGCACCTGCACCCACAGCGACAGCATCTGCTCCCATCACACGATCCAGGTTGGGCAGATCGTATCTCATCTCCTGGCCTGGCATTTGTCTGTCATGCTGGGGCTGGAATGTGATCTGCAGCTGACAGAAAGCAGCCCTCACATATGTCAGAGGCCCTTTGTTCCTGGGAGCCCCTGCTGATCTGGGTCCTCAGAAGACTCAGGACTCAGCTCTCTGTCTCACTGGCCCTTTCAAGACAAATGGCCAGACCCCAGGGCTGCAAGTGCTGCTCAGCTCAGCATTTGCACCTCCCAACACCCACAGACCCCCTGCCACATTGCCAAATCAATCAGAGGCCAAGGAATAGTGTGCAAACCCACATGCGTGCTTGTGTGTGCATGTGTGCTCTGCTTTGGCGTCTTGCGTTTATCTTAAGGCTTGTCCCAAGAGTTCTTGACACCCTGGATGAGGTGGTAATTAATTACCCTGGTGCCAAGACTCTAACAAAGGACTCTGCAAGACATCAAAGATGCAAAGTGTCTGGACACAAGACACTTCTGTGATCCAAAAGTGCATCACAGACCTCCCTCCTCCCTCTGAAGGAATTGTAATAGGGCTCAGCATTCTTAGGGCAAGAAGGTGTGTAAAGTTCTCAGAAAACACCATCCATGGCACATACCAAATGCGTACTTGCTTCCAAAGAGTTTTTTAAGGGACACATTAATCGTTAAAGTCTCCTGATGAGTTGGTGTCTGATGGACACATATGGCCAGTAGACACATAGAGTTATGTTGAGGCATCTGCACCCGCCCAACGTGAAGCTCTTCCTCTGTCAAGTTCCCTCTGAGAGAGAAGCACTTCAGCCAGCCAGGAAACCCTCAGGAAATAATTCTTCACATCCTAATCATCCTTGTACTTGCATTAGCCTCTACTGATGCTTAGCAGTATAACTAAACCTTATTGTTGTTGTTGTTAGGTGCTGTTGAGTCGATATCCGACTCATAGTGACCCTATGTACAACAAAGGAAACACTACTGTCAGTGCTTCTCTGCTATTCATAGGGTTTTCAATGGCTGACTGATTTTTCAGAGTGGGTTGCTAGGTCCTTCTCCCAAGCCTACAGCACCTGGTGTTCCCAGGTGGTCTCCCATCCAAGTACTAACCAGGCCCAACGCTACTTAGCTTTCAAGATCTGATGGGATTAGATGCCACAGTGGAATGGCTGCATGCTAAACTAAACATTAGTCCAGTTGAAAACTATGAATCCCAGTGTCCTCACAGGCAGATTGTAAAATCTGAAATTGTTGTTCTGAAAATGATTACAGATATTTACTAAGTCTTTTTTGCTTTGTTTTTCCAGTCTTTGTTGAATCCCAGTGGATAGTGCCCAGCATTCCTGTCCTTCCTTAAGGACAAGTGTGCACAGGGACAGTATGGGAGTGTCTCATCACGCCTGTCATACGATTCTGCCTAGGAAAGGCCTCTTCCCATTGTTTGCGAGGCCCCCAGGTCTGAGGGCTGGCAGGGGCTGGGTGTGGAAGCCCCTCATTGGAAGAGGCTTGACTTCAGAGACCACATGGCACAGCCCACTGTGAATGAAGGGAGGCAGCAATCCTAGCAGCTGGGAACGGGAACCAGGTCACCTCCGCTGTTCCTTCAGCTCTAGGACGGCCATTCTAAAACCAAGTGCATACTGGTGGGGACAGCAAGCAGGAAGGAGCTCCCCAAGCCAGGATTCTTCCATCATTTGGTGCCCTGAACACCATCTGGGAGCTGGCTGCAGCCTCCACATTTTCTGCCAAGCAGAACAGGTCAGGCTTGACCTCTGCACCCTCCTCTTCCCCTGACGTCAAGCCCTCCTGCTCCGGCCTGGGGGAGGCCGCTGTTGGGCAGCCACCTGCCACTTTTGACTCTATCTGTTAGCGCTCTGCAATGAATTTTGCCCCAAGCTGCTTGGTCCACAATTAAGTCTGTCTGTTCTCATAGAGTCCATCTCTGGGGAGACTGGAACCTGAACCAACAAGTGGGCCCTCACTGATGGGTTCATTTTTCATGTCCCAGCCACTTGGTTCAGGGCAATCGAGTCTACAATGATGGACACAGTGCTCCTACCCTCACACAGCCAGAGGAGGGCAAGAACAGGAAGCCCTCTCCTGACACCACCAGCAGCCCTGGGGAATAAAGGAAGGCAAGATGTGTTGACCTGCGGGGAGAGGAGAGTTTTGTTGGGCAGACGGTGGGCTTTGAAAAATGATTAGAGCTTCAACAATTGGAAAAAGGCCAGGAGAAATGAGTAGAAAGAAAGTCACAGGCTAAAAGAACAGCCAACTCTCCTTTGGCTCCAGCCCAGAGCAGGCTGCAGTGAGCTGGGCTGGGAAGGGGGGTGCAGGGAGTGGGGACAGCCTGAGCAGCCCAGGACAGAGCTGTGACCTTCTTTCTCTGCAGGGCAGGGCTGAGGGAGGTGCTCAGGGGTCTGGGTACAGCGTGGGAGGCAGGGAACAGAGGCTGGAGGGTTCTGCTCTGGACTTTTCCACAGCTTTGCAGCCCCCTACCTTCTGGCTGATGCTCAACCCTCCCCTGTCTAGCCCACCTCATCCTTGGAGTGAGACATTGGCCTTTCTGAAGCCACTTGCTCCAAGAGGAAGCCTCTCGGAGCCTGACCAGGCACATGGTCCATTTGTGACCCCCGAGGCTGAAGGACCTGGAGGCCCGGGCAAGGCCAGGGAAGCGGGGCTCTGCTTCCCGCGCTCGCTCCTCCCAGGAAAACCAAGCTCTGGCAGCGGCCTTGCAGCAGCGTCCGGGCCACAGCTGTTAAATCCCCAGATGAGTCACATCCTCTTCCCAGGCTTTGGCTCTGCAGGCTGCAGGCCCTTCTTCCTTGGAGTTCCCGCCTCTGCCACGCAGGAGGAGGAAGGATGGGCAGCCCACAGCCTCGCCTGCTGCGGCTCTTGGGCTCTCGGCCCCAGCCTGCTGCCCCGCACACAGCAAAGGCCCTGAGTGCTGGGTGGGGCTCAAGTTCTTGTATACACAGTCCTCTGATTTTTGACCAGTGTCTATAGATTTAAAAATGAAAGAAAGAAAGACAGAAAGAGAAGAAAAGGGAAAGAAAAGAAAAAGAAAAGAAAAGAACGAAGAAAAGTGAGAGAGGGAGGGAGGGAGTAAAGAAGGAAGGAAGGAAGGACAGACAGTTGTAAATGACAGGAACTCGAAGTCAGATTCTTGGTAAGTATCTAGTTTCCAAAATGATGAGAAAATGGAAAATGCTTTAAAAATTCCTGTGGTCCAACCCAGTGGCCAGAGACTTAGGTACATCTTATTTTTCTGAGGACAGAGCATGATGTCACCAGCCAAGGACCCAGGAAGCAGTGTGACACTCAAGTCTCTCTGCTTCCAGGAGCTCGGGGACAAGCTGCTGCCTCTCTAGAGTGAGGAGAAAACCATACAGAAAAGGAAGGGGCACTCCTGCCCTGGCATATCAGCCCCTCGTTTTCCAGGCATGGTGTCTGTCGCAGGCAACCCAAGGACCTTGGGCCACCCATCCCACCCTGCAGGATTCGCCTGACAGGGGCCAGGCTTGTCTTGCAGACCCCTCGTCGTCAGGGCCAGCAGCATGAGGAGTGTTGAGGGCGGAGGGTGACTCACTCTAGTACCAAGTGACTCAGAGAGGAAACTGCCTGCTGCATGGGGATGACAAAGTCCATTGTAACCTGCCCGGCCAGGCCCGTCTGTCAGGCAGCTGTCCACCTTGTCCTTGGCCAGGAGTCAGGCAGACATGCGGGCACACTCCAGGCTTCACCCCGCCCAGTGACTCAGACGCTTCCCGCTGCGCCCCACCCTCCCAACCCCTCAGTGCTCTGCAGCACAGCGCCTGGAGGGCAAGGAAAAAGGCTGGGGTGCAAACGCAGGACCTGGGTGCGGGGAGGACGGTGGGAAGGGACAGAGAGGCACCTACTCTGGGCTCTGAGTCTGTTTTAACAAAGCCACAACCCCCTTCCTGTTTCAGCTCAGGGCTCTAAATCACAAGCAGAAAACAAGAAGAGTTCTTTCTCTTGCTCTCTTCTTTCTTCCCCCTCCTTCCCTCCTTCCCCCTCCTTCCCTCCCTTCATTCCCTCCCTCCCTTCCTTCCTTTCTTCCTCCCCTCCTTCCCTTCCTTCCTCCCCTTCTTCCTTCCTTCCCTCCTCTTTCTAAGGTGGAGAGACCTATGCACCAGATCCTCCCTGCTCAGTTGGATAAGCGAATGAGTGAGGTGAAGTGGTATCTGATCTGGCTTTTTTTTTTTTTTTTTTTTTGGCGGTACTAGGGGTTGAACTCAGGGCCTGGACCACTGAGCTGCAGGCCCAGCCCATTTTGTAGATTTTATTATTTTCTGAGACAACGTCTCACTAAGTTACACTGACTGTCTCTGGTCTTGAACTTGTGATCCTCCTGCCTCCGCCTCCCCAGCCGCTGGGATTACAGGCGTGCGCCACCACGCCCAGCTGTATCTGATCTGTTTTAACCTGGAAAAATAAACATCAAGCTGCAGAATGTGAAATCGCTATTTTGTTCATCATAAACAGGCAAATATCCTCATTTGAGACTCCATGAAAGGGGAGTGGAGTCCTCTTCTAGAGTTGCTCGGCTGTTCAGGCTGCCTCATGGACACCTCCAGGGTGCAGGCTGGCGAGGGGCAGCAGGGCCTTGCTGCCCTTTCTTTCACCTGGCCAGGCCTCCCCCGACTTCCAGTGGTGCCCAAGGGTGGTAGTGGTCTCGACCTATGTGCACACGGATGCCACACCCACCCCACAGCAGCACTGACGTGACCTTGACATTGGGGCTCAGTTCACCCCGAGCCAGGCTCCCAGGGCTGTCACAGTTGGCCGCAGGTGTGGCAGAGGCACCCTGGCTGGCCCTCCACTCCTCAGACAGCCAGGCCTCCCAGCCTTCCTGGCCTCCCTCTGGCTAGGTGGGGTCAGTGAACCTGGACTGGGACCAGGAGGGCTGGGCCAGCTCCCCAGAGAGGGCTGCCCAGGCCTGCTCCCAGGCGAAGGACAGCAGTGAGTCTATCCTCAGGGACGCGAGGCACTGTCTACAGGGTGACAAAGTGACAAAGGGGGTCTGTCCCTTCCCACACACCGTTTTCACAGGATAACCACTGATCTTCTTTAAAATGACCAAAGTACATTATATACGTGTGTGAAAATGTCATAAGCAAACACATTGTTTTATGCTATTGTTATATGCTAATAAAAATGTTTGAAAACAAAATAAACTTAGTTTTATTGTGGTGCACGCCAGTAATGCCAGGACTTGGGAGGCTGAGGTGGGAGTTCAAGGCCAGCCTGGGCTAAATAGAAAGACCTTGTCTCAAAAAACAATTTAAGAAATAAAAAATAACAAAAAATCCCTCAGTTTTATTATCTTCCCACAAGTACCATTTACTTCCCTCCCTCCCTCCCTTCCTCCGTTCCTTCCTTCCTTCCCTCCTTCCTTGCCCCCTTCCTTCTCTTCCTTTCCCTTCCTCCCCTCTATCCCTCCCTTCTTCCTCTCTCCTTTTCTTCTTTCCATCAGTGAACACTAGTTGGATATTTACCCTATGCTGGGCATTATGTTTTTCCATCAAAAATAATAACATCTCAGGTTCTTCTCTGGATGCTTTGAGTCTATAGACAGAAGGTGAAATACAGAGACGCAGGCATGCCTTTGCCATACGAATATGAAGACAGGGCCAATGCCAGCCTGGGATATGAGGTGGGTCTGGATGGTGGACATCAGTATCCCTGATGTATGTAGAGTAACTATGCTATCCGGGTCAGCTGAATGAGTCCATGAGGGAGTGAATGAGTGAAGTGAGCGTGACATGGGTGAGGAAAGAAACCTTGGACATTCTATGGACCAGGCACTGTTGTAGACACTGGGGGCAAAGTAATAGGTAACACACAAATCTCTGCCTGCAGATTAAGTGGCTGTGATGAGCATGATATTGGGGGTTACATTTTGAAAAAAATAATTATTCAAAGGCAGGTGGGATAAAGAGCCTTGAGCAACAAGAACAGCTTAGGGGCATGAAGTCTGTGGGTGCCACAGATTCAATAGGAAAACTACAAAGTTGGAAATGTCTGTAATCTGATGAATTTTAGAGAAATAAATATGAGCAACGATAACATGTCCCTTGTCTCTACTTTTGACCTTACTGAAATCGTCATCAACATTTCCAGATCTCCACTAGTCACCATAATGTTGTTGTTGGGAAGGAGAAAATAAAGGAACTCAAGGCAACATTTCAACTTGCCTCCCCTTCTGGTAACTCACTTCTAACCCCAACGTCCTCAAAGGCGGGGGGTCCTCAGGGCCTCAAGGAGTGAAGGGCCAGATGCAGCCCTGTCATTGGCAGGGGTCCTGAAGACATTTTGTCCACCTGTGCCTGTGGCTACTTTTCTTAGACTATTTCCTATCTCAAGAGGAATCCTCTTACTCTCTCTAATTCTCAATAAACACCACTGAACAACCTAGCAATTTTAGACTTCCAATATTGCATTTTTATTTTATTGAGGTTAAATGTACCCATGGTGAAATGAAATGCAGAAAGTATAAGAATACAACTTGAGGTTTTGACAAATGCTCATACCTAGGAAGTCAGCACTCCAGGCAAGGCAGAATATTCTCAGTGCCACATCCTACCAGCTCTTCCAGGCTCCTCCTTAGAGGACACCACCCACGCAGAAGGGGCCACCTCCTGAAGTTCTACCTCCAGAGGCTAATTCTTCCCATTCCTGAATTTGTAATTGGAACCCCAAAGTATTTGTTATTTAGGGTCTGACTTCTCTCTTTCGTGTTCATCTGAGGTTTTCTTTATCAATAGTTTCCTTCTTTTTATTTCAAAATAATAGTCCATTTTATGACAATTTTTAATCTGGTCTCTTTTGAAAGATGTTTGACTTGTTTCCATCTTTTTTTTTACTATAAATATTCTTATTCTAGGTTTTTTTATGTTCTCATTTCTCTTGGGTAAATACCCAGGACTGGAATGGCTGGATCCTGAAATGACTGTATGTTTACCTTTATAAGAAGCCACTTAATTGTTTTCCAAAGTGGTTGTACCATTTTATGTTCCCACCAACAATTTCTGAGAGTTCCAACTACTGACGACCCTGGCTAACACTTGTGCTGTCAGCTCTCCTGGTTTTAAGGATGCTGATGGATAGAAAATTCTATCTCCTCCTTGTTTGTAGTTACATTTCCCTTGAGTCATTTTTCATAAAGTCATTTTTCATAAAAATTGTTGTTGGCCATTCCTATCTGCTTTAGTGAAGTGTGTTTGTCTTTTGTACATTTTAAGGCATTACTTTTCATATAAAATTTCTCTATTTTCATAAAAGTCTTTTGTCAGAAAAATGTTATACATATTTTCTTTAGTATATAGCATGCAGTTTCATTTTCTCTCTCTCTCTTCCTCCCTCCCTCCCTTCTTTCCTTCCTTCCTTCCTTCTATTCTTCTCTCTCTCTCTCTCTCTCTCTCTCTCTCTCTCTTTCTGTAGCAGTACTGGGGGATTGAACCTAGGACCTTGTGCATTCTAGTGCTGTACCACTGAGCTGCACCTCTAACTCATTTTTATATTTTGGGGCAGGGTCTTGCTAAGTTGCACAAGCTGCCTCTGGCCTCAAACTTGCAATCCTCTTACCTCCACCTCCTGAGTTGCTGGGGTTACAAGTGCAAGCCACAGTGCTTGGCTCATTTTCTTAATGATCCCTTTTGATGAGCAGTTTTCATTTTGATGAAGTCATCCATTTCCCATTTTTTCTCTTTTGGTTTAGAACTGTTTCTATTCTCCACACACACACCCCCCAAAAAATCTTTTTGTACTTCAAGGTTGCGAAGATACTCTCCATTATTATATTTTAGAAGTTGTAGATACTTAGTTTTTATGGTTAAGTCTATTATATAACTTAAATTACTTTTTTGTGTGCTGTGATAAAGGTTGAGAGTCAATTTTTCCACACTTCTATGCAGCTGAACATATGTTTAGCACATTCTGATGACAAGACTTTCATTTTCCCATTGAACATTGCTGAACTCCTGTCAAAAATGAATTGAGCATATGTGGGTGGGTCTATTTCCCATCTCTTCCCTTCCATTGATCTACTTGTCTATTCTTGGATCAATAGTGCACCATTATAACTAACAAGTTCTGTAGAAAGTACTGGGATCAGATAGCATGATTCTCTGCGGTTCTTCCCCAACCCAGCTTGAATTGGTTTGCTTGGTGCTTTGCTTTCCCAAATATACTTTAGAATCAGCCTATTTTCTTTTTTAATATGCTCATTGGGATTTTGGTTGAGATTCTTTTGAAGCAGAGATCAATTTCAAGAGATAAAGCACATTAACAAACAGAGTGGCTTTGGTTCTGCCCGTGACCATGATTCTCGCTCTCTGTGTATTTACGCTTCTATAATTCATACAGAAATATTGGTAGGTTTCAATGCCATGGACTTACATGGATTTCCTTGAACTTACTCTTAAATATTTTATTTTGTGTGTGTGCCAAAACAGATGGAATATTTTTGTTTCTTTTTGCAATTCTTTGCTACTAGTCCATAGAGATACAGTTCATGTTTATATGACAACCAGTTAACCCTACAGCTTTGCTGAATCCACATGGGGTCTCACTGTTGCTCTAGACATCCCTCAGCATATCTATGTAAACCACTGTCATTTGAAAATAAATAATTTTACTTTTTCCTTTCTAAACATTATGCCTTTTATTTATATTTCTTATCTTATTGCACTGTCTAGAACCTCTCCATGGGCTGGGATTTAGCTCAGTTGGTAGAGCACTGCGCTGCAGTCTCTGAGGTCCTGAGTTCGATTCCCAGCACCGCAAAAATGGGAGAAGGGCCTGGCAATCCACTCCCAAGGCAATCCTGAAAAAATAGCCATTGAAAACCCTATGAGGGTCGCTATGAGTCAGATACCGACTCGATGGCACCTAACAACAACAACAACAACAACAACAGAACCTCTCCTAAGGATAATAAATATCTTCACCTTAATGTCAATCTCTGGAGGGAAGATATTCAATATTCTATCATATTTGTTGTAATGCCTTTTAAACTGATGTCCTTTATAGATTAAGGAAGTTCCTTTTATTCCTATTGTAAGTTTCTATCATGAATTGGCATTAAACTTTGCTGAATAGTTTTTTTGTATCTATAGGGATTATGTCATCTTTCTCATTTATTCCATTAACACTGTAAATAACACTAATTGATATTTAAATATTAAAACCTACTTGATCGTGGTGTACTACCATGCTTGTATATTGTTAGATTTATTTTTATAATGTTTTGTTTACAATTATTATATACAAGCTTCTAAGGAACAATGATCTATAATTTTCCTTTCTTCACCATTGTTAATGTTGCTAGGCTCCATTGAGTCAGGTTGGGCTCATAGCATAGCAACCCTATGTACAACAGAACAAAACGCCAACACTATGCCATGAACATGATCTTTTTATGTTTGAATCCATTGTTACAGCCACTGTTTCTTCTCACTTTAAGTCCTTCCGCATCAGCAAATGGAGGTTCCAGGGGTTTTACCCTATTCCCATCATTAAGGTCCACTCTATTTTTGAGGAGGCAAGTCTTCCCCAGTTGTTTCTTGAATGCCTTCCAGGCTAGGGGGTTCATTTTCCAGCACTATATTTGATAGTACTTCTCTGCTATTCATAGGATTTTCAATGGCTAATTGTTTTGGGAGTGGGCTGCCAGATCCTTCTCCCTAGTCAGTCTTAGTCTGGAAGATCAGCTGAAACCTGCCTATTATGGGTGGCCCAATTGGTACTTTAAATATTGGTGGCAGAGCCTTCAGTATCACAACAACACGCAAGCCACCACAGCACAACAAGCGACGGACACCAGTTCTCCATTAGCAGAAGTAGAACTCTCAGTGATATACTGTATTCTAGGAGTTTCTGAAAATTACAAAATTCTTACACTTACAAAATTCCAGCAAAAATTCCTCTGACCAAATGATTTAGAAATTCAACATCACATCTTCCCCCACACAGGATAAATTTCATATTCCCCAATGCTTAGATTACCAAAAAGAGAGAGTATTAGCTAACCTTGTATGAAGAACATCAGGAAATCTGTCTATGATTCCAAGTCGCCAGAATAAGATTTCCAGAGACAGGCTCTGAGTGCTGATTTCCACATGGTTGTTAGCAGTTCAGTAAACTCAGGACCCTCCATACACCCTGTAAATGCCCACTTTTCATTTCAAATGAGTGAGCCCTGTCAGGAAGTCTGGATGCCCCTTCCTCTCTAAATGGGGCCTTGCTGCCTCCCAGACTAGCAGCCTGTGGGGCCAGGTGGGGGCCAGGTGGAAACTGGCCAAGGCGGGGAAGAGACTGGAGGGGCCCCAGCCCTCGGGACCTCTGGATTCTCTCCCCAGGTCAGCCTGAGGTGCTGCCTTATGGGAGGAGCACACAGCCACACTGGGGCAGCACGCTTCCCCTGACTCAGAGGGGAAGCCCAGAGTGTGTTTTGAAAATGTCTTAGTCTGATATTGTTCAAACCTATGCCGTGAATATCCAATGCCATGGTGCATGGAGGCACACAGTCCGACAAAACCAGGGATTCCCAGAAATGAATGAATTGCGTCACCTGATTTGACTTAGAAAATGCAAGCTACTGAAGGCGGCCCTAGAAATAAAGAAGGCAAGGAAAGCTCAAAGCCAACTGGGTTGTGCGAAGACGGGGAAGGCAGTGTCTATCTTCCCAAGGCATTAAATCACGAAATGACCCCTGCTCTCTTCCTGTGTTGAGGGCATACCAGGTGCTCCCAGGAATTCCACACAGCTGTTGGAAGGTTCTGTCATTCAGTAGACGTGGAGGGAAGCAGGTTTCAGGAAGTGCTTCTAAGGTGTCTGTGCTGGGAGTGGAGTCCGGATCCCAGCACACGCAGTTGCCATCATCCCCCCCTTTACTACCCTGCTTTCCCCAGGAGCTCTCAGGACTCAGCCAGAGAATTCCTCAGCTACTCACAGACATGGGAGCACATCAGCCGCATTGGCCGTGTGGGGACCAAAGCGCTGTGCAGGATGCCGCAGTCTGCACCTGCTTCAACTCCAGCCCTCAACAGCTGGAGAGCCCCACAGGACCAGGGCTAGCATGGACATCAGGGGAGACTCTTTCTGTCTTTAAGGTGCTACAGGTGCTGGCACTGAGCCCATGTGAGACCTCTGCAGGGAAGCTTGTCATGGATGGGATGGTTTGCAGAGTCGGTGTGAACGAGGCTGCCAGCATACTCTAATGTAGATGTGGGATTTTGTTTTGTTGTAGAAGGAGGACATTGTTTCTACAATTACTTTGTCCTGAGAATGGAGACGTAAAAGGAAACTGAGGGAGAGAATTGCTGCAGGAATGGGCTGACATTGAACCAGTGAAGAAGTGGTTTGCAAGGAGACTTTGTTGGCCCAGGCACAGGCAGGAGGCTGGCTGCACGCTGTGTGGATAGAGGGAGCCCTTCCTAGGCCCTGCAGTCCCAGGCATCAGGAGGCAGTGTACTTGGCACGGATCTTGCTCTTTCACCATAGGCACAGCAAGGTGAAAGGCTAAGGGAGAATCTGTCAGTGGGACTGCAGGGGTTAAGAGCCCTGAAGGCGGTCTTTCCAGCTGACAGAACTCTACAAAGGGCTTGAGTAGGCAAGAGATCAGAGTCATTGCGATTTGGCCATTAATGTTACCATGATCTCAATCGTTGTTGTTAGGTGCCATTGAGTCAGTGTCCGACTCACAGCGGCCCTATATAAACAGGTGAAACACTCTCAGTGCTTCTCTGCTATTCATAGGGTTTTCAAAGGCTGATTGCTTTTTGGGAGTGGGTTGCTGGGTCCTTCTCCCAAGCCTCCAGCACCTGGTGTTCCCAGGTGGTCTCCCATCCAAGTATTAACCAGGCCTGACCCTGATTAGCTTCCAAGATCTGTGCTACGGCTGTAGGCCAATCTCAATCATATTCTCATTTTAAAATCTGCACTTGACACTATGCTAGGTGCTAGAGATAAAATCATGAGCAAATCACTCCTGCTTACACGGAACATACATTCTGGTAAAACAACATTATTGAAAGAACATGGCAACCAGTGTATAATTGCAAAATATGATCCAGGCCCTTGGGAGCAGCAAAGTGTCCTATGAATGCATAATGGGAGCTGCTGACCAGACTGTGTGGTCAGAGGACAGGTAGATATTAGAGGAATTGAAAAGGTGACCACAGGAATAGAAGTCACAAAGAAGCAGAAAGGACCCTGAATCTCTGGGTATGCTGCTGCTGGACAGTGTGCCACATGTTAAGATGTGATGGCCCAGCCACAGATAGTCAGGGAGTTTACAAATGGGACCAGAGAAGAGCTCCATGGCCATCCCTATACCCATTCTCTCTGGAAATATTTAATTCATGCTCGGAAATACTAAGCCCTTTACCAGACAAGCCTTCAATGTCCGACCTCTTTGTATTGATGTTTCAGAGTCCCTTTTATGCAAAAGTTTTAGATTCCAATAAAAGTTGCCCATTTGTAAAAACTACACCTAAAAGACAAGTCAATTGCCTCTTTCTGATGTTTGTTACATTTAGCCAGCTCTCAGCGGGGTGCTCTGAAGCAAGAGCACAGCAAGGAGTTTCCTAAGGAATAGATCCATTTTGTGTTTGCTTGCTTTTCAGCTTTCTTTTGTTGGAAGTGTTTTATGCTTTCTGTTTTGCTTTAACATCAAAAAGAAGCTGCTCAGCATATGTATAACTTAGAGGTTGCTGGGCATATTTCTTGAGTCATAGATAGTCTGTATTTTTCATCCTATGAAATTCTGTGAAATTCCAGACCCTTGGAAATCACTTTAATAAGTGGAATGTTTTATTCTTTCTTCAAATATACCCCTTAGATGTTTATTCTAGCATAAAAGCTTTCATACGTTATCAAATAAACACCATGGAATAATTTCAATTGAGAACAGAAACACTTATGCTCCTCATCCCCACCAATGATTGTATTTATTCATTCAATAAATACTGCTCCAGTGTTCTCTGTGCTGTGAGTGAGTTCCTCGCTGGTATCTTAACTCAATGCTTTCTTGGATTGCCATCAATCTACAAATGGATTATGAAGTTCTTCTCTGTAATTATACATGCACATATAATCACTGCATATGCATAGATATAGCCACATAGTTACAGATGCATGTCATTTAACTATTATACCGCAGGAGGTTTTCAGTGGAAATCTAGATAAGCGATGCAATAGTTTTAACAAGAAACATACTACAACATCTTCTTGGAATATTATATATTAATTATCTCATGAAACATGGGGGCTGGGATTTAGCTCAGTTGGTAGAAAGATGCTCTGCAGTCTCTGAGGTCCCAGGTTTGGTTCCCAGCACCACAAAAAAATGGGGGAAGGATGTGGCAATCCATTCCTGAGGCAATCCTGAAACAATTGGCCATTGAAAACCCTATGAGGGTCACTATGAATCGAAGGCACCTAACAACAACAACATGAAACGTGACCTCTGAAAAAAATCCACAATGTTAAAAAGGAAGACTAAAAAATTGGGGGAAAAAGCAAAGTAAACATCCAATGACCCTTTCTCTTAGCCTGTGCTCCATGGTGCTACGATGATGCAGACCTAAAAGTCAGTTGGGCTTTCTATGTCTCCTGTGGGTGTTGTTAGGTGCTCGGGTGGGTCTCTGTTTCTCATTCACCATCACTGGCTTATGCCATTTTCATGGCAAGGACCAAGCAGTATTTAGTGTAAGTGGGTGTAAGTAGCCACATTGGTAGGACCCTGTGGACCTGCTCTACCACAGTGGTAATTAAGTCCTCCCTGACTACTTGCTAGAAACAAGTACACTCATGAAAAATAACATCAAACAAAATCATCCAAGCACATGGATGGGTGATAGGTAGATAGAATGACCAGGTGGAAAAAAGCCAGCTTCCCTGTTGGATCCCACCATATAATCGGAGCCGTAGATCCACACACAGAAATCCTTTATTGATGTTCTCCCTCTCAGAGTCCTGTAAGTGAGTTTCCTTCCATAGCCATTAAAGTGATTTTCTTGTCTAGCAAAGTTATGAGGAGCTTTGAACAAAGTTTGCCTTAATGACTTCAAGAAATGGATCTCTCTACCAGGCATAAAGAGCATTGAGAGATTCCTTGTTGCAGTACTTTTAGTGAAGACTTACTTAAATGTTGACGACTACATCTCCTAGACTGTTTTATTCCGATCCATAGATCTTCAGATTTTCTGTGCAGAGAAAAAACTGAGCAGGTTCTGAGAAATAAGAGCTCTGTTCTGAGAACAACGAATAAGTCTACATGTTTTTGTTCTTTAAGAGTGCCCACCTGGCACATGCTAAAAATATCAGAGAGACAATAGGCTAAGCCTGCAAAAAGCTCATAAGACTTGAACAAGGAGGAAAATTACAGTGCACTGCATTTGAAAATGAATGGCAAAGCATCGTAGTATGGGACTGTGAGGCGAGAGGACCAGCTGCATGCCAAGCAGCCAACACAAAGGGCACATCTTGGTCTTTCTGCAGTCACCTTTGACAGGGGGAAAAAAGCTTCTGGAAATGAGACACACTGAGGAAGGACCACAATGCATTTATTCTCTTATAATCCCATAAAGCCTGTGCATGGCTGGAGTCCTGTGAAGCTCCTGGATTATTGTTAATCACTGCAAAAAAAAAAAATTCAACTTCATTACTCAGATGGTAAAACAAGCTAGAATAACCATTCACTGTCATTCACTTTTATCTGTCAATTCTACCAGACTATTTCTAAAAGTCACATGTGGACAATATCTTTCTATGACAAAGAAGGAGGCTTTGCTTTTTGTTTTGTTTTTTCAACTCTCCATCTAAAAGAACTTCATTTGAGGGTATCCACAAGTGAGAAAAATATATAAACATGTATCTTGCCTCTCTAGAAACACAGGCTAATGTACCAGCGATCCTGAATCACCAGGATTCCAAGCAAGTTTTCACTCTGGTGTGTATGTTTGGTGCTGGGGTGGAACTCATGCCTCCCCCATGCTAAGTACACGCTGTGCCACTGTGCTCTGCCCCTCATCCCTGCAGTTTGTGTTTTTAATCCAAGTCCACAGGATTTGCCCATGCCAGGTCCTAATGTTGAATATTCCCATAGAGGAGTACACTGTCTCACTTACCAGGTCCATATCACACGGGCTGCTTTTGTACATTGCCTTTGCCTGTTAAGTTTTTAAGTGCATATATTCAAAGATGATATTCCTTTAAAACTAGGAAAACAATTATGAAACAGAATGGATGGTCAAAAGCAACAGTAACTTGGAAAAGGGCCGTGGCATGAAAAGCAATGCAGGGTTTCTGCAGGCTTAGGACATCCCTACAGCTGCCAAGAGAGGAAGTCTTTGAATATTACTAAACTCGAAGCCTACAGTATCTGGGAAATAAGCAAAGACTTCATTAGTTTCTCTTGCATCTTTCTGAAGACCAATGGCCTCAGACTAAAGTAAAGAATACAGTATTCTTTACTTATTACAGAGATTACCCACCCTTTTTGGCAAAAGAATAAACTTTTTTTTTAAATAAGTGGAAGTTTGTCAAATGAGAAATCTGGAACTTAGTGCGTAAGCCAACATGGAATACCATGGGCAATTTCACCCCAGGCCGTCATATACCAAGAAAATGTTACTATGGTTATGTCATGTCATTGTGAAAGAAAGCAATGATCATGAAATAAATGTGCTTCCCCACCGTAACGAGATTCAATTGGCAAATCTGGAGCTGAACATTTCTTATCAAGCTGAAGTGTTTCCCCTCATGCTGGCAAATCCTTTGGATTCCACAGGCTCTATGGAGGAGCTGCAAGCTGTTCATGCCACAGGCTCTCTCACAATTCAGCCTATGAAGGACAAACCATCTGGTTTAGAAAAAACTTAAGTCCAAAGCAGCAAAGGTTGACCGAGCTCCTACCACGCAGCAGGGACTATCGGCAGGTACATGGCTCTGGGGTGCCACATGAGCTGGGAGATCAGGACAAGTCCCTGAGAGCTGTCACCACTGAGACCTGAAGGCAAGTCCAGGGGTGTCTGCTCGTCTTCACAGGCATCTCACTGGATGGCTGCATTTTCACCTTCACCTCAGCAAGCTGGCACCTCCTCTGCCTTCAAGAGCCTGCTGACTCTGCCTTTTCTGGATTGCCCCACTTTGCAGTGCCTCTGCCTCACCATTCCCATCCTGGAAAATCAAAATCTTATAGAGATAGAGAGCCATCACCCACCCATCCTATCCCAGCAAGAAGGCATGTTGTCCTGTAATCCCAGAGGGGCCTGTGCGTTTTCAGAGAAGAGATGAGCAGGACCACAGGCAGGGTGTTGCTTGCTCAGAGGGTCTGAGCTCTAGCTCTAGCAAACTGTGGCCTTCAGAGGGATCCATAGGGCGATGAGATGGTCAGGGTGGCTGCCCGCTGAGTGCACTTCTGGGCCACTGAGTCCTGCCAAGAGCTAGACAAGATATGTTCATGTCAGATGCAGAAGGGACAGTGGCCGGTTGGGGTACACAAGGAGCAGCTATAACCACAGCCTGCTCTCAGAGCCCATGGACAAATTCCAGAGGAGAGAGGCTTCTCGTCCCCTCCCTGGAGTGGGAGGTATTAAGTAGGGGTCTGGAGGTGGCAGGGGAACAGTGGAGTGGGCAGCCCCTCCCCAGGGACAGTGATCACATGCAGAGAGCTTGCCCAAGTGCTGGAGAAAGTCAGCAAAGGTCTCAGTGATAAAAGAAGCCACGTAGCCAAAACCTTTTAGTGCCTAAAACCAACAGCCAGCTATGAAATAGCCCCAAAGTCCAGACTTGCAGTAGTAGAAAGTAGTGGCCACATTTTATAAAACAGTTCCAAATTTTGTTGGACTGATTGCCTTCTACCAAAATAAACACACCAATGATACAGTTATGCACGGCAGCTTTTATTTCACGTCTCTCACAGGAGACTGGATTCTGGGCCCGACAAACAGACCCTTATGAAATCCAGGCCCACACCCTTTGTGGTTGAATGGGAGGAACGGTTATACATAATTTCCATGTCGTCGTCCCCCCAAAACTAAATGTGAATTTTCCAGTATTCCTTCTGCTACAGGGTAGAAAATGTATATCTGAGTGCCAGGCACTTAAACACCACCAAAGGGTTCCAGGCCAGTGGCAACTGTTTGGCTGTTACTGAAAGAAATTCACACAGTGTTTGAAAGACAAACAGTGGCTCCTTCCTCTGGCAACTCCTCATAACCACAGGTGCCATCAAGGACTATATTTTATACACCCAATCTATTAATTAACTTCGTATCCATCTGATTTTACTGCTGGCCGCTTCATAAAATTAACTGTTAAGTTAACAATGGAGTCAATTATATTTTGAGGTTGTTTGTTTGTAAATAAAAAATTGCAAAATAAGTTACCAGAGTTCTCTCTGCTCTTTTCCACACTCTTCTTACCGAGACCAGGACACAAAGTTTAATAGAGAAACAAGTGCACATGGTTATAAATAGTGGGAACTTGGATTAAAGAAGAAAGTGTGGAAATAAAAGTATGTAATGCAAACATTGGTAACTATGTGAGGTAATGCATTTGTTAATATAGCTAGATTGACACATGTTGTATGTGATAAAATCACACAGAATTATTTTGTCAAATATGTATGTATATATTTTCATGTCTACAGCCATACCACCCTGGCATCTGATCCCATTCTGATCTCAGAAGCTAAGCAGTTTTGGGCCAGGTTAGTCCTTGGATGGGAAACCACCTGGGAACACCAGCACTGTAGGCTTGGGAGAAGGACCTGGCAACTCACTCCCAAAAAGCAATCCGCCATTGAAAACTCTACGAGCAGCAGAGGAGCACTGACATAGTTCTGGGCATGGCACAATGTTGGGGAGTGTTTCATTATCTTTGTACAGGGAGTTGTTATGAGTCACCTGACTAGACAGCACCTAATAATAACAACAATATATTCATATTCTTTTACAAAAAAAAACCAAAACCATAAAAACAAAAGAGAGAATGAAAGAAATGGAAAGGGAAGAGACAGGATGATGATCCAGCATTTCCAGCACTGACCTGTTTCCTACTCTGCCTTACCTTGCCTCTGTCCACAAAGGACAAAGCTTCCCAAGAAAGAGGAAACACAGTGAAGAAGACAATTTTTCCAATGACTAAAAGAAATGTCCCATATTTTAGCTGAGGTTATAAACTATTATTTTCAAGCACTGATTTCATCTAGAATATCAACTCATAGAAAGATCCTCCGCCTTGTTCATTGTCCCTCTCCTGTTGAAACTCAAGACTTAAAATAGGAAACAATCCACAAAATGTAAACATCTCAAATACTGATTTTAAGACAAAATACATACAAAAAGCCATTATGTTTAGAGACTCTGTATTATTCATAAAATAGAAACTTCTGTTTGCTAGTCATTCCAACTTTTCTCAACTGTCTTTATTGGATATTCCAAACCCTGTAAATTTGAGATGTGTTGGTGAACTCAATCTGCCAACTAAGCCTGCCTTATAATAATGTAAATACTGTGTCCTAATAGTGAGAGGTGACAGAGCCAGGAAGCCTCATTAATTCCAGAACCCTTGCTTGTTCCAGTAGAACCAGTTGCCTTTCTCAGTTGACATAACAAATCAATCTGTTCTATGAAAGTCATGGTTTTCAAACTGCATTTCTCTCTGGTGGATTTCCCAAGAGTACCTGTTCACTCCATGCCGTCCTCACACCCCCACCACAAGGACCTTCGAAGCATTAAGAATATGTGTCCCCACACTATGCTTCTGGCTGGGACTTCCCCTAGCTCCCTTGGGCACATTCTCACCTCCCAGTTATCTGTGTGGCAAGAGCTTTGGTAAAATGAGACTAGCTATAAAGATATCTCCAGAGCTTAATATTGTTGTTGTTAGGTGCTATACAGTCAGTGTGTGACAGACTCATAGGGACCTACGTACAACAGAGGAAACAGTTTTGTTATGCTTCTCTGCTATTCATAGGGTTTTCAATGGCTGGTTGATTTTTGGGAGTGGGTTGCCTGGTTCTTCTCCTAAGCCTACAGCACCTAGTATTCCCAGGCGATCTCCCATCCAAGGACTAACCAGGTCTGACCCTTCTTAGCTTTGGAAATCTGACAAGATTGGACGCCACAGTGGTACAGCTGCAGACAAAGTGTTGGTGAGGTCCCAAGGAGCTTAATGTAATGATGTCTATATTGTGTTTTGGAAATTTGTTGTAAATTTGGGGTGCTTCCTGACTAATTGTTTTAACTTACTCAAAAATAGGGCACTATTTTTTCACCAACATAATGGCTTTGAAAACTAGTGATAAATTACTGGCTAGAAACAAGACATTTAAGAGAATTTGCAATAAGGACTATGATGCTATTGAGTAGGTTTGGTACAAAATTAGCTATATTGCATGAGCTGATTCATTCACTGGTGGGGACTGCCATGACAGTATGTAAAATGATAAGTGGATAGTGATTTTCAAGCCAGGTCAGTCACAAGAAAGGCAGGCAAAAGTCATCCATACATAGGAAGGAAAACACCTTAGACCTCAAAGCAACATGTGCAATGAAATTTTGCAAAACATAGTAGTTCTGGATTCCCTGTCCTGAGCAGTCCTGGATTCCCTATCTGAGGTAAAACATAAATGAGGATGAGAAAACATTTTGTTTGTGTGTGTACAAAGACCAAATGACTTAGTATTATTGAAAACATATGCAAATTTCAAACCTTGTTAAAAAGATTTTGTAGGGTTGTCCAAAGTAACTTTCTGTGTAGCTCTTAAAGAATTCAGGAGTGAACTTATGAAGAATATGTCAAAGCCTCTACCACAGGCACTGTCACTGTGTAACTCAGACTTTTTTATTGCTGTGAACACATACCCTGGAGAACAGCTTCAGGGAAGAAGCATTTATTTCCACACATGGTTTCTGAGTGTCAGTCCTTCCTGGCAGGGAGAGTGTGGCAGAGCAAAGCAGTTCACATCATAGCGGCCAGGAAGCAGAGAAAGCGAAGGCTTGCACTGCCCAGCTTCCTCCTCCTTCTTCTTTCCATTCCATCAGGGACCCTCGCTTATGAAGATGATGCCACACACACCCAGGGTGAGTCATCCTCCCTTAGTTAATCCTTCTGAAAACATCCTCAAAGACATACCCAGAATAGCACTTAACTAATCTCCTAGATGCTTTTCAATCCAACAAAATTGGCAATCAAGTTTAACCACCACAATAATAGTTTGTCACAGGTCAGACTGCTCTAAAAATGCAGTGACAGTCATTTTCTGGTAATATAACAAATAATCAAAATATTATAATACCTGGTGAGTTAATTTGAAGTTTAAGATCATGTGGGGGCTGGGATTTAGCTCAGTTGGTAGAGTGCTGCACTGCAGTCTCTGAGGTCCTGAGTTCAGTTCCCAGCACCGCAAAAATGGGAGAAGGACCTGGCAATCCACTCCCAAGGAAATCCCAAAACAGTCAGCCATTGAAAACCCTATGAGGGTGGCTATGAGTCAGATACCGACTCAACGGCACCTAACAACAACAACAACAACAAGTGGCACTTGGTTCTAATTTGGGACTGGGATTTACCTCAGTTGGTAGAGTGCTGCACTGCAGTCTCTGAGGTCCTGAGTTCAGTTCCCAGCACCGCAAAAATGGGAGAAGGACCTGACAATCCACTCCCAAGGCAATCGCGAAACAGTCAGCCATTGAAAACCCTATGAGGGTCGCTATGAGTTGGATACCGATTCGACAGCACCTAACAACAACAATAAGATCATGTGACATCTTTATAGATACAGATCTCTTCCTTCTGGCAACTTTAAACAAATGCAGACAAACATGCATACAAATTACTACACTTTTGACATATAAATCATAGCAGACAAAATTTTAAGGATTTATGCTAATTTTAGAAACATCATGTAAGCTAGGTATAGTGGCGCATGCCTATGATTCCAGCAACTCCAGAGGCCAAGGCAGAAGGATCACAAGTTCTATGCCAGAGGCAGTCTGCATAACTTAGTGAGGCCTTGTCTCAAAATAAAAGTGAAAAATGGGCTGGAGTGCAACTCAGTGGTCGAGTGCTTGCAATGTATGCAGGGGACCCTGGGTTCAACCTCCTATTACGATTTTAAAAAATTAGTAAATTGATAACAATGTCAGGTACTGATGAAAGTTATAGCAGGAAAATGCAGTAGTTATAAGTCCTATAAAATTTCTATATGGAAAATGCCACAATGAAAAACATGTCAGAATGAATCACATTAAGGTGTACATTAAAAATGTCCAATAAAAAAAAATCTCTACAGGAAATTGGCTTCCTTGTTTATAAAAATATGTTTAAAACACCAACTGTTAAAAGGATGCCATCTTCCAAAACACTATTAATAATAACATACAAGTTGTCATTTTTATTAGCTATGGTCTTTAAATTTCATACTTTTCATTTAGTAATGATTTTGTTTTTCAGTAAAGTGGATCCTCCGGCTAAGAAGTTTGAAAGTATTTAACATTTAAAGTTTTGTGATGTCTGATAAACCATCATTTACTGAAGACACTTCTTTGGAAAGGTATTTTTAAAAGATCTAGGTAATAATAGAGCTGAAGTATAACTGTTATTTCTTCTGCAACAGGCACCATGCTAATTGTTTTGTGTTGTGGTTGCATCATATAACCCCCCTAGGGTCTTATTAGGTAGAGATTATTTTCTTTCCCATTTTACAGATGAGGAAACTGAGGTTTAGATGGCTTCAGCAATGTTCTCTAGAAGGCAGAACCAGGAGCAAGGAGGAGGGACCAGCAAGTGTCCTCCCCACCATGTGACCTCTTCCCACCTCATGAACTCTGCGGTCCCTCAAGGCTCTGGTCTTGTGTTCTCCCCAGTGGGGGCAGAGTGACTAGGGATCATCACATGTCACCTCATCCAGGAGCAGTGCCAAGCATTATCTGTTAACTCATAGTAAATCAAGATCTGCAAATTGGAAAGTATGCAGTTCTCCCTGTGATAAAGTCCGTCGCCTCTGGTGTGTTCCAGTGTGCTTTCTTGAGCAGGGAAGAAAGGACAGAGTTACATTTTCTACAGGAATGATTCAGACATAAAAATCAGGCTGTGTCAACATGGAAAAGCATAGACACACAAGTGGAAACCTCAGTCAGCCTGGTCCAAGGACAACCCCTGGGTGCTGCAGAGAATGGGCGGGGGAGCTGCTCCAGGGAGCATGTCGGGGGCCTGTCACCTACGTTTCCATGGGCTTTGAAGTGCAGGTCACTCAGGTGTGCCAGTCCCTACACAGATGCAAGCTGGAGGTTTATATTACATGCCAGTGTAGTAGAAATGATCCTGCCTTTAGGACAAAATAAACAAACTACTATTCTATTTTACAGGGTAGGGAGCAAGCACGAAGAACGCAGGATTCTAAGAGCTGGAAGCCTTAAAGAAGTTTAGTTACAGCCTGAAACACGAAGGTCATGTTTGTCCTTAAACAAGTTATGTAACAGTGTACAGATCGTATTTTCTCATTTGGAAAATGGAACAAATGTCATTTTCTAGGTTAATTAAAAATTATCTCTTCAAATCTTACAAATATTCACTAACTTAATAGAGATCAACAAACATATTAAAAATGTATAAAGAAAATGAAAAAATATATATGAGGGAATAAAATTTCCCATCTCCATTATTCCTTTTTTTGGGAAAAAGACCTGGCAACCCACTCCCAAAACATAATCCACCATTGAAAACCCTATACATAGCAGAGAAGCACTGACAATAGGGTTTCATTTGTTGTATGTAGGGCCACTACGAGTCAGAAATCAACTTGACGGCACCTAACAACAGCATTATGCCTTTAAGTTCCTTTTTCCTCTTTTTCTACACTTTCTCTCCTCTATTCGAATGACTACTCTGCAATTTGAATAGAAATATTTCATTGTATAAAACTTGTTCAGGTCTTCAGTCCAAAGTGTTGGTTTTGTCTTTTCTTAGGTATATATACCTTAGGAATTACCTTCTAAGAAGTATCTTCCAGATAATACTAAGCATTCTTATTGAAATAATTAGGATCTTTATAAGAACTAACACATAAAAGGATAAAATATGTGACTTAAGGAGGAAAGACAAGATAAAGGAGGATTATCTGGAGGGTGTTTTTGAAAGGAGAATAAGATTTGATCTAACAACCATCCAACAATAGCAAAAGCATGATCCAATACCCATAAAACATCCTATACATTGAAGAGTCCATAAGTTTTTGAAAATATTCTCCTACCATAAAATAAACTTCAGAAAAATACAACGAGCCTCCTGATAAATTAGTCCTAATGCCTGAGGTCCAGGAACTATGAAATAAAAAATAAATAAAATTAAGTAAATACATAGTACTGCTGAATAACCTGGCTTGGCCTTAAAGAACTTCTCCTCATATTTAATCTTTCAGAAAGGACCTACTAGGAAATTTATGTGAGCACTCACCCTGTGGGTAGTGCCTTGATATTTGAATTAACACAGAGTCATGACTAAATCAGGGCCCCACCTTCTACCACCTCCTCCTGCACCAGCACAGGAGGATGTGCACACACACTTGCATACTGACTGGAACTTAGTGAGGGTGGCTCCTTGACACCCATATTATTTATTTTTTTAAAAATTAAATATGTTCCAGCATTGATGAGAATTGAAAAGTCCCTCTCCTCCTTCTCTTGTTCTCCCAGCTCTGATGTATGTTTTAAACATATAATTGGCACTTTTTAGTCTGGACTGGCGGAGACCCCATGGGACTGGAGGGGCTGCCTGTAACCCGAAGATGGGGAAGCGGCGTGGATAAAATACGACTTGCTCCAAACCCTTTCCCATAACAGATGCCAAAGCCAAACCAAAACTGCTTTGAAGAGCATACGAAAAAAAAAACTGGGTTAACTTTGGGTTGTGCTGCTTTTAAATAATCATTAATCTGCAATCTCTGCACTTCTGAATACTGATAATAGCTAGGTGCTGTAAGAAAAATGCCAGACCCACTAAAAGTCCGCCAGCAAACATTGAGTACCTACCCTGCACTGCTTCCTGACAAACTAGCTAGCAACTCCTTGGGGTCTCTGAAAGAGTCAATGTTTAAAATCCTGGTGGCAATGAAATGGGATATGCTGCTTACATTAAAAATGACAGCAGAAGAAATGGATTTTTCCATGTTTCTGATGTCTTTGAGCCATTCTTCTCTGTTACAGAGAGCGGTCATAAAGCTTGGCATACCTTGGGAAATCTGTGACCACACTTATAATTAGTTATTTGCCTTCCAAGAAGCTCTGGTGTAGGAATCCATGGATGGTCAGTGCCCTGGTCTACAAACCTCAGAGACAGTGAATGATCAAAAGGTGAAACTGAAAACCATACTTTTCTGGTACCTGGAGGAGAAATGGAAAGTCAGTGTGGCACTGGCCAAAATAAAGAACCTCAGCCGATGTGCAATGTTCATGTCCACAGCCCCTCTTCTCTGTCTCAATTCTGCCTAAATGAAAACAATGAAGCCTATAGTTGAAAGTGGGTGAGCATTCCCAAAACCTGCTCAGCATTTGAATCCTGCCCATTCACATCCAGAACTAGTATATGGGCAGAAAGTCCTACCTTTCATAAAAAATAATTAACAAGCAAGTGCAATAATGATTATAACTTTAAAAGTTATTTGGGCACTGCAAATTTATAGAATAACCAGTCAAGAATGAGGTTTTTATAGAGATGGCAGGTGGTTTGTTTTTCAACCTTTCCTCCGTCAAGTCCCACCCCCACCCCTTCCTAGCCTAGTGATGTGTGACTTAACCACTGTGAACGACACTGTCTTCTGTAAACTGGAAATACCAGGTACCTAGTCCATAAAATTGTTGTGGGACCCCAGTAGCCTCCTAACCCATGCCTGGTGCACAGCCGGGGACCAGACATTGGCTCCTCTTATGAATGGACTCCTTCATCCTGCCCCACAAGCAGAACTCCACCTGCCTGGGGATGCTGGCCTATTCAATAGCAGACCTGACTTTGGCCAGTGACATGATGAAGAGAAATCTGCTAGGGCCAGATGCTGGAAACTGGAGAGAGACAAAGGGAAGGATACACAGTCCCTCTTCCCCATAGGTACAGGAAAAACACAGAACATTTCCATGGCCACAATCTTCCCTTCCATTGCAGTCATAAATAAGACCCTCTACCTGCTCCCGCCCTTAGCCTCTGACAAACATTCAAGTGCTCTCTATCACTGTATTTTGTCACTTCAATAATGTAAAATGAAATCATGCAGTGTGTGACCTTGATAGAGTTTTCTTTACTCAGCACAATTCTTGGATATTTATGCAGGTTATTGTTTATGCTTGATATGGATGTATCACAGTTTCTTTAATGCTCCACCTGTTGACGGACAATAGGGGCTGAGGCTATTATCAGCACATCTTCCATGAGTATTTAAGTACAGATTTGGAGGTGAACATAAATTTTCATTTTTGTGAGTTCAGTGCCCAGGATGGCATTTCTTATTAGTACAGTAGTTGCATATTCAGTTTTTTAAGAACCTCCCTGTTTACAAAAATTATTGTGCTATTTTACATTCTGGGCTGGGATTTAGCTCAGATGGTAGAGTGCTGCTCTGCAGTCTCTGAGGTCCTGAGTTTGATTCCCAGCACCCAAGGCAATGAGGGTCGCCATGAGTCGGACTCCACTCGACGGCACCCAACAACAACAACAACAACAACATTTTACATTCCTACCTGCAACTTATATGATCCAGTTTCTTCCCATTTTCATCTGCATTTGATGTTGTCACTATTTACTACTTTATCTATTCTGATAGACATATTGATATATGTCCTGTGGTTTGCATTCCCATGATGGATGATAATGTTGAAAGTAGCTTTTAATGTGCTTGGTTTCCCTCTATGTATTTCCAATAAAATTATCTATGTTTTTGCCCATTTTCAAATAATTTTAGGGTTTGTTCTTGAATTTTGAAAGCTATAAATTTTTAAGTTATTATGTTAATTTTGCCCTACTTTATGTATTTTAGAATAATCCTGTCTATACAAAGGTGCCAAAAATGTATACATATCTTGGGACAAACATTTTCTGCTTTACTGTTTTAAGAATGCATTGTATGCTTGTTGGAGATAGCATTCACTTGATTAATACCATCTTCTGAGTAAATGTCATATTACACTTTGCTATCATAATTCAATTCAACCTTAAAAAATAATACATAGAAAACTTCAATTACAATGTGCATACATTTTTTAAATCCACAGTATTTGTAAGAAAACTTATTGGGACTTTGAATAGGATTTTGTTTAATAAGAATATCACTTTGGGGTAGAATTAGTATATTTACTATCCTGAATCTTCCAATTCATGAATATAGTATGCATTTTATAGGCTTCAGTATGCTGTACATGCTTTGTTAGTAGTTTTGTATTTTGTATTTTGCTGCTCATGTGGTAACTATTAGTATAAAAAGATACAATTGATATTGCTATTTGCTACTGTATTCCATGAACTTGTTGAATTTACTTTGCTCTAAAAGGTTTATTTTTATTTTTTGTAGATTCTTTAAGATTTTCTGAGTAAATGATTATGACATCTGTAAAAAAGAGACTTTTTTTCCTTTCTAATCTTTATGCCTTTCATTGTCTTCTTTTACCTTATTTCAGCAACTAGAACTTTCAGTGCTGTGTCCAGTGAGAACAGACATCCAGGACTTGTTTCTAGTCTTAAGGGAAAGCAATCTGTATTTCACCATTAGTATATGTTAACTGTAGGATTTTTAAAGATACATTTTATGAAATTAAAGAAGTTTCCTTATATTCCTATTATTCTGAGGGTTTTTCTTTTATCATAAATGGATATTAAATTTTATCAAATTCTTTCTCTGTATTGTTCTCTTAATATGATCATGTGATTTTTCTACTTTAGTCTGTTAATATGACACGTAACCTAGATAAATTTTCAATATTCAAACAGCTTTGCAGCCACAGAAGTTTATGATATACAATTCATTTCATATATCTATTATTTCTATTTTCTAATATCTTTCTAAGAATTTTTCAGCCAATTTTCATGGGGGATATTTGACTATAGTTTTCTTTTGTTGTACTGTTTTGCCTGGTTTTGATTTCAGTATATTGAATTTGAAAGGCTTTTTTCCTTTTTCTATTTTCCAGAATAGATAGTATATAATTTGTGTTAATTCTTCTTAAAAGGTTTGGTGGTTTTTCCACGGACACCACATCTGTGCCTGGAAATTTCTCTGAGGGATATTTTTTAACTACAAACTGAATTTCCTTCAGAGCTATAGTGCTGTTCAGATTCCATATTTCATAATGGGGGAATTGTGGTGAATGTTTTCAAGGATTTGGCCTATTCCATCTAAGTTGTCAAATTTGCATGTGTAGAATTGGCTGCATTACTCTTATTACCATCTTTGTATCTGCAATGTCTACAGTAGGCATTTTCTGGCAAGAACCTCAAAACTCTTCCAGCCTCTACACATTCCCCAGCTCTGAAAGCACTTCACATTTGGGGACATTTATTACAGTAGCACCCTAGTTCTCATTACTAACTTTTGTCTTATTCAGGCTGCTATATAACAAAATGTTGACAGTTGTACTATCCTGGGATATGATCGCATCAGATCTCAGAAGCTAAGCAGGGTCAGGCCCAGTTAGTCCTTGGAGGGGAGACATCCTGGTAGTATGAGATGCTATAGGCTTGGGAAAAGGACCCATCATCCCTTTTCCAAAACAACCAGCCATTGAAAGTCCCATGAATAGCAGAGAAGAACTGACATAGAGTGTTTCCTTCTTTTGTACATAGGGCCGCTATGGGACGGTACCTAACAATAACAACATATAACAAAATACCATAAACTAGGTGGCTTATAAACAACAAAAACATATTTCTCATAATTCTGGAGTTTCAGAAGTCTGAGACCTGAGCTGGTCTGCTTTCTTTCTTCACCTGTGAGTCTTCTCGTGTAAATTTAATGCAGACTGCCATTAGGCCTTGCTGAACTAGAAACAGGAATTGGGGAGAGCATGCCTGATCACTCCCCAGGGTGCAGAAGGGCTATTTTGGTGTCTCAGCCTCTCGGCAGCCACAGGAGATCTGAACAAAGGTGCCATGTTCTTTCCTACCACTCAAGTCACAGAAGGATACTGAAGCTGTCCTGCATAGCTCACAGCTGCCAGGCTTCCCTGGCCCTGCCCAGGCATAAGAATCCATTTTTGGTTTTGTTTTTTCATTATTTACATTGTTTTGTTTTTTGTTTTTAACAAGGATTATGGTGTTACTGTGCTGGAGAAACTCAACATTTTCCCTGTTAAAGCAAATTCCTAATTGTCTGAAGGAAGCAGAGAAGCATTAAACAATTATTCTAATTTGACAAAGTATCCTAAATAAACAAGTGCAATTGATTAATTAGTAATTCATTTACCTACCTTAAACAAATAAGCCATATAAATAATAAGTAAATCAAATAAATGAGTATAAGATTTAACCCACACAAGCTATCAATGAATATTCATGAGCCTTAAAGTTATGCACCTAGCTTGTGCCCCCTTTATCATCACTTTTATATCTGTCTGAGTACTTAGGTGCTTGTATAAAAGTACTTTATTTTTCATTAAAATCTTACCACTAAACAGTCTGTACAACTATGCAAAGGGGAAAAGTCATTTCCATAACATGATGCTCCACCGTGACGTATAGGTAGAGCGATATCTGAGCTTGTTTGAAGCAGATCCATCTCCAAAGTAGATGTGACCACAATTAGGAACAGAGCTCCATGTGACAAAGAAGTTTTGAGGAGAATGTTGAACGTGTAAGGATCGTGCATTTCTGAAGTCACCAGACTGACATCTCCCAAGGGGCCATGTGCCAGGTGGAGGGGAGGTCAGCAGCCTCCTTGCGCGGAGGAATGTGCAGGTTCCCCTTGGAAAGAGGACCTCCTGCCCTTCCTTCACCCTCCCCCTACAGGCAGAAAGGGCCCTGGGGAAGCTCTGCCCTCTGGCTACTTGGATGGGGCTGCCAGGAGGCTCTGAGCTGGGCTCAAAAGGAAGCGTCTTCCTGACATTTCCTTCCCACTCAGCTGCATCTCATAGCCACTGAGACATGAGAACTCATCAAAGTAGATGGTCCCCAAATCTCACTGAAGTCACAATCACATCGGGAGCTTTTAAGAAATACACTTACAGGGCACTTCCCCAGCACGTTTATGAATTGGATTATTCTAGGGCAGGACTCAGGAGGGTTTATTTTCCAAAAGCTACTCCAGGGGATTCAAATGACCCAGGGAAGGTGGGGAGATCCCAGTTCTCACTGATTCTTCCATCCTTCAGGCGGTTCCCTCCAAAACCTGCAGGCAGAAGCTGCTCTGGGCTCTCAGGCTTCCTTTACACACGGCACTCTGTCGTTCACAGGGCACAGCCTGTAAGAAATTAACAGTCATCTTCCAGAACACTCTCACCTGGGGAGGTGGAGGAGCTTCAATTGTGAACCACAGGCAGTTAAAGATGTACACAAGATGTACACATGCTCTCTGTGCAAAGCCTATGGCTTCCTGCCAAACTGGACACTCCAGTGACCATGTGACTAGCTCTGAAAACCAGGCTGTTTCCTGGGTTATTATTGTGGTCATTAGGTGCCACTGAGTCAGGTCCAACTCCTTGCAACCCTATGGACAACAGATGAAACACTACCATGCCTGGCACTACCATGCCTGGCACTATGTCAGTGCTTCTCTGCTATTCATAGGGCTTTGAATGGCTGATTGTTTCGGGAGTGGGCTGCTGTGTCCTTCTCCCAAGCCTACAACACCTGTTCCCAGGCGGTCTCCCATCCAAGGACTAATCATGCCCAACCCTGCTTAGCTTCCAAGATCTGACAAGATTGGATACCAAGGTGGTATAAAATCTGAATGGCACAAGTCCATGCAGACAGATCCTGGCCCATGGGCCAGCCAGGTAAGTCCCTGGCCACTCAGATGAGAGTCCCTGGGGAAGGAGGCGATGAAAAGCATGGTGACAACAGCCCTCCCAGCTGGCTTCATGGAGGATCTATGACAGTGTCCACAGCTGGCTGCTGCTCAGGAAGCCAAGGCCTGGCAGGTACATGTCTTTACATCTGTGTCTGCTTCCTGGCAGAAAGATCCAAGGAAAGGTCTGCTCTGCAAAGACCAAGTTGTATTTTCTAGACAGAAATGTGAGTGAAAGCTTCTCTCTCTCTCTCCCTCCTCCCCTTTCTTTCATCCTACAGAAGTCTCCAGGGCAAAGATCCTTACCAGGCAAGAGCAAGAGAGTGTGTGTCATGGTCTTCGTGATCGAGGCCTGTGGGTTTGGGCCAGGAGCAGGAATTCCCCACACAGACACCAAGTCGGCAGTCAGAGACAGGCGCGCCAGCTCCACAGAAAGCCACTCTGTTCCCAGCCACGGAGGAAGGCTGCATGGTGCATACAGCCGAGGAAGGAGGGACGTCTGAAAGCAGTGTTTTTTTTCCCTAGAATACACAGTGCTCTTATTTCCTTAGGGGTGCAGTAAAAACTAGTCATGAATAAGTTGCCAAACACAGCTAAGAGTCAGAGAGGATATTTATCTGCACAGGCTGGGTTTTCTGGGATGGGTCACTGGGACCAACTTTGAATACCCAATAAATCAAAATGAAAGATTAAAATAAGAAAGCATTTGCTAAACATGCTAGGAAGGAGGCTTTTATGCTGCTTTTTTTTTTTTCCCTGTTCAGAGACTTCACTAGGACTTTGGAATCCCATAGACAATGTGGATGTGTTTGAGGTTAGAGACAAAAAAGAAAAGAAAAGAAAAGAAAAAAAAGCAATTCATACTTGGGAACTTTGGTTTGCATGAATTTTTGAGGTCAAAGAAAATCCAAGTGCTAAATCTAAATTTTGGCTGTTGTTAGGTGCTATTGAGTGGGATCTGACTCATTCTGACCCTCATAGGATTTTCAATGGCCGATTATCTTGGGATTGCATTAGGAGGTGGATTGTCATGTCCTTCTCTGGTTTTTGTGGTGCTGAGGATCAAACCTGGGTCCTCAAAAAGTGCAGAGCAGTGCTTTACCAACTGAGCTAAACCCCAACCTTGCATATACTATATTAATTGTAAAAAACAACAACAACAAAAAGAACATTTCCTCAGGACACATGATTTCTTAACAAAAGAGTCTACTGCAGTGTATCATTTGTTTTCTATTTCATTAAAACATGAGAATCAGTTTCTTTCAAAAAGCAGAGAAAAATCTCATCAATCATTTTAAAAATTGTGCAAAATACGTGTGAGCCCATAATCTGTTGGACAGTTGTGAACAGTAAGAAACCTGTAACTATCTGAGTGCACAAGGACACATTTCGCATGGTATTAGGTCCTTTTGAGCAACATAAAAGTATTTTATTTGTTTAGAGCAAGAAATAGAGCAAACCAAGAGTGTTGTTGTCAAGTGCCATCAAGTCACTTCAGACTCATAGCGACCCTCATTGGGTTTTCAATGGCTGATTGTTTCAGGATTGCTTTGGGAGTGGATTGCCACATCCTTCTCCTATTTTTTGTGGTGCTAGAGATCAAACCTGGATCCTCAGAGAGTTCAGAGTAGCACTTTACCAACTGAACTAAACCCCATCCCAAGCCAAGAGTAAGAGGCCCTTTCTAAGGCCTCTTAGAAGTTGTCTCTCCCTGAAGAGAGACCTTCCAGAAACACCCAGCAGAAAGAACATCTACTTGCAAAAGCAAGTGACCTCTCTGTGCAGCCCAGGCCTGGTCACCTCCTCTGAATCCCAAACAGCAGACAGACAAGGCTGCTGCTACACCCCCAGGAGCCTGTCTCACCAACTCCCAGGAACATAAGCCCCCCACGCAGTGGTCATTTCCTAGGCTTCTGTTCAGGGCCAAGCAGTGTCCCTTAAAACTTCTTAGGCAGACACCCTAATCTCAGGAAGTGACTGTATTTGGAGATAATGTTTAATGAGGTAATTAAGGCAAAATGAGGCCATTAGGGTGGGTCTCAATCCAGTATGACTGATGTCCTTAGTAGAAGAGATCAGGACACAAGCATATGAGAAAGGACAACTATGTGAAGACACCAAGGGAAGATAGCCATTTTTAAGCCAAGGGGGAGAGATCTTGAAAGGAATCACCCCTGTAAACACCTTGATTTTGGACTTCCAACCTCCAAACTATGGGAAAATAAATTTTTGTTGCTTAACTCACCCAGCACATGGCACTTCATAGTGGCAGCCCTAGAAAACTAATGTGGCTTCTAATGCCCCATGATGTGTAGCCTCAGGCTGTCAGCAAAAAAGTCAGATGTTGTGCTATAAACACACATACTTCTTTGATCTGCTCAAAGAAAGATTATCCATTGCCGCCAAGCAAGACCAAGTCTAGAATGTAATATAAAATGTGGCAAAGCATACAAAGTCAACGACTGTGTTCATGTGTACAGATAAATCCATGGCTGTTCTTCAGATAACTAGATTCTACTGTTCATTGTTAGCATCTCTTTGCAGGAAGGAGTCTGCTTTCTAATGCATGTTATGATAGAAACCAAACCTGAACATAAGCCAAGAAATAAAAGCAGCCTACAACCAGACGTGGGCAGGGCCTAGCACTCAAACCACAGCATGTACACTCAGCAGCAGAGCGTGTGGAAACAACATTGTCCCAACCCAAAAAGCTCTGTCCACATCCATCTTCCAAGAGAAATGGCTTTCCAGGGACTGCAGGCCGATAAGAAATGGCAAGTGATAAATGAAGCACTGGTGTCAAAAGACAAATGGCCCTCTGAGAATAGGAAAGCCAGGAAGATGTTGATGGGAGTTATGCAGGCAAATGCATGCCTTCCCAAAACACCACACACACACACACACACACACACACACACACACACACACGCACGCACGCACACACACACACACACTAGCATACATGTGAGCCATGCACGCATTTGAAAGGGAAACTATAGCCTCTCTGAAGTTGTTGTTGTTAGGTGTCGTGATTCGAGTGCGACTCAGCGACCTTCATAGGGTTTTCAAGGGCTGATTGTTTCAGGAGTGGGCTGCCAGGTCCTTCTCCTGTATTTGCGGTGCTGGGGACTGAATCCAGGTCCCCAGAGAGTGCAGAGCTGCACTCTACCAACCGAGCTAAACCCCAGCCCTGCCTGAAGTTGAGCTCTACCCTTTTCCAGATGTAACATTGAACAAATTATTTAACCACTCTTAGTCTGATTTTCCACAAATGTAGAGCACACATAATAGTAGTACCTACCTGACAGGATTTTCATAAGGATTACTTGCTTTAATGCATAACAAATGTGGGCAACATACCAAGCATACAGTAAGCACATACCCTATATTTTGTGCTTAAAAACAAGGTATAGATTGTTCATTGCTACCTTTCTGGTGGACTAGGATTTGGCTCAGTTGGTAGAGTGCTGCTCTGTGATCTCTGAGGCCCTGGGTTCAATTTCCAGCATGGCAAAAATAGGAGAAGGACCTGGCAGCCCATTCCCAAACAATCCTGAAACAATAAACCATCAAAAACCCGATGAACAGCAGAGAAGCACTGACATAGTGCCGGGCATGGCACAGTGTTGGGAGCATTTCATTCTGTTGCACATAGAATCGCTATGAGTTGGACCTGCCTGCACCTAACAACAACAGCAAACCTTTCTGATGTCCATCTCCAACTTTTACCTGTCAAAACATGAATCCTGGTTATAAATACTGGCAAATTCCAATGAGGCTAGCTCAAATGTTGTTCTTCGCATGCATCTTCTTCCTCAGCTACCTGTTTGCAAATGCTTGCTGGACACTAGCAATCCCAACTGAAGGAGAGGCAGGGGGACCTCCCCTCCCATACTCTCCTGGGCCTTGAGCCCTGGGAGGAGTGAGCAGCCTGGCGTTCCAAGGTGAAGGCGTCCTTCCCACCCACTGGGCCAGGGGTAAATGGCAACCATGCCAAGTCTCCTGCCAGAAAAGCACCAGCTGTCTTTGAAATAAAGCACTTCCTGGAAACCAAGACAGTCCTTATTAGTAAAAGCCTGCGAGCTGCCTCCCAGCCTTTCCTAGAGAAATATCTCTCTCTCTCTCTCTCTCTCTCTCTCTGCTGGTTGCTTTTAGGAGTCCCTATCTCCCTGTGGAGGGTGTCTCTGGGGTGGTGGCTCTAACTTCACACCTGCTTGCACTAGGTCATGGGGACCATGGGACCACAGCAGGTCTCTGTGGAAGGCTCTGCCACAGCACCTGCTTAGGAGACTCACTTCATGTCTCTGTGCCCTCTCCCTATCCTCCCATGCTTCGCAGCTCTGAGTGAAATCATTCAGTGGATGAAAGGTCTTGCCCAAATATAGGTTATGTATTTAGCAACAGTAGCAGGATTCTGTCTGGCCACTAGTCAGATAGCTCTCTGCCATGTATCCCACCCCCATTCATGGAGATATGCCCCAAGATCTCCATGCCTTGAAACCATGGATAGTATGGAATCCTACATATACTATGTTTTCTCTTATTTGTGCTTACCCATGATAAAGTCTTACTCAGAAATTAGATATGATGGTCAGTTTTGGCACCTCACACCTGTAATCCCAGTGCTTAAGAGGCAGAAACAAGATCACTAGCTTGGGACCAGTCTAGGCAGGGCCAGATTTAGTTCAGTTTGTGTCATGGGACTCAGTCTCAGAAAACAAAAAATAAAAATAAAATAAATAATTTAGACACAATAAGGTATTAACAACAATACTATTAATAAAATAGAACTATAGTAATATACTGTAATAAATGTTCTATGAATGTCGTTTCTCCTTCTGTCTCTCAAAATACCCTAATTCCCTGTGGTACTATAATATTATTTTCAGGTTGAAGTTGACCATGGGTAAACAAACCTCAGAAAGTTAAGCTGCATTTAAGGGAGCTACTGTACACAGTACCGCTGTCTCTCAGTGTCCCAGGGGAACTGACTCCAGGATGCCCCACGGATATAAAAATCTGGAGATTCTGAAGTCCCTTATACAAAATGATGCAATGTCTGTATATCACATACACATGTCCTCCCACAGACTTTAAATCACTTCTAGATGACTATGAGGGGGGGTTTGGCTAGTTGGTAGACTGCTGTTCCACATTCAAAGGCCCTGAGTTCAATCCCCAGCACTTCAAAAATGGGAGAAGGAGCAGGCCGGGGTAGTGCATGCCTGTAATCCCAGAGGCTTGGGAGGCAGAGGCAGGAGGATCGCAAATTTGAGACCAGAGGCAGTCTGTGTAACTTAGCAAGACCCTGTCTCAAGAAGTAAAAAAATGGGCTGGGGATGCAGCTCAGTGGTCCAGCACTTGCCAATCATGCAAGTGCGAAGCCCTGGGTTCAACCCCCAGTACCGGAAAAAAAAATGGGAGAAGGACCTGGAAGCCCCCTTCCAGAGCAATCCTGAAACAACCATCCATTGAAAACCCTATGAATAGCAGAGAAGCACTGACATAGTGCTGGGCATGGCACAGTGTCAACAAGTGATTCATTCTGTTGTACAAAGGGTCTCTATGAGTCAGATCCAACTCAATGGCACCTAACAACAATGACAAGACAACTATGACATCTAATAGAATGTAAATTGCTGTGTGATTTGTTATTATACTGTGTATTTAGGGAATAGTGACAAGAAAGAAAAATGTGTGCATGATGGTACAGATATTTTCTAAACACATTTTCAATTCAGGCTGGTTGAGCCCATGGATATGGAACATCCAGCTGTATGTGGCCAGCTATATTCAGTCAAGCAGTATTGCAATGTCTTAATACAGTTGGCCTAAACCTGAAGAAGGCTTTCTTGACAAGGTCTTAGTAAGACCCCAAACCCCCATCAGTCCTTGTCCCCATCACTTACTCTTGTGAAAAAGGAGCCTCCTGGACCCACGTCTCTCCTATAGGGCTCCTGATCACCTGAGACCAGCAGGATTTCCTGAAAGTGAGAAGAGCAGGTTGGAGCCCACGGTCCCCAGGACTAATGATGCACTGTGGTGCTGAGCCACCGAGTGTGGCAGTGATTTGCTATGTAGAGACAGGCCACTGACATAGTCATGCTTCAGCACAGTGACCTCTCCATGGTTTCTGCAGCCTGCCTGGCCTGGTCCTGACTCACCACCCCCATTTCTCTGGCATGCCTCTCTCTCTGCTGTCCTTCAGGTGTTTGCTCAAAGCCAGTGTGTTCTTCCTTAGCCCCAGTCCTCACGCCTGGCCCCCCAGCTTTTGCCACTGTCACCTGCAGCACATATTTTGACTCAGTGGTCCTCTTCCATCTTCCTCATACAGAGGATCCCTGTGAGGGTGGTTTGCATTGGTCTGCTCAGAGCACTCTGTCTCCCACCACAAGCTGTGTCAACTTAGGACAGCTGGCTGTCATAACCAAGAGACACAGTGACACTCCAGCGGCCTAACCTAGGCTGGTCGTCTCTGTCCAAGGCGTGCTTTGCTTTCTGTCCCCATGGCCATCTGTACCAAGGCAGCCTGAGCCCATATCCACTGGGAGAAGAGGCTGAGTGCCAACAGGAGATTTCGCCACAATTTTTCACAAAAGAACAGCTTGCCCAGGAATTGTCCTTATGGAACTTATACCAAAACAACCAATGTTGGAATTGATAATAAAAAAGAGTTAAAAGAGGCCCTCCCTTAGCTGAGAGATGTGATGGATTCACTGGTATCATCCACCAAGTCAATCGAGAAGAAAATAGGAATGTGATCTTACACAGGGCAGAAAGCCAGGGTGACAGCCACGAGGGCAAGGGGTGTCGCAGATGTGGAGTCAAGTCCCTGGTTGGAGTCTAACCCTGCCACTGACTGGCTGGTTTGTGGACTAACCAGTTAGCTATTCTGATCAACAGCTTCTTTTCCTAGAAAATTCCAAAAGACCTTCAGAAGGCATCATTGCAAATGGAATTAAATGATGAGTGCAAAAGCCAACTGCAAGTCAGAAGGCAATGGACATTGTTGGACATGACCTGAACCAACATGGAGAGGCACCAAGCAGCCAGCTAAGGGCATATTCGGTCTTAAGGAGGTGCACATTTCCTTCAAACAGAAACCTCCCTTCTGGTGGGCAGGTATACCTTTTACTACCTGGTGGTACCTGATGGTAAGAAGAAAAACAAATGTACAGCATTTTGCAACCACCATCCAGATAACTGTTGCATTATGTTGCTGCTTATTTTCTGTTTTATGTGGCTTATAAAGGTCAATGCAGGCACTACTTTTAGGGCATGCTTAGAGATCTGTGATGGGCAGGGGTTTAGCTCAGCTGGTAGAGTACCAACCACTCTGTGGCATCTGAAGCCCTGGGTTTGAACCCTAGCACTGCAAAAATGGGAGAAGGACATGACAAAAGGACTGACAGCCCACTCCCAAGACAATCAGCCACTAAAAACCCTATGAGGGTCACTATGAGTTTGACCCACTCAACAGCACCTAACAACAAGAACAATAGAGATCTGTGATCTTTTACCCAGAGGTAAAAGAATAAGAAACGTATTGGAATAATTCCAAAAGGTAGCCCACCAAATCAGACAGGGAGTGGGGAGGGGATGGGGAGAGGGAGTGAGTATGAGCCATGCCCAACCCATCATCTGCATTGAAATAACTCCCAGTTCTGTGTTAGATGTCAGTCAAGTTGGGTCCAATTCATAGTGACCCTCATTGGGTTTTCAATGGCTGACTGTTTCAGGATTGCTTTGGGAGTGGATTGCCATGTCCTTCTCCCATTTTTGTGGTGCTGGGATGGAGCCTGGGTCCTTAGAGAGTGCAGAGTGGCACTTCACCAACTGAGTTAAACCCCAGCACATCCTGCGGTTAGAAGGTAATGGAGGCAGCCTCCGGAGCCACAGGTCTAGAGAGACCTACTGCCTACTGTGAGGAGCCAGGCCTTAGATCTCCTTTCAAAGAGTTAGTGAGTAACAATTTCTCAGCTGCTATTATCAGAATAACTCCAAAAACGCTTCAAAATATATGTTTATATGAAACTAACTACTCTACCATAGGAGCTAGCATTTTATGCAAAGCCTTGATTTGTGAGCAGGAGCACCAGAACTGTGTCTTATCCTCTCTGCATGAGGGGCTTTTCCCCTTCAATTCCCTTTTGTGGTGTGTGATCTATTATCTTGAACATTGCTAGTAAAGAGAAAACATTACAATGAACCAATTTCTAATGTCAACGAAGAATAAATTGATTAGCTATTACCTGGTTATATTGCTAAATACACACAAAATGATAAAAATTAGTTCTAATATGTGTATCATAAGGATCAAAATTCAAATACAGGACAACAAAGACACTTAAATTTTTGAAATATAGAAAAAGACACTGTAGAATTTAATCCACACGAAAGGCTTCTGCAAAACCTGTTTTGGTTTTAACACATAGCTTTCTGACACCTAAAAGAAGATTTCTTAAGTTATTTGTTTATTTGTTTCTTTGTTTTTGAAATACTGGAGGTTAAACTCAAGGCCTCCCACTTGCTAGGCTCTACCACTAATCTGCATCCCCACACTTCTTTAATTTTTTATTTTGAGATAGGTTCTCAGTAAGTTACACAGGCTGCCTCTAGCCTTGAACTCGCTATCCTCCTGCCTCAGTCTATCCAGTCACTGGGATTACAGATGTGCACCATGATGCCCAACATAAATTCCTTAACTGAATTTGAAATTACAGGATCCTCTAGTTAGCTAGATAGAACATTGTGTAATCGCAAAGACCAATGTTAATGATGAGCCATTAGTGGTTCTAAACTAGACATAAAATTGAATCTCTCTGTTCATACTGAGGTTTTCTAGTCTTTTCCAAATTCCTGAGTGAGTACTAGTCCCGTAACAATTCCTAAACCTATCAGCAAACCACACTTCCCACCCTCCACAGCCAGCTTCTCAAATGCCTCAGCACCAGCTACAGAAAACCAATGAGTTAATGCCATGGTGGCATAAAATAATACCCTTTGGTCAGTGACATGGCCTTTCTCCCAAAGTCATCTCCAGCAGTTTCCTTGTTACCTGTGCCCTCTAAAATCAGTATTAATCACACTTTATTTCATAGAACTCTGGGTCTGGATTGACTGGTATTGTTCAGGAGAATCCAAAAAGACATGTCCATTGTGAAGTCATATTGGCATGGAATCAATTGATAGACATTTTCCAAATGCTGGAAATAAGTAGAAATGACACTATCCTTTGTAAGGTGACCCCTTGCCTATGTGACACTTGAATAGTCAGGTGCATACAATCAGAGCTTTAATAAGTGACTCTTAGATGTGTCAAATTGAAACCGTGACATCACTCAGGAACTGACTTCACCAGGGATGAATGGAGAAGAAGAGACATAGATTTGATTCCTCCTAAGCTCTCTCTGGGGCTCAATTGGTAGAGCACTGCTCTGCAGTCTCTGAGGTCCTGAGTTCAATTCCCAGCACCACAAAAGTGGGAGAAGGATGTGGCAATCCACTCCCAAGGCAATCCTGAAATAGTCAGCCATTGAAAACCCTCTGAGGGTAGCTATGAGTCGGATATGACTCAATGGTACCTAACAACAACAACAAGCTCTCTCCAAACAAACCAAGGGCACAGTGTGGCCCCTATAAAAATCAACATTTCATTAAAGAATTTCTTGGCTCCAACTCTTCAAGTGTAGCTAAACTAACTGTCTGTATGGCTAAAAGAAAATAAAGATGAATACCACTCTTACTGCTCATTGGGAATTCAGTGGGGCATGTGAAAGGCAGGGAAGGTCCAAATGTCATCAGGCTGGGTTGCCACTTGGGTGTAAAGAGCCAGAAAATTGAGCTGGGAGCGATGGCACACTCCTGTAATCCCAGCAACTTGGGAGGCAGAGGCAGGAGGATAGCAAGTTTGAGATCAGAGGCAGTCAGCATAATTTAATAAGACCCTGTCTCAAAAAGTAAAACAAATGGGCTGGGGGGCACAGCTCAGTGGTCCAGCACTTACAAAGCATGCAAGCACGAGGCCCTGGGTTCAACCTCCAGTACTAAAAACAACAACAAAAAAGCCAGAACATTGCAGAAAATTAACCTTGACGTATCACATGGGCCACCTGAAGGAAGGCTGTGATTGGAACGTGGTGTTGTTTGAATGATCAGTGTGGGCACAGGACATGATGCCACTGCGGAACACAAGGCAGCTCAAGGTAGGCAGATGCTCCAGCACAATAGAAATGGGAACAGATACAAAACCAGTGTCCAAAGTTTCAAGGACATCACTCAAAAGAACATTTGAATAGAAGCCAAAAACCTGAAAAGAACTTGCTGCATTTTTTGGAAACATTAAGCTCATTTGTTTGTTGATGTGTTACTCAGCTTTCTGCCACTATAATAAATACTTGAGACAGCCGACTTAAAAGGAGAAAAGGCTTGCGTTGGATCCAGTTTGGGCAGTTTTGGTCCATGATTGGGTGGACACATTGCTTTAGGCCTCTGGTGGGCACAGCACATCTTGGCAGAGGTGCTTGGCATAGCAGATCAGAAAGAGCGAGAAAGAGGAAGGGGTGAGGCCCCCTGTCTCCCATGAGAGCAAGTCCCCAGTGACCAAAAGCCTCTCACTCAGCCCCACTGTTTTAAGGTTCCCCTACCTCCCAACAGCACCAAGTTGCAGAGGTGGCCTCTGACGCCTGGGCCTTTGAGAGACATTCCAGATCCAAAGTCTGGCATTCAGCGACGGAACATTTCCTCTCCTGTGACAGGGAAGAACATATATGCTTGTTCAAGGCAGGCAGAGCAGCAGGAAGGACTTGGGAGCTCGGTGTCCTTCCTGACTGAAGTGAGAGGAGGGCTGAGTGCTGAAGGGTGTGACCTGTGCGGAGTCGGGAGACTCAGGCAAACTGCAGCGCGCAGGTGTCACAAAGTGCCAGAGGAAGAATCACTCCCCCATGTACCTTATCAAGTTAGAATGAGTCAAGGCTTTCTCTTTGTCTTGTTTTTAAGTCACAGAGTGCATTCTAAGGCGCACTCTCAACATACCACACTCTCCGAAGTACACACAACAATCACATCTGGCTTAGTCCACTCAGGCTGCTATAAAAACACCAAACAGCATTTATTACTCACAGTTCCAGAGACTGGGAAGTCCAAGATCAAAACAAGCGTGTATTCAGAGTCTGGTGAGGGACCCTTCCTGCTTCATACGAGGTTGTCTTCTTGCTGTGTCCACAAGGACAGAAAAGGTGAGGCAGCTCTCTGGAATCACTCCAGAGGCACTAATCCCATTCCTGAGGGCTCCACCCTCGTGACCTCCAAAGGCCCTGCCTCCTTCTCACACAGTATATGAACTCTGTGCGACACAAACATCCAGTTCCTGGCACTATCCCTGGCAAGTCCTCAGGGAAAGTAGAAGAGGTGGTGGTGGGTGACGGTTTGTTTCCTTTCACAATATCATGGGTGCCGCACTTAGCATGAAACTGGTTAAGTTAGTTTGTGGATTAAATTACCTGGTTTTAATGAAACCAACCCTGACGAAAAGGATAAACAGGTTACAATGATTCCTCCACATAAAGCCTGAGTGGAAGGTAAGACTATAAGGCACAAGCCGACAAGGAGAGGGTGGCAGTGCTGCTGTTCCCCTTGCCCAGAGCCCGCTCACCCTCAAGAGTGTGAGGTTAAGTCAGTGATGATGGTCAGCCAGGTCTGCAAGACACTAACCAGGAGAAACACAGGTCTATGAGAAAAAGCTGTGATGTGGGATTTCAAATGACTCACTGAAGAGGAGAGTTAAAGTATAAACAAAGGGTAGCATGATTGCTATGGTAGTTAAGTGTAGAATATAGAGAATGATCTGTACAATTTTTGAAGCATACAGATGGTGCAAAAAATGTATACACCTTAAGAAAGGAAAGCACTATACTAAAATTGCAATAATATGTACTGACAAAAAAAAGGAATACCAATCACATTTGACTTCTGCTATTCCAAGAAGTCATACTGCACATCGCTGCTATAATTCAATTCAATTTTGAAAAGCAATACATAGATAACACCTCTTAAAATATGTCTACTTTTTTGGCGCCCCCAGTATTTAATAAAGCTATGAATACTTACTGTTCTTCACAGTTTTTTTATTAACTTAATGAGAAATATTTATAAACCTTTCTTAGGGTTTGTTGCTTATTAGTAAAGGAGGGACAAAGGCAAATTGCTTTGGGAAATACTTGTTCTTTCCTGCCACTACAAACATTGTTGAAATAATACATGGAAATGAATGTATCATCCATGCACGTGCCATTCATTAGTCATGAAATGCTACAAGAAGATGCACTTAAAATAGCTATGCTTATTGGAAGCATTAAAAGGAGGAAGAAATTCCATTACCCAGTTGGTAGATTTGCTTACATAGTGTATAAGAGTCAGGACCAGTGACCTGTGGCATACATTCCCCAAATCCCAATGTCATAAGGCCATACAGATACACTTCTTACTCTTCCAAAGTCTGCTCAGGGTCCTCTTTCCCAGAAGCCTCTCAGGGCAACTTGCCTATGTAGATTAGCCACAGATGCCAGTTTCTCCATGTCAGGGTCCCACACCATGCTGCATCCTTTGCTTCCTTTGCTTCTGCCTGAACAGAGAGGAGGACCAAGCAAAAGATGATGAGATACTGTGCTGCCAGGCCCAGATGTGGCTTCTCTCACTTTTGTCCATATCCCATTGGTCAGAACCTAGCCATACTGTCCCATCATGATGCAAAATGCCTGAGGAGGGCAGTCTTCCATGGAACCAAGAGGAAAATTAAAAGTGTCTTTCAAACCATCACCATATAGTTTCAACATGTCCAAGTTTATGGTATTTGATCAATCCTATTTCAGAAAGGAAATTTTATGAGCCTTGAAAGAACTGAAATATGCTGGGCCCCATGGCACACCTGTAATACCAGCAACTCAGGAGACTGAGAGGGGAAGATCATGAATTCAAGGCCAGAGGCAGCCTGTGCAACTTAGCAAGACTCTGTCTCAATAAAATCTAATTAATTAAAAAATAGGGGTTGGGGGTACAGCTCGGCGGTACAGCACTTGCTTAGCAGGCCCTGTGTTCAACCTCCTAATACTGAAAGACATTTTTAAAAAATTGTCAATAGTATCTGAGAAGGTAGAAATTTTAACCACTCTGATTTGGCCTCTAGACACTGTATATGTGTGTCAAATTACAACATTCTTTTCCATAAATAAGTACACATAGAATATTTCACTATAAAAATAGAAAAATTAAAAAGTGAAAGATAAAAAAGAACAGACACACCAGAGAAAGTACATTCTAACACAAATGAAAGTAGTAAGTGCAAATAACATGTTACTGAAAAACACTATAGGCTTAACCAGAATGAAAACAAACCAAACAACAGTAAGGCTATAGAGAGGGCATCACACACAAAATGAATCTATTATGTGATTGGTAGGCAAAGAATTTAAGCAAGGAAATTAAATTTAAAGTGAATGAGTAGGTAATGTAGTCACTTTTAGTAAAACAAGAACTTTAAAATGTTGTGCAATCTTGACAATAATTCATTATGAGAGAGGGAGTGATTATGTGTCTCTTTTGTGCCACATTGATGTTTGTTGATTGTAGTTTGACAGGTGTACATGAAAGCTGTCACATTTAAGAAGTTGTGTATCATCTCTTTAATGTGCTGTGATACATTCATTTTTGTTAGGTGCCATCAAGTTGGGTCCAAGTCATAGTGACTCTCATAGAGTTTTCAATAGCTGATTGTTTCAGGATTGCTTCAAGAGTAGACTGCCATGTCCTTCTCCTGTTTTTGTGGTGCTGGGGATTGAACCCAGATCCTCAGAAAGTGCAGAGCAGCACTGTACCCACTGAGCTAAACCCTAGCCTCTGTGATACATAGCTATCACCCAATAGGCCTAACAGATACTCATGCTGCTTTCAGCAATGGTGGATGAGTCATAAAAAACAGAAACTCATTGATGATAAAAACTCTCAAAAGACTTGGAGTAGAAGAACCATTCATTCCTTGATCTGATATAGAACATTTATGGAAAACCTACATTTAGCATCCTATTTAATAGTGAAATGTTGAGCACATTCCCTTCAACAGAGAAAAAAAGCACATATTTCTCCTTTTACCACTTCTCTTCAACTTTGCACCACATGTCTTAATCAGTCTAACAAAGCCACAAAAGGAGAAAGAAAGAAAATAGAAAAGAAATAAAAGTAGGTTTGAAAAGGAGGTAAAATTGCCACCATTCATGAGTAACATGATCATTTCTCTAAAAAGCCTAAGGAACTTGCAAAACTACTAGAACTATTAAGTGAAGAGTATTTAGTAAGTGTACAAAACACAACATCAATGTGCAAAAATTGACTGTTTCTATTTACTAGCAATAAACCATTGGGAATTAATTTTAAAAGAGGTACATATATGATAGCATCAAAACAACAAGACACTCAAGAATGAGCTTTTAAAAACTATAAAACGTTGCCAAGACAACTAAAGACTAAAATTAAAAGAATAGTTTGTATATGTGCCTGGAAGATTAAATATTATTATGGTCTCAGTTCTCTTGAAATTAATCAATATGTTTGATACTATGGCAACTATAATCCCAGCAGAAATCTTACATAAAAAATTTTAAGTTGAATCCAAAATTGATATTGAAATGAGAAGCACATTTAATCACATTATTCACTAAGCAATATTTTTTAGCAAAGCCAAAAACCAGAACACATTACAAATTTTTATTTCCATCTTTTTATGTTTCCTTGTATATGTTTTACAGCATAAAAATACATAAATATGAATGTGCACATGGTCTATAAGTATCTAAATAAGAATATATCTGAAAGTATAAGCATTTTTTTCCTCATAGGGATATTAGGAAACCATAAAAGTGGAGATCCAGAGCAGTTCTTTTGCCAAAAAGTGTATCAAGGCATAAATTAAAGAAGTACTGTTATTTCATTACAAGTTCCTCAGGCTTCAAGCACCTAGAACATAATTCTTTTCTAAAAATAGAATGAGACTTTTGCTTCTGATCCAGATGGAGGAATGGAGATCAGACCTGCCCTCCCAACTTAAATAACCAGGAAAGCAGGCAAAATACATATAAAATGGTGCAGGTTTGGACAGGAGGCAGCAGAGGATTGTGATCCCAGAGAGAAGAGAAACAAAAGGCTGAGTACCACACACAGCATATTCCCTGGAACATTGTCCAGAGCAGAGCGCAAGGACGAACTAGACCTACCATTGAGCTGAGAGACAAAACAGAGAGTACACGGAGGCCAGGATGGGTAGAAGTTAGGAACAGCATTGCAAGAGGGTGTCTCCTTGATTTTCGACTAAGTTCTGGTCTGTGCAAACATGGGATAAAATAACTCACAACAGGGCAAACAAGTACCAAAATCATCCCTATAAAGCTCACACAGAGCTTGGATTAGTTCCTGGTCTTACAAGTCTAGTTGAAAGGATTTTAACTAGGGCAGCAGATGTATGCCATCATGTTTTGGGAGTGGGCTGCCAGGTCCATCTTCCTGGCCCACAGCACCCAATATTTTTCCCAGGAAGGAAGATATATCTCATGTGGATATCTAAGCTTCCACCAATAAAACTAGAAAAATAAGAGTAAACAATGTTTAAGCAGAAAGGAGATAATAACAATAAGAGTAGAAATCAATGGGACAAGAAATAGAAAGACAATAGAGGGAATCAATGAAACTGAAAGCTTAGTTGTTTGAAGATATTAATAAAATTGATAAACTTCTTTCCAGATTGAAAATAAAAAGAAAGAAGAATACCACTAATAAAGATTAAAGAGGAACTGGGCAAGGCAAGGTGGCATACATCTGTAATCCCAGCACTTGGAGGGATAAGGCAGGAGGATCCTGAGTTCAAGGCCAACTTGGGATATAGAGTAAGACTTTGTCTCAAAAAAAAATTAAATTAAATTAAATTTTAAAAAAGGAAAATAATTAAAGAGAAGACATTATTATAGATCCTACATTTGCTGAAAGATCCTACATTTGCTACATTAATGAAAGAAATTTTTATGGTACTGGAGGGCTGAACATACTTTGCAAATACTCTATGACTGAACTGCAACCTGAACCCATTTTTTAATTTTTTATCTTGAGAAAAAGTCTCACTAAATTATGCAAGCTGCTTCTGGGCCTTGAACTTGCAACCCTCCTGCCTCTGTCTCTGGAGCACCTGGATTAGAGGCATATGCCACCATGCCTGCCTTAATGAAGAGATATTATTAACACTGCCCAGGACAGAGTGCAGGGACATGATGTATTATAAAGTTTATGTCAATAAATTTTTTTATATTTTTATATGAAATAGACAAAATTCTTAAGAGACTCAAATTACCAAAGCTCAGTTATGATAATTTAGTAACCTGAATTATCACACATCTATTTGTTAAAAATGAATTTTTAGTGAAAAACCTCTAGGAAAAAAAAAACATTCCAGGATCAGACAGCTTCATTGATGAGTTTTACTATTTGAAGAAGAAATTAAACTGATGCTAAAGAAACATCTGCAATAAATAGAAGTGGAGGGAACACTTCCAAATTCATTTTATCAGGTCAACATCACACTGATACCAAAGTCAATTATATTCCAAAAAAAAAAACTATAGACTAATATTCTTTATGCAGATCAATGAAAAAATCACTAGCACAAATATAGTAAGTTAAATCCAGGAACATATAAACAGAACAATGCATTATGACCAAAGATTTATTTTTAAAATGCAAGCTTAGTTTTACATGAAAAATTATTCAATGTAATAAGTCATTTCATCAACATTATAATAACTAATATTACAAATAATATATAATATATAACATATATTAGAAAAAATCTATAATAACATCAATAGATACAAAAAAGCATTTGACAAAATTCTACATCTATTCACAGTAGAAACAATCAGCAAAATAATAATAGATAGGTTCTTATGCATCTTTACAAATAGAATTATGAAAACCTTATGGCTAACCTCAAACTTAATAGAGAAGAACAAATATTTCTTCCCTGCACATGGGGAGACAGGCAAGGATGACCATTCTCATTACTTTTACTCAGTTTTATACCAAATGTTGTAGCCAGGCCAATAAAAGAATAACAAAAAGGCATGAAACAAGTGCAGCTACCTTTCTTTGCAGACAATATTGTCACCAATAGAGGAAGTATCTGAGCTTAGCACAGTTTTAGAATATATGATCAATATATAAATATCAATTATAACAGTTGTTGTTGGGTGCCATTGAGTCAGATCCAACTCATAGCAACCCTATGTACAACAGAATGAAACACTACCCAACACTATGCCATGAGCATGATCTTTTTATGTTTAAGCCATGTTTCAGCTCCTATGTTTCTTCTCATTTTGAGTGGTGCTGCAGCAGCAAAAGGAGGTCCCAGGGGCTTTACTCCATTCTTGTCATTAAGGTTGCCTCAGTAACAACTACTTTGAGGAAGCAGCTCTTTCCAATCATTTCTTGTATGTCTTTCATCCTGAGAGGCTCATTTTTCTAGCACTATATTTGACAGTGCTTCTCTGCTATTCATAGGATTTTCAATAGCTAATTGTTTCAGGAGCTGGTAGCTGGGTTCTTCTCCTTAGCCTGTCTTAGTCTGGAAGCTCAACTGAAAGATGTCCACCATGGCCCTGCTGGTATCTGAAATATCTGTGGTATAGCTTTCAGCATCACAGCAAACACAAGCCCCTACAGCATGACAAACGGACAGACACATGGGGGATCAATTATAATACAAAATGTAAAATACATATTAAACATTACATTCACATTAGCATGAAAATACTTACAAACATATCTAACAAAATATATTCAGGTCTTTACAGTTAAACCTTAAGTCATCAGTGCAAAAAACTAATGAAGACTTAAAAAAATAGAGATGTATACCATGTTAATGGATTGGAAAAATCAATATTGTTAAGAAATCATTTCTACCCAAATTGCTATCTAGCTACGATGCAATACAAAATAAAATCTCAGCAGGATTTTTGGCAGAATTGACAAGCTGGCTCCAAAACTCATATGTAATAAAAGAGATATTGATTAGTCAAAACAATTTTGAAAAAGAACTCCTTTAAAGAACTTATACTGCATAATTTAATGACCCATGATAAAACTACAGAAATCAACAATTTGTGATATTGGTATAGGGGCAGACATAATGATCAAAGGAGTAGAATAAAGAACCCAAAACTAAACCCACACTTATATAATCATTTAACAAAACTTCCAATGTAATTCAATGGAAAATGGATACTTTTATGTAAATTGAATAGGCAAATGAAAAATAATGAACATCAACTCTTACTTCACAGAGATAAAAAAATTAACTGAATGGACCACAGGCCTAAATGTAATAGATAAAACTATAAATGATGTAAAAACACAGGGAAAAATTATTTGTGGTATTATTTAGGAAAAGACTTTTTTAGATAGGAAACATAAAGTATGAACCATAAAGTTAAAATTTGATAAATTAGACTTCATCAAAATTCAAAATAAAAGGCAAGTCAAAAAATTCACCTGATAGAGTCATAAGACAAATTACAACCCAATATTAAGAAGATAAATAATTCATTAATCATTTTGTTGTTGTTGGATGCCATCGACTCAGATCTGTTTAATAGTCACCCTGTGTACAACAGAATAAAACAATACCCAATACTATGCCATGCATACAATCTTTTTACATTGAGCCCAATGTTGAATCCACTATGCTTCTTCTCATTTTGAGTTGTACCTCTCAGCAAAAGAAGGTCCCAAGAGCTTTATTCCATTCCCATCATTAAGGTCAATTCTACTCTTAGGAGGCAACTCTTCCCCAGTCATTTCTTGAATGTCTTCCAGCCTAGGTTAGGGGTTCATTCTCTGGCCCTATATTTGACAGTACTTCTCTGCTATTTGTAGGGTTTTCAATGGCTAATTGTTTCAGGAGTGGGCTGCCAGTTCCCCCTCATTTGTCTTGATCTGGAAGCTCAGCTGAAACCTGTCCACCATGGGTGGCCCTGCTGGTATCTGAAATACCATTGGGATAGTTTTCAGCATCACAGAAACAGCAAGCCCCTATAGCATGACCAGTTGACAGACACATGAGGTCCATTAGTCATTAGGGAAATGCAAACTAAAACCATTATGAGACATCAAGGCACACCCACTACAGTGACTGAAATGAAAAAGACTGACAGTATCAACTGCTGGTGAGGATCTTAAGGAAACAGAACTCATACACTGCTGGCTTGGATGTAAAATGTATGGCCAGCAGGGAATCCAGTTTGACAGTTTCTCATATAGACAAATCTATATTCATTATATGACCCAGAAACCCCACCGCTAGGTATTTACCCAAGAGAAATAAGTACATATGATCTTACAGAATTGTACTTGAATGTTCACAGAAGCTTTATTAGTAATAACCAAAAGTAGACACAGTGCAGTTGACCACAAACTGGTGAATATATGTGGTAATAAACTCCTGGTATCTGCAACAGCACAAATGAATCTTAAAAGCACTATGTTAAGTGAAAGACGCCCAATACAAAGCCATATAATGCTGTTTATATGGCACTCTAGGAAACTCACAGGACAACATGTAGATCAGCTGTTGCCAGGACTGGTGGCAGGAAGAGAGGTTTGCTGCCAATGGGCAAGACAAGACACTATGTGACAGAACATTCCTACCAGGTTATGGTGGAGGGCTACAGGAGTGTATCCAGTTCAGAGCTCAGCAAGCTGCAGTCTTGAAATTGGTGGTCTTCAGTTTATGTAAATTATATTTCAAGAATACTTCTTAAAGGTTCTCTGAGATTTGGATGGGATTTTTGTTATTACTGCATGCTGAAGTTAAAAAATTGGAAAAGGTGGTAGATTTATTTTCTATTGCTGTATTACAAGTTAGCAGCTTAAAACACTTGTGTATGTCATAGTTTGGCAGACTTGGCTGGGTTCTTTGCTCAGGATGTCATGAGGCCAAAATCAGTGTCAGCCATTCAGAAACTGAGGCTAGACGATCTGCTTCCAAGTTCATTCAGGCTGTTGGTAGAATTAATTTTCTGTGGCTGTGTGGTTCTCATTGCTCTGACATGGCACATGTGATCCTTCTTGTGTTTCACGTCTCTCTGCTTCCTTTTCCTCCTTCCTCTTCTTCCTTCAGGGGGCCGTGGGATGACAATGGATCCACCAAGATAATCTCCCTAATATAAGGTTGACTGACTTGTACACTTAATGACATCTGCAATGCCCATTTTGCCACTTAAAGTAACCTATTCATAATCTATGGGATTAAGGAATGAATCATTTTAGGGACCATAACATCATCCCCTGGGAAGGAAGCATGGAGGCGAAAGCAAGCCCACCCATCACTTACCACCATGGACAACTCTAGCTGACCACAGGCACTAGGTCCAGATGCCACACCAATGCCGTGAACCCTCAGTGCGTTAGTCTCCCCGGGCACCTCATGAACTGGGTGCTGTTTCCTTGGTCATGGCCACATGTGGAAAACAAATGTGGAAGAGATACATTGGTTTCCACATCACTCATCTACTGAATGGGAGGGCAGGTATTCAGATGCGCACACACACCTGATTGCAGATCATTTAGTGGTGATGGTTGTACTTTGTCACTGTCATTCTTGCTAGTTGATCCATAATCATATTTTAGCAACAAGTGATTATGCCCTTTCATAGTACCTTACACAGCTTGTAGTTACTTGTGTTTCCTATTATTTATCAGTACCTGTCCTTTCACTGAGCAACAATGCCCTACCGGGGAGTACTCCACCTGCTTGGTACCGTACCACCATATCCCAGCCAGTGTTTGGCTTGTGGTTAGTAGCCACTGACTGTTTGAACAAATGCCATGTAGTATGCAGCCCTTTCCTGATATCTTGTAATGCAGACCCAGAGAGAACAAGGAAGGGGTTGTGCAAGCTGAAGTCATCCATGGCCCCGCACTACTCCTGACTGGATTAGGTGTGACATCCTGTAAGAATTGCTCAGATCTGACTCCTTGCTTTGCCTTAATCCCACAGAGATTCCATTCTTCTGTCTTGACACACCAGTACATCCTATCTCATCATCACATTTGAAGGAGTAAGCAAGTCAAGGCTTCCCATGTTCTAGATTTTTAGGAAGCATTGCCCAGTCTAGCATGTTCCAAGGGTTGAATTCTTTTGTGCGACCACACAAAACAGAATTCTTCTCGGATACCTGCACACACCACTTTGCCAAATGTCAACAGTGCCCAGCAGGCAGGGGTTAGGTATAAGTTACTGGTACCCAAGGTGACATATCTGGCTAATACTAAGCACCTAAACCTTCTGTTTGAATGAATAGATGAATGAATGAATGAATGAATGCAACAAGGGCAACACATGCAATCTTATATTGGGATTTTCATCACTTAAAAAAATTCTTCCCTGGAACAGATTGGGGACATATCCACAAATATAAAGACAACAGTGTTGGCCAAATTGTTTCTACAATTCTGAATGTGAAATTGCCTGTCTTGATTTACCAGCAAAGAAAGTGTCCTTTTGAATGTCCCAAGCTTGACCTGCCATTACAGATTATGTTGGAGCAGGATGATGATTTGATTTAAACACGGTTGCTTTTCTCGAGTGCTAGACAAGGTGCACTCTAAGTGGCTTGCTTGGCAGCATCCGTTTTAATGAAAAGCCAAAAGATATACAGCACCAAAGTTTTTCTGCCAGTCACTCTGGAGAGACGGCAGCCTCTGGGGGAGGGGAGATCACAGCAATTCCTGCTGCAGGTGTAGCCATGTGGTTTTCCCCACCAACTCAGGTAACATGTTGAAAGAAAGTTCCATGTTCCTTCCTAGATCCCTCCATAAACTGAGCATAGGGTCATGAGGAACTTGAATAGCTGGAGGATAATGCAGCCACTTTCAATGGGAAGATACAATTTTGGCTTTGCTTAGATCACTGGAAATATTGGTCAAACATGGAAAGATGCAACCATGCATTAGGTTGCTATGAAATTGCAGGTTTTCAGAGATCATAAGAATGAACTGCTGACATTTTCATAAGGCTCAACCTAAGGAAGTTACAGTGAGAGAACATGAATATTAACTTCAGTTTTGTTTTCAAGAATCATCAAACAGGAAGGACCCTCAAAGGAAAGGAATGCCAATTTTCTCATGTTAAAGCATATGCTTTAAAATTAGGTGCAAAGTATGTGAAAACTTCCAAATGTGAGTGAGATAAATGAGACATGTCATTTCACATTCCTCTCTGGGAGTTCCCATAGTGGGAAAGTCACAGCCCCTTCTAATTTATGCTCCATGCTGAGTGGCTTCAAGTACCCAGTGAATCACACAGTCTACTGTGACTGCTGGAGTGACAAGCTTTAAATACAGGGACCAGTCAGAGAAGAGGCTTATACGTCTGGCAGTAGTCAGATCTTGTAGAACCATGGAAACCATACTACAAGGCATAGGCTTTATCTTGCAGGTACTGGGAAGGCTTTTGAACACTAAACTGAAGAAGACATGTTGGGATCCATCTGGCAATCCCACAGATGGTTTAAAGGAGCACAAGATGGAAGACAGCAAGCTAATGCAGGAACCACACAGGGGCACAGAGGGTGGATAAAGCAAGAGGTGAGGCAGTGAAGGCAGTGAGCATGACCTACACTCTCAAAGGAGTGCAGATGTGAAGGAAGAAGAGAGCCAGTGTGATAAGGAAAACGTGATGCAAGGTAGGGAGGATACTGACCTTCTGGCCACGAGTGAGTAGGCAGGAGGACATGGTGACTTTTGCTGAAGAAGGTCTCTGAAAGCAGCAATATCTTTGGGGAGAAGCAGGTTTAGGGAACCTATGAAAAGATGGGGCATACGAGGTTGGTGTTCACAATTGACAAGGGATCCTGTTAAATACAGACAAAGAGGGTTAGAGAGATCTAGGCTAAGAAACCAAGTTGAATGAAGGCTTAGTCATTTGGGAAAAGGCAATTCTGGGTGCTTTCTTTTCAGTGACCGATCAAGAACACGGAGTTGGGGGAAGTGGTTCCAAGAGCCTGGTCACAAATGTTTGAATTCATCTAGGTCATTTTCTGGTCATCATTGGCTAAGAGGTCCAAGAGTATCTGGCCTGGTCTGCAGTGAGTGTGGGTTCTGTTGTGTGGAGGACGTGTGGGCCTGCATGCAGTACTCCCTGTCAGAAGGTTACCAGGGGCCCTGGGCTTGGTGGGAACACAGAAGATGCCTAGTGTCCCTGAGGCAGCTACGCAGATAGCCCAGTGGCCATGCCCTCAACATGGGATCCAGCCTAGTGAATTCTGTCAGATTCCTTGGTGGGCTCTACCAGGCCTAGAGAAACCAGCTTCTCTACTCAACCTGCTGACATTATGAATATCACAATACTTATCCCAGGCCACATCTTCATTGTAAATTGTATGTAAAGTATAAGAACCATACTCATAGTAAACTTTGAGTGTTTGCCTTACCCACTGGTCACTTAATTATGGCAAAAAGGAAAAAAAAAAGTCTAGAAATGTGTTAACATCAGTGGTTCCTGCATATTTTGGGGGCGCTATCAGTTTCAAGAAAGCTCTTCTTTAGCTCCAGGTCCCACACTGCCCTTCGAGGTGCCCCACGTGGCCAGCAGGGGCCCTCTACTATGAGGTGCCATGAGGGACTTGGGGATCACCCCTGCCCAGACACTTCTTCCACTAATGTCTGTTGTTATGGACCACACAAGAGATACTTGTTAAACTTCAGAGATAAAGACAAAGGACAGAAAAATAGGCACAGAGATACAGTGACTAAAATTGAAAGAGGAATAGAGAGAATGCACAAGACCATGTAATTACAGGCTAGTACAGGGAAGAGATTAGAAATAGCATGAGAATTTATTCTACAAAATGGTGAGAATGCTGTAAAGGAAATGGTCCTGAGGCAGAATGGCTAGAGGGCAGGGATTCACTTTCCACAGAGATGTCAAAAGATCTCTTTGAAGATTTGCCTTTGGGGCTAGATTGGGGTGAAAAAACATGCAGAAGTCCTGAGTGTGACAGTGTTCGGTGGCTTCAAGTTCTGAAAGCAGTTACCATAGCATTAGAACAAAGGAGAAAGTGGCCAGAGAAAACAATGAAGAGTCAACAACTCAAATAGTTAGCTAAACTGAACTCCGAATTTTTCATCACTATCTCTGCAAAATAAAATTAATAAAATTGAATTTAAATGATGCAGATAACCAATTTCTTTGTTTTCTTTTATTAAAGCAATTTCATAATAGATTTATAATACACTGTACTTGGAGACCAATTCTATGATGTCACTTCCTAAACGGCTTCCAAATGCCTTCATCATAAAAGGTCCATGTTAAGGAAAACAGTTTCATCAAGTCAAGATCCAAGCTATTTATCATGGCAACAATCCAATGAATAGTGAGTCAAAGGGAAGATTGTTTTGCACACAAAATTAAAGGAAACATAGCATTAATGGTCACTGTAATGTACTTTTGTGTTTACAAAAGCATCCATCTCAAGGTTGTCTAAATTTTGGAAAATTCTATGACCATTTCATGTACAGTAATATTTGTGTCCAATACAGATTAAACACAACCTTTTATTATTCTGTTATTGATTGATTTGATATGAGGTAACCATTCAGACTTAATTTCCTCATTCTGAGAAGGCCCCGAGGACAGACAGTCCCTAGTCTACTCAGCACAAACGACTGAAAACTACAAATAGAATGTTAATTTTGCCTTGAACTATGGTTAACTGATACTATCAGGCCCACATCTTGTTTGTAAAGTCTAAAAATGCTAAGTTTCAAAACTTTACAAGAACCAGGCATGGTGGTACACACCTTTAATTCCAGCACTTGGGGAGCCTGAGGCAGGACGATTGTGAGTTGGAGCTCATGACTAGCTTGTGCCACAGAGCATAGCATAACCTCTCTTGAAAATAAACAAACAAAACTTTACAACAATATAATGAACCCTCTGATGTGCACCCATATTTTGACAAAACATGTCTCGAGTAAGTATGGTACTTTCCCTGACAAAGATTTGCAAGACTTTATGATAAAGTCAAATTTTGTAGCCTCTTAAAGATGTGAGTTTCACATTTCATTCAGAGTTTTTTAACCTGAAGGATAACCGAAGGAAGGATGGAGGCATTGGGCAGCAGAGGAGGAGGTGCCTTACAAATGTTGCTAAACAAGCTCAATTGTTGTCTGCTGTATCTGATTTGCCCATTTCACTCTCACAGGCTGTGATGTTACCCCTATATCATTTTTTCCACTTTAAGCGGATGTGGCCAATGGGTCATGGTGAAGTAATAGGTGATGTGTTCACTGTTAGGTGCCCCCCAGAGGCATCTGATGCATGCTGTCTCCCAAGATGCCCAGGCATGCCCATCAAGGTGCTCACCCTCATGGAGGCCTGCTCCCTAAGACACACACAGGGCAACCTACAGCACACCTTCTCTTAGTAATGACTGGCAACCGTCCTGGCTCCCTGTCTTTTAAAAGGCACACTACAGCAGTCTCTATTAATTCAATTCAACTCTGTAATGTAACAAAAAACCATTGCCAAGAGCACTCTGCATGTTGGGGCTGCTTCTACATCCCGGGAGCCTCTCCCTGAGCATCAGTTGGTGGCTGTCTGAGCCATTGCCATGTCCACACTGTCTGTTAGGGCCGTGCACTCACCCAGTTGTGGACAACCAGCCTGGCTGCCCCAGCCCCACACTCTTGAGAACGCCCCCCCCCCCATACCACATGCTTGGAGACACCAGCTCAATTCCGTGAGTGCCTGGGATGAACTAAAGCTGCAGAAGTTGGCTGACACCTTGATTAAAAATCGCAAGCACTGTCAGTAAGAGTTTCATAGGTAAATGCAATTAGAATATGTCTAATCCTTCCCATTTATTTTCTGCCATCTCAGAAATGTCTCAGCTTCTAGACATCTGAACACACACTAATACCATCCACTCAGAGTCCTGCTGGAAATGGCTATCCTTTCATATTGGTTAATTGGTCCTAGGCAATTTGCTTTTCCATAACACAACATCCCTCCCGGTCCTTCATCCTGGAAACAAATGAAAGAGAAAAAAACAAAAACAAAACAAACAAACAAAAACAACCCAGAGAGCCCAACAGTGTAACTATTCTGTGGATTGTTCCTCAAGATGGGCAGAATTTCTCTGCCTTCAGTCTGAAGACAACAGTATACATACTATAAAATAGTACAGATTCCTGGGCATTCCCCCTCTGAAGTTAAACAAGTAAGCACTCTGGAGAATCCTTGGGTTTCATGCTCCTGGCTGAGCTAGACTGTTGCATGGTAGTCTTAATTCAAACAGGGTATCCTATTTCCTGTTAGGAAAAACAGAAAGTCCTCCCACATGACAGATGGAAGGCCTGTTCTTTTTTAATGCAGGCATAGAACCTTTCAAATGAGCAAAGGATCAGTTTTAATGAGATATTTTCTAGGAAAGCAAGATTGGACTGTATCCCGTATCTAAGTGGCAGCCTATTTCCATTTGGAAGGGTGTCTCTTCAATTAGTTTAAAAATTGACAGTGGCTTTTCCCAAATTAGACCAAAAAAAAGACTCCATTTTCCTATTACTCTCAGCAATCTCACCAAAACCATGAAGAAATTTTGTGCCAGACTTCCTTCTGGGGTCAAAGCACAAAGACTAAGAACCAAATAGGTAATACCTCTGGAAGAGCAAGCTCCTTGCCCTCAGGCACAAGGGCAGATGTCGGGGTAGCACACCTGATAAACTTCCTGTTTTTGTTGTTGTTAGGTGCCCTCAAATCATGTCCAGCTCATAGTGACCCTTGTAGGGTTTTTAATGGCTGTTTCAGGGTTGCCTCGGGAGTGGGGGCTTCTCCAACTCCCCTCATCTCCCCGAAAACTTCAAGCCTCCCCTTGAGGTGCAATCCGCACCACCCAAAACATTCTTCACACAGTGTGCACGACGTTCTTTTAGATTTTGGTTATTTACATTCCAGGCAACGGGGCTGTGAACCCAAAAGTCAGGGACAGGAGAAAATTAAAACTCGGACGTTAGCAATCAGAGCAGTCTGCAACAGCCTGGCTGGGACGCTCCAACAGGGACCACGTGCTAGCACTATGTGCCAGAGCCGGGAGCCAATCCGCAGCCAGCCTGGCCGTTACCATGGCGACACTGTGTGTTGCGCTTGTGTGAGTCCAGTGCACTCCTGCCAGGCAGCCAATCCCTGGCCGATCCAGCCATTGCTATGGGTGCTCTGCTTGTTGGAGCTGCATATACGCCCCGCACCCTCTACTCGAGAGCCAATCGGTGGTCGGCTGAGCCGTTGCCATGGCTACACTGTCTCCTAGGCCGCGTCCACGCCCAGCGGCTGACACCTGGCCAAGCTGCCCAGCCCCGGGCTCGCGAGCGTCCTGGTACCACGCGCCTGGAAACACCAGCCTAATTCCGTGAGGGTCCAGCATGAACCGAAAGAAGCTGCAGAAGTTGACAGACACCTTAACTAAAAATTGCAAGCATTGTAAGTAAGGTGGGGTTTACCTCAGTTGGTAGAATGCCACTCTGCGCTCTCTGAGGCCCTGAGGTTGATCCCCAGCTCCACAAAAATGAGAGAAAGACCTGGCAGCCCAGTCCCGAAACAGTCAGCCATCAAAAACCCTATGAATAGCAGAGAAGCTCTGACATAGTGCCAGGCATGGCACAGTGACTGGGAGTCTTTTGTTCTGTTGTAGGTAGGATCCTTATGAGTCGGGCCTGATCTGACGGCACCTAACAACAACAAATACTCCTACACATGCACTTACTTTTCCAACCCTCTTAACTTGTATATTGTAGAAACAAGAGAGGTCCCCACAAGACATGTGGTTTTAGGTTCAAATAAGTTGTAAAAGAAATACTAAAAGCCACCAGACTCAAGAAAAGTAGCACAACCAACCTATCCTATGCACCTTAGCCTGCTTTCTAGCACTGTAGTATTAGACTTGGCTGGGATTTAGCTCATTTGGTAGAGCACCGCTCTGCAGTCTCTGAGGTCCTGAGTTCGATTCCCAGCACCACAGAAACGGGAGAAGGACATGGCAACCTACTCCCGTGGCAATCTCGAAACAATCAGCCATTGAAAACCCTATAAGGGTCACTATGAGTCGGACAGGACTCGACAGCACCTAACAACAACAACAAGTATTAGACTTGCAGGTATAAGTTCTGAAAGCTTTCCAAGAGAGCCATAGGAGAAAACAGTCATAAACATCTGAGCATCTTTGGGAAAGATGAGTGGAAGTGGCAAAGAAACTTGTGTCTTAGAGCAAGGAGGTTTGTTTGGAAACCAAGCTCCTCAGCGAACCTAAACACATGATAAAGAACCTGTTCCCGGCTTTAGACTTCCAGTTTCCAGTTGCTAGTGGGTTGAAAGGTAAAGGAAATTTTGCAGGAGACAAGATAAGTGCTTATTAAAAATATGCACTCTAATCTCACATTTGAAAAGATGATCCTAGAACATCATAGGATGCATTAGGACTATATTCAGACTGAGAAAACAAAACTGTACTTGGGCTCAGAAGCCCTGCATGTTGTTTAGTTGAGGAAGATATTGTCTAATGTGCAAGCCTAGAAGTTGTGTGCTGATTGCAAAGCTACTGGCCACTTGAAGAAACAGGAGAAATCATAATCCTCAAAACATCCACACTGAGCAAAGAAAGAGGAGTAACATGTTTTAAAGTAGTTCTGGAGATCAGAGGATCTAGTGCCTGCTCACCATCACCATTATCTGATATAATGAGTGGTAAGAAATGCTGTCTTAGTAGGGTGGTGCCATAAGTAAAAGTTACAGTGTTTATAAGCAGTGTTGTTGTTGTTGTTGTTGTTAGGTGCCTTCCAGTTGGCATCTGACTCAGAGAGACCCTATGTACAACAGGTGAAACATTATTGTTAGTGCTTCTCTACTATTCATAGGGTTTTCAATGGCTGATTGTTTTTTGAGAGTGTATTGTCGGGTCCTTCTCCCGAGCCTACAGCACCTGATGTTCCCAGGGGCTCTCCCATCCAAGTACTAACCAGGCCCAACCCTGCTTAGCTTCCAAGCTATGAAGGGATTGGATGCCACAGTGGTATGTTGTTGTTGTTAGGTGCCCTTGAGTCGATATCTGACTCATAGTGACCCTCATAGGGTTTTCAACGGCTGATTGTTTCGGAATTGCCTTGGTAGTGGATTGCCATGTCCTTCTCCCATTTTTGTGGTGCTGGTAATCGAACTCAGGACCTCAGAGATTACAGAGCAGTGCTCTACCAACTGAGCTAAATCCCAGGCTACAGTGGTATGGCTCCAGGCATATTGGCTAATGGCATATGCTTAAAACATCTTTACTGGAAAATGAATGGTTCTGGTTTCCAAAATCCAACCTATGAATTTACTAAGGCTAAAGTGAAATAAAAATCATTATTTAGTTTTCAGCCTGAAGCCATACTACTGTGGCATTCGATCCTATCAGATCCCTGAAGTTAAGCTGGGTCAGCCTGGTTAGTCCTTGGATGACAGACCACCTAGAAATACCAGGTGCTTCAGGCTTGGGAGAAGGACCTGATAATACATTCCCCAAAAAAATTAGCCACTGAAAATCTTATGAATAGCAGAGAAGCACTGACAGTAGTGTCGGGCATGGCACAGTGTTGGGTAGTGTTTTGTCTGTTGTACATAGGGTTGCTATGAGTTGGACCTGTTCTCGATAGTACCTAACAACAACAACAACTTAGTTTTCAGGAGTCTGGTGTCTATTTCCAGGAAAAAAAAGCTAATTTGTAAATCTCCTGAAGACCTATAATCAAAATGGGGTGGGGGGAGAGTTATCAGTCTTAAACATAACTATTCTTATTTTGAGTAAGACCTTTACCAGCTTTGTAAAGTTTAGGCTCTGACACCACCATCACTATTCTAAGTTACCTGGGTAGTATTCTTATTTCCTAAACCTGGTTGAGGGCTGGCAACTGTAGCACTGTTGTATCTGATCCCTTCAGATCTTGGAAGCTAAGCAGGGTTGGCTCTGGCTAGTACTTGGATAGACCTCCTGGGAACACCAGGTCCTGTAGGCTTGGGAGAAGGACTCGGCAACCTACTCCCAAAAAACAGCCATTGAAAACTTTATGAATAGCAAAGAAGCACTAACAATAGTGTTTTGCCTATTGTACATAGGATCACTTTGAGTCCAACACCGACTTGACAGCACCTAACAACAACAAACCTGGTTGAATGTACATCTCTTTAGTATTGGACTGCTGTTTGGAGGCGCAGCCTTTCTGTTAGTGGATGGCATGCTGTTGGCCAGCATCGTCCGTGAACTTGAGGGCCAAGAGTCTCAAAATCAGTCTTCTCAGGACAACTACATACTCCATGTCCTTGGTGTATGCATATAAACTCAATACAAAATTTAAGTTAGGACTGAAACATTCAAAGTACACTGTTGTCACATCTTAAATTTTATTCTTTTCCAGTTAATAAATTTGAAGTGAACTGCCTTATAAAGCTTTTCAACAGTTTAGTGGGAGATGCAGTGCCACGTCCAGGTGCGGCCATTGGACTAGATCGCAATGCATTTCGGAACATCCTGCACGTGACATTTGGAATGACAGATGATATGATTATGGACAGAGGTAAGAGGCCAGTACAATTCAGATCAGCCAAACTGAGCCGAAACTGGGGGGGGAAATGTTTGGCGTTTGGCCATACTCTTGGTAGGAAGCTTAATATTCTACACTCTTAATTTCACTTCAATATAAAAAATTTAAGTTCCCAAAAATCATAGAGAAAGAACTAATATTCTCTTTATTTTGTGTATTTATAAAGAGTACAAAGACAAGTTGAATAATGAGGTTTTCCTTACTTTATATCAAAGACCCCTGAGCATTTCTATTTCTACTTGGAAAACATAATAAATAGTTTTAAAAGGACATTTAAATTTCCTTACATCCGAGAAAATAACTGAATAAAAATTACGATATAATCCTATCATTTACTAGTATCACTTGTTTTAAGAAACAAAATATAAAATTACATGTTATATTAATATGCTTAACATATTTGTCATTGTTCTTGTTGTTAGGTGACGTCAAGTTGGGTCCCACTCGTAGTGACCCTATGTACAACAGAATGAAATGCTCCCCGACACTGTACCATGCCCAGCACTATATCAGTGATTCTCTCTATTCATAGAGTTTTCAATGGCTGCCAGTTCTTTTTGGGAGTGGGCTGCCAGATCCTTCTCCCAAGCCTACAGTACCTGATATTCCCAGGCTGCCTCCCATCCAAGTACTAACCAGGCCCGACCCTGTTTCGCTTCCAAGATCTGTGGGGATCCAATGCTAAGATGGTATGGCTGCAGGTTAACATATCTAATATTAACATATTTAATACACCAATGTACATTATAGTATTAATGATTCATATATTTTGATATTCAGAGTATTCTTTGTTCCCACAAAATATAAAGAGAAAATTTGAAGGTTTGAGCTTTCTGTTGTTATGAAGCCTTTATTTCCTCCTTTGTCAAATGAGAATATTTGGCCATGAGATGGGATCTTGAAGTTTTCTCTGAATTTTAAAAGTGAGTAATGCCAATGCAGATACACTATTGGGGATTAAACGACAGCACAATAATTATATTGTATTTTTCTCTCCCTTTTTAGTATTCCGAGCCTTTGATAAAGACAATGATGGCTGCGTAAATGTATCAGAGTAGGTTCTTGGATTATCAATGTTTCTTCGAGGATCTTTAGAAGAAAAAATGAAGTGTAAGATTACAGACTATCCTTTTGGCTTGTATGTTATTATTAACATAGCTAAGCCCCGAAGGCATTGTCCTCCAACCAGCCAATAAAACTAATCCTCATAAGCTTTTCTTGTGGAGGGAATTTAAGTCAATAAAGGATAAAAGGAAATTAATAAAAAGGAAAGTCAAGTCATTCTGAGGAGTGATTCATGCCAAGGAAGATGACATAGGATTTACTATACATTCTAATTATACCCGTGTATGTTTATGTGTTAAATATTTAACATTACTTGAATTGTAACCATAAAACCAGGGAACTTTGATTTGAGTGTTCTGATTCTTAATTAATTAATGAATTGTGTTGAAGAGTCACAAATAAATTTCCCAGGCATCAAGAGAAAATTTTCTAAGTTAATATTCCTGGATGTGTTTCCTTCCAGAAAACATTTAGGGATTGTTGACTGTATTGAACTAGTGCATATTAACGTTTTTCATGAAAATCAGCTTGCGCCAAGGCTTACAGGGCTGATAAAGTACAGACAAGCTATGGCTTGGCCCTGAAAACTTGGTCAGAGAAGATGTTACCTTAGCAATAGTATCAAAATCACAATTTGTTGTATTTTTAAAGATTGCTTTGAAGTGTTTGATTTGAATGGCGATGGCTTCATTTCAAGGGAGGAAATGTTTCACATGTTAAAGAACAGCCTTCTCAAACAACCATCTGAGGAAGACCCGGATGAAGGAATTAAAGATCTGGTTGAAATAACACTTAAGAAAATGGTAATTAGGGATAATTTAGAGTTTGATATTTAAATTTATAGGACACATATTGGATAGAAATAAGAATTCAAGTCATTGTGTTCATTAGAATAATATTAAAAATTTGGGGGCTGTGGGTGTCCCTCAGGGGTAGAGCACTTGTCTAGCATGTTTAAGGCTCTGGGTTCAATCTCCAGTACCCCCCTTCAATATTCTCGTTTTTGTAGCACCTTTCTTCTATGAACACTTGACTATGTAAAAAGTATACATTAGCCATAAGTGTGTTCTGTGTGGACTGACACGTTGCTGCTCACCCCAGGACCATGACCATGATGGGAAGCTGTCTTTTGCAGACTATGAAACAGCTGTGAGAGAAGAGACACTCTTGCTGGAAGCCTTTGGACCATGCCTCCCTGATCCGAAGGTAACAATAGTACTTTCACTGCACCATAACAGAAATGTAACCAAGGCTAAACAATCCAGGACTTCTTGGGTTGGTGAATGGTAGACCAAACGAATCACTCACAGAGAAGAGTTTCTAAATACCGAAAGTGCACTAGAAAGAAGACCCTGCCCTTTCATTGCATGGTACAATCATAGGCCAGTGCTGTATTTTTCATTCATGGACTCACTCACTCAGTGTTAGGAACAATTAATGAGGCTTAATGTGTTCCAGAGCACAGATGAAAGGCTCAGTGGCTGTGCTCAGGGCAAAAATCAACATGAAAACAATTACACAGCAGTGTGATAAATACTATTATAATGTGATGCAATGGCTTGTATTGTACTTCATCTATGCCAGACAGTGTCCTAAACCCTGTGCCCTGCCACCTCAATTAATCCCTCTGACAACGCTGTGAAATAGGTGGTGTCCTCATTCTAGACATGAGGAAAGTCAGGCTCAGACAATGGACACCTTGTCAGAGTTCACTGATCAGTGGAGTTCCTGGGTACCCTGAGGCCTGAGTCCACAGGGACCTGGACTGAGGGTGGTGACAGGTGAGAAGAGGGGTGTGCCATGATGCATAGAACTGGGGGGAATGGCAGGTGAGACAGGAAGATTTATCAGAAAAGCTGGGTTTCCAAGAGCAAAATGTTATTGTTGTTGTTAGGTGTCAAGGAGTTGGGTCTGACTCATAGTGACCATCATAGGATTTTCAATGGCTGATTGTTTTCAGGATTGTTTTTGGGAGTGGATTGCCACATCCTTCTCCCAGTTTTGCAGTGCTGGGATCGAACCTTGGTTCTCAGAAGTATGGAGCAGCGCTCTACCAGCTGAGCTAAATCCCAGCTCCAAGGGCAAAATAGCCAGATCCAAATGTGAAAATCTAATCTAAGTGAAAGGAATGATGCACGCATGGGCCAGGGTGCGGACAAGCCTGTCTCCCACGACAGCTGGGTGTGCCGAGACTGGAGAAGAGGCAGCAGATGCCCAAAAGGACCATGTCCTGTGCAGCTTGGCTTTTGTCTTAAAGATGATGTGGAATTGTTTTAAGCAGGGGGTATGACATGATTTATTGTTATCCCTGTCCCCTTAAGCTCTAGTTTATATTTCTAGCTGCTTACTCCATTGTCCACTTAGATATCATCAACTAATTCACGATTCTCCCAACCCCCCACCCTGCCCCTGTCATTAACTGGACTCAGCTGTTCCGTTGGAAACCCAAGGCACTCCCCACATCTCTTGGAACAACCTTTACCCCTGGCCTAGATCCTTAATTTTGTGGTTGTGGTGGCCGTACTGCCTGATGGGAAATGCAGAAGCTCCCTCACCTCACCCTTACCCCCAACCCTCCAGGGGACTACTCAGTGACCACAGCTCTCTCCACCACACCTCCCTCCCCAGCCTCTCTACTGGCCACCGCAGCTCCACCAGCATCTTCTGTTGTTCTCTGGATGCCTTTGCACTTGCCATGGCCTCTGCCTAGCGTCCTTCCCCAGGCCTCCCACCCATCAGCTGTCGAGGCTCAAGTGCTTCCTCATGGAGCCTCTTCCTGGCCATCTATCTCCTCCTCCTCTGCCCCAGCCTTGCTCTCTTTTTCTTTTTATTGCCAAAAACCCCTTTTGTCTGCAGCCATACCATCCTGGCATCCAGTTCCATCTGATCTCTGAAGCTAAGCAGGGTTAGGCCTGGTCAGTCCTTAGATGGAAGACTGGCTGGGAACACTGGGTACTTTGCAAATACTCTACCACTGACCTGCCCCTACAGCCCCCTTTTAATTTTTATATTGAGACAGGATTAAGTTGCACAGGCTGTCTCTTGGCTGTAGACTAGGGAGAGGGACCAGGCAGCCCACTCTGGAAGCAGCCAGCCATTGAAAACCCTATGAATAGCAGAGAAGCACTGACATAGTGCCGATATGGCACAGTGTCGGGGAGTGTTTCATTCTGTTACACACAGGGCTGCTCTGAGTCAACGGCACCTAACAACAGAAGACCTTTCCTTGTCCCCCGTGGCCTGCCTCACCACACACATGCAAGATCACTGAGGTCACTCACTCTGCCCCACTCCTGAGCATCACACAGAATAAATGAGGAGTGGATGGAGGGAGGGGCAGGCAGATAGTGTGAGGAGTCCATTAGGATTTTAAAAGATTTTAAATGGTCCCAACTGAAAAACAAAATAGAGAAAAGAAGGAAGGAGGGGGGAGAATGAGCAGAAGGAAGGAAAGGGGAGGAAGGAAGAGGAGAGAGTGCACCCCTGCGCCCAGCTTCCTGTCTTCTGGCTGGCAGCGATCCTTCTCACAGCCTGGCTTCTGGGAAGGCCCGGCCTGTGAGGCCCACACTACCGCCTGCTTCTTCGCACCTGCCCGCATCTGCTGATGCCAAGGTCCTGCTGCCTGCTGCTAATCAAACTGCACACTCACTGGTCCCCCTGACCCAGACTCCCAGCCTCCTGTTGCTCTTCCCCTCAGCTGCGGGCTATGTCCTGACCCCACACCCAGCGTCCCTGTGCTGATGCCCTCACACCCTGCTTGGGGCTACCAGCTCCTCACTGGACCCTGTCACCAGGCTGGGCTCACACTCATCCTTGCTGCCCCAGCACCAGTGTCTTACTTGGCAGAGACCCATCGCCAACCAGACCTGTGAGTGAAAAGCATGTACAGACCAGGAGCCCGCCGTGCCCGTGATGCCCCTACCCTGTCCCTCCCTTAGCACCAGAGAGGCACACAGAGGGCTTTGTTCACTTCTGTCTTTTTTGGAAGTCTGTACTAAGTTGAGTACTTGTGTTTTACAGAGCCACATGGAATTTGAAGCCCAAGTATTCAAAGATACACAAGATTTCCAGGAGATGTGAATTTCTCACTGTGTTTGATCTCAAGAGAGGACAAAAGGTGGCCCATTCATCAGTCATTTTCTCTCCTGAGCTCAGAAAGCCAAGGCTGAATTGTGCATTTGGGATAGTGATGGGCTCACTCTCAGGTACCGCTGAAATCTGGTGAGGGGTACAAGTACAACAGATAGGAAGCTCCCCCATAGCTACTGTTGGCAGACAGGTTAACGCTGCCACAGATATTTCCTCACATGGACTCTCTGTTGAATCACGTAACTGCCATAAAACCTCTGCATTCATCAAATGAATGAACACATTATATAATTATCCGTCATAAATACAAATAGCCTTCATGTCAGGAAGAGGTTGGGTATACACTGAACATCAGAAGTACTGGGTTTCCTTTGCAGCAACTTTTGAAGGCATCAAAAGAATAATAACAGTAGCATTTAACATTGAAACAACTTTCTGCTAGGCACTAGGGAGATGCCAAGAGGTGGAAGATGCACTGAGCCCTTTATTTAAAAAAAAAAAAGTATTAGTAATTTCTTTTACTTAATGTACAGATGAATGGGTTTCATTATGACATTTCCATATACACCTATCATTGTACATTGCTATGTTCCACCCCCATTGCCCCCTCTTATGACTTACGTTATCTTGTGAAGCTTTGCCATAACAATTTTACCAGCTTGTGTCTGAACACAGAAATTTCTCTTTCTGTGTTTCTGTCTTTCTTCCTTCCTTCCTTTCTTTTTCTCCTTTCTTTCTGTCTGTCTGTCTGTCTGTCTGTCTGTCTTTCTTTCTTTCTATTTTTTTATACTGGGGGGCTGAATCCATAGCCTCGTGCACACTTTGCAAATACTCTACCACTGACCTGCCCCTATAGCCCCTTTTCAATTTTTATATTGAGACAGGATTAAGTTGCACAGGCTGTCTCTGGGCTTGAACCTGTCCTCTTCCTGCCTCCATCTCCCAAGCTGCTGGGATTACAGGCGTGAGCCTCCACAGCCAGCAGGGCAGGGATTTTATACACACACACACACACACACACACACACACACACATCTTTAGATCTGCCAGAGCAGTCCTCTGCACATAATGGGCTCTGGGACTGAAAACTGAAAAGTACCCCAACCTAAATGCAACCCAGTGGCACACAGTTCCTCTTTCTCTAGCGTGGTGATACTTCATGGGCTGAGCTGACATTCTGCCCCTGCCCCTGCCCTTAGTCGGTGCTAAAAGCCCCCTCTGCTCTGGCTACCTGAGTCTGTCCTCCCCGACCATGGCCCAAGGGCCTTGCAGTGTCATGTGCCCCACTGTCTGGGTTCTCCATGCACCTCTCCTTATCAGGGGCATATCGTGCTGTGTCCCACCTGTGCCCATAACCTATGACCTCCTGATGACTCTGGCAGATGGTGTGGGCACTGTGTGAAGCACCATGAAGACAGGGCCTGGCAAGGTCTGGTGAGTGGCTTCCGCCTCCTTAGCAAACATGTAAGCAGCAGTGCGCACATGGCACCTGCCCTCTGCCGCATGATTGGCGGCCACACGGAGAGCAAATCCCTCTTGCTATCCCACCTACATTAGTAAGCAGAAGTTTATGATGTGTATGAAAAATGTACTGATAGATGGAATAAGTAATTTCCTGAAATAAACTTTAGTGTACATGTGTTTTCTTAAAATTTTGGCTGCTTATACTGATGGCCTCTGACACCATGATTCTATCTGCAGTCACATAAGTAAGGCATAACACAGTGTCTTTATTTTCATCTCTATTGAGAAATAATTGACAAAAATTGTACATTTAAGGTGTGCAACTTCATGTTTTGAGATTTACACATACTGTAAAATAATTGCCACTATCAGATAACTAACATATCCATCACTTCACATCTCTTTGCTGGTACAGTCTGCCCTTCATGGTACATTTCAGGTATCCAGTAGCTATGGTCACATGACTGTCTCCACAACCTATTTATGCTGCATAACTGAAGCTTTATACTTGGAGACTAATATCTCCCCATTCCCCACCCCAGCTACTGGCAACCACCATCCAACTCTGCTGCTATGAGTTTCTCTTCTTTGTTGTTGTAGAGTCAGTATCCGACTCATAGCAACCCTCTGTACAACAGGGGAAACACTATTGCCAGTGCTTCTCTGCTGTTCACAGGGTTTTCAATGGCAGATTGATTTTTGGGAGGGGGTTTCCAGGTCCTTCTCCCAAGCCTACAGCTTCTGGTGTTCCCAGGAGGTCTCCCATCCAGGTACTAACCAGGCCCGACCCTGCTTAGCTTCCGAGATCTGGCAGGATCGGTTGCCACAGGGCTACCACTGCAGGCTTCTCTTCTTTAGATTCCACATAAAATTGAGATCATGCAGCGTTTTTTTTCTTCTCTGTGAGATGATAATTTCCTTATATTTATGCCTCCTCCCAGTTCATCCATGTTGTAGCAAATGACAAAAATCTCCCTCCTTTTAAAGCTGAATAATAATCTAGTGAGTCTACCAGTATATACATAATACACACATGTAGGCCATAGTGTCTTTATCCATTTGTCTATTGACAGATGTGGGGGTTGTTTCCATATTGTGGCTACTGTGACAGTGAAATGAACATGTGGGTATCTCTCTGTGATATACATTTCATTTCTTTTGGGTATGTACCCTGAAGTGGGCCTGCCAGGTTGTGGTAATTCTATTTTTAATTTTTTATACTGTTTTCCACAATGGCTGCCCTCATTTCCACTCCCACCAATGATGTATACATGTTCTTCTTTCTCCCTATCTTCACCAGCACATGTCATTTTTTGTCTTTTGGATAATAGCTATTCTAGCTGGTGTGCAGCAATACCTCATGGCTTTGATTTGTGTTCCCTGGATGATTAGTGATACTGAGCACCTTTTTTCGTGTGTGTTGGTAATGGGAGATTGAAGCCAGGGTACTCCACCCCTGAGCCATATTCACAGACCCTTTTTTAATTTTTCATTTTAAGACAGGGTCTTCCTAGCTTTCCTCAGCCTTAAGATCCTCCTGCCTCAGCCTCCTGAGCCATTGGGATCACAAGTATGTGCCAGGAGCCCCACTGTGCTGATCACTTTTCTGTCTGCCTCTGTATGCTGAAAATGTGTAGTCAGGTTCTTTGCTATTCATTTATTTATTTGTTGGTTGGTTGGTTGGTTTCTTGATATTGTGACCTAGGTGTGGGTGTGAGGGCCCCAGTCGTGAGATGTGGCAGACCTGGCTCCAGGTGGACACAAGGACTTGGATTCTGGGCAGCCATCAGCTGGTGGGGACTGTGCGCTCCACAGTCACAGAAGATGCCAGTTCCTTGACAGTGACAAGGCCTGCTGGGGCCCGTGTGAGAGGCTGCTGGGTCCTGCTGTTCTGTCCCTCCACCGGGAGAGGTCCTGGCCAGGGTGTGCCCCCAGTCACCTTGCTGTGTCTGCCTGGGAGATGGGATGCTTTCCTATGCTGCCCTCTTGGTTTTCCTGCTTTAATGGGCTGCTGCAGCTTCTTGACTTCACTCCAGGACTCTGCAGATCTCTCCCAGAGCAATGCTTGTTGATGAGTCCTTGTTAAGTTGTTTTTATACAGGAGTGAACACTGGGCCCTCCTGGTTCATCATCTTCCTGATATAACTTCCTCACTTTAAATTTTTGAATTGATTTTTCTGATTACAAAGTAATTGGGGTTCATTGAAAAGCATTTCAGAAATTTAAGCAATTAAAAATCTAGAAATAAAATATTGATTCATATTCTGGTAGATTTTGTGAGGCTATTTAGGGACATTTCTAAGTATACCTATGCTTTGGCAGCGCCTACCTGTATTTTTGCAGATGAGCACATTGCAAAAATGCATCTTTGTAAGCTGCCTTTTTAACAGCCAGCTACCTCGTGAGGTTCTGTCCCATCACTCGGTGTTTGTCTGTAGCCTGGCTCACCACGGCCACCTGATGTTCCTTCACCATGGACTGGGAAACCACTACCTCTATGGACATTTTGGTTTTCCAATGTCTTTGTGATTTTTGTTAGGTGCAGCCAAGTCGGTATCCAACTCATAGCAACCCTATGTCCAACAGGTAAAACACTGTTGTCCGTGCTTCTCTGCTATTCGTAGGGTTTTCAGTGGGTGATTGATTTTTAGGAGTGGGTTGCCTGGTCCTTTTCCCAAGCCTACAGCACCTGTATTCCCAGGCAGTCTCCCATCCAAGTACTAACCAGGTCCAACCCTGCTTAGCTTCCAAGATCGGATGCCACAGTGCTATGGCTGCAGGATATTTGTAATTGTAGGTAATTTTAAAAATGGACATCCCTGTAGATCAGTCTTACTTACATTCTTGGGGTACTTGTGAAAAGGAGAATTTCAGGGTGAGCGGCTTGCGTGAATCTATGATCCTAGCATATGCCCCCAATGACACTCCACGGTGGCCGCTCAGTTGAGTCCCGGCCCAGTGCAAGAGCACATCAGGTCCCTGCAGGGGCGTTCTTTTCATTTCCTCGCCAAGGTCACAAATCATCAGAGATACACACCTGGGGCTGGCAATGTAGATCATCATAGAGCCTTGCCTAGCCTGTGCGAGGCCCTGGGCTTGATCTCCAGCACCACTAAAATTTTATGTCTACACACACATCAGCACCTAAACGTTTTAGTAACCACCATGTGAACAACTCTGTTCATTTTTTAATATTATTGAAATGTAAAAAAAAAAAAAAAATTAGCCAAAAAAACGAAGGAGAGAGAGAAGCTGGCTGTCGGTAATGTCAGGACAACTCAAGATGGCGCTGCCCATGCCTTTGAGAGCTCCTGAGCTTGGCCAGGATCTCCCCAGGTGTATAGAGCACACTCTACTGAGCCTCCCCATGGAGGGCCCGTGGCATCTCCTTCTGTTACTGCATCTAGTTTGTCAACTTCTCTTCATCTCATTGCTGCAACAACTCCTAAATGATTTTAACGTGAAAATCCACTCACATGAGAGCAGGCCCATCTTAGCGCACATGGAGCACCTTGGAAGACCAGCACTCTCTCCCAGGCCCTGGCCTCCCTGTTGCTCAGTGTGGCCTGATTTCCTGCCTAAGTATAGCTAACCCAGAGCCCAGCCCTGCCGGCCCTGGGGAGGAGGCCTTGGGTTAGGGACAAGGTTAGTCACACCCTTCCTCTCCCTGGCTCCTCAGAGCCTTGGCTTCCCTGCCCTCCTCTCCAGGACTGGCAGCACACTAGCCTGGGCCTCACAGAGCAAGGCCCACAACCCTGCCCTCCTCTCCAGGACCAGGAGAATGCCAGGCCTAGACCTCAGGGAGCAAGGCCCACCACCCTGCCTTCCTCTCAAGACAAGCAGAACACCGGCCTGGACCTCACGGAGCGAGGCCCACCACCTTGCCCTCCTCCTCTCCAGGACCAGCAGAACACTGGCCTGGGACGTGGAAAGCAAGGCCCACCACACTGCCCTCCTCTCTAGAACCAGCAGAATGCTGGCCTGGGGCTAAGGGAGCAAGGCCCACCACCCTGCAAGCAGCACAGTGAGGTTCTGTTTGGGAAACAATCAAGCACTTTTTTTAAACCACGGGATTTAAAAACCACCGCTGAAAACTGGTAGCCCTGCATTCTTAACCCACAAATATCTCTGTGTACAAGACTGCACTTGTAAGAAGCCAGGCCTGCAATTGCTCGCTCCATAAAATCATGCAAAACATGTCCTGAGTTCCCACTCTGGGCTCCACCAGGAGGCTCATGGAGGCTAAGCCAGCTGCCCCTGGCCTTCCGTTGCTCGTGGTGTGGACGACAGTTCCACACTGTGGACTGTCTGCATCACCTCATGTCACCACTTGGGTTCAAGGCACCAACCCTCTCCTCCCAACACACACATTGTGGTGCCATGGTAAACTGTGTCCTCGGAGCTACTCTGGCCTCTCCATATGTCGGGACTCTGCCCTTAGACCAAGTGGGGCCTGTTTCTCCACAAACCAGCCCCTGGCTCTCACCAGAGCTGATGGCCATCCTCAGCAAGAGTGGCCAACAGGGGGGGTGCAGTTATATTAGACATAGACTGTGAAAGACACACGACATGATAGAAGTGTCACCCACCAGAGTGTCACTCCTAATTCAGCAAATGGATGGGGCAGCAGGGTGACATTTCAGAGGAGGCCTCACTGGGGACCTGTGCTTTTTGGCACAGTGACAGTCCCATCTGCCAGAAGGCAGAGTAGGATCTCATGAGGTGCTTTCTTCACAGTCTAAGTTATCATCCAGGAAGATCCCACCCCCACACATATCAAGCAAACCACAGCCCCCTTCGCAAACCATCCATCTCAAGGGATCTTGCTCAGTTTTGTGGGAGAGTACAGAAGGAAGGGACTCTGCCATGGCCCTCCTGGGTGACCAAGGCATGTCTCCACACTTGAGATGCCTTTCTCAGTGTGCCATTACCCAGGGCAGCAGCTAACTGCTCTCAGTTCCATCCCTGGTAATTTGTGGCTTTCTGTGTACCTCTTGCCTCCTACCTAATCTGTCAAAAAAAATATTCCTCCCCTTCAGACACACATCCCCTTGTTTACTTTCACCTCCCTCCTGCCTGCTCAGCTCCACACTACCCCTATTATGTGGCTGGTCAGGCTCCCCGAGGGCTCCCTGGGGTGAGGGCCAGCCAGCTCAGAGGGCATTTGAATGAATGGGCAAAAGACAGGCTGTCCTCCCTGTAACCTGAGTGCACCTTCCCATCTCCCCTAGGTAGAGGCAGTCTGAGCAAGCTGTCACCTGAGCAAGGATACAGAGCCTCATCACACGGAGGCAGAGGTGGACGCCCTGGGAGGACCCATTAGCACAAAAGCACAGAGCAGCCTGTAACACTAAGGAAAACCATTTGGTCAAGTCTCCCTTAATAAATCCTTCAGAAATACAGCAGGGTCAGAAAATGGAATAAAACAACCTCTGCGATCTCAGTGATACATTTTCCAAATTCCAATGAGCACTTTTGCTTTAAGCACTCTACATTCGTTAACTCCCCCATTTCTCAGAACCATCCCAACTGGTGAACATGAGCATTACTCTCTTCATCCTACAAGGTTAGGAAAGTGGGTTTAGGATAATCAAAGGGCTTGCTGTGTGTCCCCAGATGCAATAGAGAAAGCCAAGATTCAGGCCCTAATGCTACAGATTTGCTCCCTGCACCATCTGTTCCCTGAGCCATGAGCAGGTAAATGCCCCAGCTTTCAGAAGGATCTGCAAAGGTAGCCTCAAGGCTGCAGCTGGCAGTGGCCATGAAATGTGCAGGCATTGGGAAACCATTGACACCACCCGGTCTCCATGGTTCTTCTTCACTGAATGCACCTGGGGGGTTTTGTCTTAGTAGGAGGCTTCCATTTGGATGTGAAGGACTCCAGACAGCAGGCGGGGCCCTGCCTCACTTGACTCCACCTGCAATGTGCCTTCTGCTGCAGCTACCAGGCTTTCAAACTCAGTTGCTCCCAAGCCAGTCCACAGAGCACAGAAGGAGGACAGAGAGGCGAGGCCACTATGGCCTGGGAGGAGAAGGGCAGAGGCTGGGCTCCTCAATGGAGGAGGATGCAGAATCATCTTTGGGCCATTTTGGGGGAGGCAGAGAAGGGCTTCTATTTGGAGATGTCCACAGTGAGAGGCGCAAGTCACAGCAAGCACAGGGACTTATGGTGAGGGGCTTACTAGGTGCCGGTAACCAGGCCAAGACACACAACTGCGACCTGGGAAGCTTGGATTTGCTAGATAGAGTCGGCAGCCAGGCTGTCAGCCATGCTTAGACCCAATTCTCTCCCCTCGTCACAAAATCCACAGGCCACTGCACAGATGCCAAGCACTTTGGAAGTTTGATTATAAGTAAAAAGTGATTTGCAGATTGGTAGGGGACCACAGTGTTCATTATCCCAAGTGGGATGATATTAAGAGCAAGGACAAACATACATCATAAATACATCAGGACAATGTAAGCTGAGGTGAGCTCAGGAGAGGCAGGACGTGTGGTCATGCATTTGTAGGTTGTAAATCCCCCCATACATCACCTTTTCTGTAAAATGCGAAAAACACATGCTGTCTCTGCCTCCACCTCACAGGGCTCTTGTAAGGGAATGAGAGTGTCCACTGTACCATTCTGTAGACTATACACTGTTCTATAAATGCACACATTGTTACAGGTGAGCACAGGGCTCTGTGTCTTGGAAGAGGCTTGTGCTCTTTCGAGGTGCTTATATGCAGTGATTAGACACCCAACACCAAAAACGTGGGTATGAGAAACCCTGGCTTCTGGGTCCTGCTTTGTGCTAAATGTGTGGCATTGCTGTCTCTTAGCGATCTAACCCACAAAAGGAAGGCAAAAGGTATTTCTGAAATATCTCTAATAGTTGAATTAATTTAGAAAAATGAATCTGAAGAAGCTAAGATATATGCCAATGTAAATATCAGTAGAATATTCATGAATGTTACCCTCTTGGACACAGTAAAATCACCCCTGTCACATACACACACACACACAAACACACACCCCTCCCTCACTACACACTCAACATGGACATACATGAGAGTTTATCCCACTTAACAGACTCATTAGCATTCCTTGAATTTCTCTCTCATCCTATCAAGAGACCACAAACTCCAACATCAATTCTAAATGGCACCAAACTACTAATGACTGATTCGATAGACTACATTTGAGACTAAATATGTCATTGGGGATATAACTCAAGAGTAGAGCCTTTTTTGTTTTCTTTCTTTCTTTTCTTCCTTTTTTTTTCTTTTCTTTTTGTGTGTGTGTGTGTGTGTGTGTGTGTGTGTGTGTGTGTGTGGTTCTAGGGGACTCAACCCAGGGCTTTGCACATATTTAGTAAGTACTCTGCCATTGAACTACACCCCCAGTCTCTTTCTAATTTTCATCTTGACACAGGGTCTCACTAAGTTACACAGGCTGCCTCTGGCCTCAAACCTGTGATCCTCCTGTCTGTGCCTCCCAAGTCGTTGGGATTACAGGTATACACCACCGTACCCAGCTCAGTGGTAGAGTTTTGCCCAGCATATAAAAGGCCCTGGGTTCAACCCTACCAAGGTACAAACAGAAAAAGAAATGACTTAATGTGCTTGTTATGCTGGCTCTAAAGGGTTAAAATATCAAAGAAACGTCAATAGGATGCATAATTTGCAAAAAAATTAAAAAATTAAAAAATAAATAAAATAAAATTCTAAAATCCCACTGAGTAAACACAAAAGTGCATCCAAGTTCTGCAGCTCCAGGGAGGCAACATCACATGGTGGTCCACTTGCTGTGTTCTTAATAACAATAGTGTAAATGTGACTAAGTACAGTTCAGGCTGCTTCTCTCTTTGGATTTCTAAATACTTGGTGCTATATGTTGATTCTTACAAATGCAAAAGAGAGCCCAGAAGCCCTGAGAGTGCGAGCTGGTCATGAACTAGAAAGGGGGTGGTGTTTCCTTGTCTCTAAGGGCCATGGAATCACCCTGACTGAATTTATGCATAGTGTTTCCCCATGCCAATAAATTCGGACCATATACTGACAAGAAAAGCCATGTGGAAAAAGAAGTTTTGTTCCTGCCTTCAAGGAGCACACATTCCAGGAAGTCACAGTGATTGTTGTCTTGACAAGGAAAGTGGAGGATAAAAAGGAAAGAAAACAGAGAATAAAGAAGGGAGAGAGAAGAAAAAGAAAGAAAGAAAGAAAGAAAGAAAGAAAGAAAGAAAGAAAGAGAGAGACAGAGGGAGAGAGAGAAAGAAAAAGAGAAGGAAAGAAGAAAAGAAAGAAAGAAAAGAAAAGGAAGGAAGGAAGGAAGGAAGGAAGGAAGGAAAGAGAAAGAAAGAAAGAAAGAAAGAAAGAAAGAAAGAAAGAAAGAAAGAAAGATTGATTAACTGAGGAGAGGAAATGGTTTTCATGAATGAGTTTTCTTTTAAGGACCATGGTGAGAGGCGAACAGAAGCTAAGGAGAATGTCGCCTTCCTGTTCCCTTCTGGGCCACATGATTACAGAGCCTCAGATGGGGGTGAGAGGGCTGCTGAGAGGGTGCAGCAGGAGATGGGCTTGTGGGCAGCAGGATGTGGAGCAGGCTGGGACCTGCCACAGCCCAGGTATGTACTGAGAGGCAGGCGCTGGCCGTGGCAGGTGCAACAGAGCCAGGCCCGGCGGCCCCGGGAAAAGCAAAACCTGCAGGTGCAGTCGGGACATGCCCCGAGCCTCCCCAGCCACGCGTTGGCTCTGAATAGCTGGCCTGTCCTCATTGTCTGCCTGTGAGATTATGGTGTGCAGTGGGAGGGGCACAGCGGGAGGGCGGGCTCTGGCTCAGTCCCCAGTCCTGGCGGGTTTGATGACACACAGGCTACTGTGAAGTGGGGGGCTGCCTGCAGGGGTGGGGTGGCCTTGGGGCCCCGGCCGAAGTGGGCTGCCTCAGACCAGCCTGAGGGTTAATGATGGGGTGAACCATCATCTCTCAGGGCCACCCATCCACATGTTGTCCCAGCTGAGGTGGATGCAGGGCAGGGTGGGGCCACAGTGTGGACCCGTGTCTCCCTCCCGCCGGCCCGGCCCACCGCCCTGGCCATGGGAGAATCTCTGACCTCTTGCGTGGCCCCTGCAGCGTTGGCACCCATGGCCCTCCTCAGGCTGTCTGGAGGGACAGGCCCCCAGGTTCATAACAACACACGCACACAGTGGTTTGTTTCATTGTCACAGCCTCTCTCCTGCCTGCAGTCAAAGGAAGTAGTGGCCGCCTTCCGCCCAGAACGAGGACTGAAAGGGAGTAGGGTCTTGCTGGCTCAGAGACTTGTGACAGGGAACTCCCCCTCTTCCTCTCCTCACAGCAAAGTCTAGGGTGGGGCTGGGGCGGGGTGACCAGCTGGGAAGGGCGAGGATGAGGGCCCTGTATCTTCTCTGAAGTCGGCTCCAGGTACAAGGCCTGTGGCCGCTGGAAGGAGGAGGGGAAGGAACAGGGTAGGGCCACTCTACCTGGATGCTGACTCAGGGGGTGGGGGCAGGAAGGAAGCACTGGGGTGTGGAGAAGGTTCCAGAACAAAGATTAGCAAAGAGTGAATTGGGTCCTTTTTAGATGGTGCCCTAAAGGGTAAGACCCGGGGACTCAGTCTGGAGAGAGGCGGGAAGGGAAGGCAGAGAGAGCCAGGGCAGGCGACAGGGAGCTGCACAGAGGAGGTGGCCACAGGGCCCCCAGGCAGCCTGGGTTAGGATCGCAGGACAGCAGCCCCCTGGGAGGGCCAGGTTTCCAGATACCACAGCCCAGCAGCTGGCTCATGCTTCACCCTGTCTGTTCATGGCCCCCTCGATCCACCTGAGATGCACAGGTGGCAGTGGTACCGCGAGCCTGTCAGGACCTGTCCTTCTGCAGAGCTGGAGAAGATGAAATGCCCCAGATCGTGGAGGGATCAGCAAGCCCTGCAACAAGAGGATGGTCCCCAGCACAGAATCAGAACACAGGACCACTGCAGAGCTGCCTCCAGGGCCCAGGGAGATAGAGGGAGGCCAGACCTCAGGGGTGGGGGCCTTTTAAGAAAAGATTGAGTCCTTCTGCTCCCTGATCACATGAAACTAGGGAGGGCAGAGCTTTGTGCCCAGGGGCAGGTGAGCAAGGCACAGTCTACCTCCCTCCTTTCTCTCCTTCGCCCTCAGCAAGGCTGGAGCTGCCTTCCCATGGGCGCCTGGGACCTGCACTTTGAACCCAGCCCTCATGGCTGTCCCCCCAGGGCCACTGAGCAAGAATTCCTCAGCACCACCCCAGGGAAGGCGTTCCCTCCTTCATCACCCATCAGACTACGGGCCCCCCAGGCCACATCCTTGGTGTGGGCTCTGCTGCCAGATGGGAACACAGCTTGGCTCCAGGCTTTCTAGAGGGGCCAGATAAGCACTTGGACCACCCTGTGCCTCGCTTTACCCACCTGTGTGTGTGTGGCAGGGGGTGTCATCAGAACATCTGCCACACTCAGCGAAAGGAAAGTGAAGTGAGCACATGGTAAGCACTTTAGAAAGGGGGCTAGCTGTGCAAGATGCTTAATTAGCATCAGCTCCCATATCCGTGCCTGTGGAGATCTGCGGGCTCTGGCCACATCTCAGGGTTTGATCCGCCATCCGATTCAGCCATCCTACTCAGGAGGAGCTGGGATTCCAGGTGCTGCCTGGCTCCCCTGACAGCACTCAGCAGTGCTCAGCAAGGGCCCTGGCGGCTGGCCACCTGCCGATGATCCTGAGCTAGTGCACTGAAATTCCTTCGGCTTGGTGTCGGAGCGGGCATGCCTGGAGGAGCCGAGGCAGGTGCAGTCCAGCCTACGCTGCCCTGAGGAGCTGATTAGGCGCTTCCTCATTGTCTGACACACAAACACCTCCCTGAAAACCTGCTCTGCTAAGAAAGAGTACAGGGGTCTGCCTTCCCAGGTCAAAGCCGTAGCCCCAGGGATGAGCGGCACAGAGGTGTTCTTATGAGGATAGTGCCCCAAAGGCACCCAGGTTACTATGAAGAAATCCTTTCTTCTCCTGGTTTCTAACCACCCAGTGGCAACCCATTGCTATGTGAGCTTGAGTGTTTTGTTATCCAGTCTTAGTTTAAGCTGTGGCTGTATGGGTTGGGGTGTGCATGTGTGCATGCGTGTATACACATGAAGTCATGTTTACACCCAGCAGGACCTCTCCTTTCTGAATCTCCGTTCTCAGCTCCGCCTGTTGTGACTGCTCACTTGTCTTGCTGATAAAGCCCCAGATTCATGCATGTGAACTCCCAGCTGCCTTGCAGGCCTTTCCACCACTTGGAACGCCATGGAAAGGCGGCTACATGTGGAAAGAAGATAATTAGGGTGAGCTGGACACAGCCTTGGGATCAGGGATAGCCCACAGCCTCTGGGCTCCTGGCTATCCTCTTCCGGCACAAGGCCACCCCTGAGTGTGGGGTCCTGCATCGCCTTCCTCCCCTTCCGGAGGGCAGCAGCCACAGGGAGGAGGGAGCCAAGAGTCAGTGTTTTCTAGGACAGTAATGAGCTTCCAGAGGCATGATCAGGAGGCCGGGAAGGCAAAGCAAAGAAAGAGGATCAGGAACAGGAAAAGGAAGTGGTAGAAGAAAAAGGCCAGCACGAGTCTGCAAAGCAAACAGAGGATGTGCCGTCACCCTTCCCTTAGGCAAACACACTTTCGATGGATGGGCAGGCCAAGGAATGGCTGAGCATAGGCTCCAGCAGGCAGCAGAGCACAGAGCTGGGAGGAGGCCTCCCAAGGAGGCCACTGCCCTGGGACCCAGGAGCACCCCAGTGGAGGAGTGCTGCATGCTTTGGGGGGCCACCTTCTCTTGGGAGGCAAATCTGGAAGTCTATGTCCCTTTGACATCCACGCTGCCCTCAGGAACTGGAACAAATGCAGAGTCTCAGTCCCCCAACCCTGCAACCAGCAGATTTCACTAGATCTGAACTGAGGGACATACAAGCGCTGGTGAGAAGCTCATGTCTGTGTGGCCTGGAGACTCAGCAAGCATGACCTCAGCACATGGCAAAGATAGCACATGCTGCAAGAGAAATCCCTATCTGACCTGGAAACATGAAGAGCCGCGGCTTCAGTCCATTGCATGGTGTCCATGAAGGCCCATCACCACCACGACAAATGGGGAGTTGTTTAAATGCAAATGTTAGCCTAATTTTATACATAAACAAAGAAATGTTTTAATAAAAGGAAATGGTCTTGATTATAGCTAGAAATACCTTGTTGTTGTTGCTGTTGTTGTTGGGTGCTGTCGAGTGGGGTCCAATTCATAGCCACCCTATGTAGGGTTTTCAATGGCTGATTCTTTTGGAATTGCTTCAGGAGCAGATTGCCACATCCTTCTCCTATTTTTGTGGTGCTAGGGATTGAACCCAGGGCCTCAAAGAACACAGAGCAGCACTCTACCAACTGAGCTAAACCCAGCCCAGAAATACCGAGGTAAGCCATACTAAGGAAGAGCATCTGCATCGTGGTAGCCCAGCAGCAGGTCCATTGCTTTCCACGTCACGCTGTCAGGACAGCCCAGACAGGCAACAGCAGAAGGCTGAGTCCCCAGCTTGCAGACCACGAAAGAGCAGACAGATAACCCTCTTGAGGGCCTGCTAGCAAGTCTAACGTTAAAAGGAGCCTTTACCCTAAGGTGTGCATCAAGTGCATTGCTGTCCGTCCCACATGCATTCCCGTGTGTGGATGGCTGCAGGAAAACCTCTCAGCTACCGTGGAGAGTGCCCAGAACATGCCTGAGAGTTCTTGGCCTGTTACAACCCCCTTACACACACGCTGGGGCCGGTGGTGCAGAACAGAGCGGCCTCTCTGCATCAGTAACTTGTGGCTTGCTGTGTACCTCCTGCTGCCATTTAATCCATCAGGAAAACATTCCCCCTCCCAAGACACACAGCCCCTTGTTTATTTTTGCCTCCCTTTTGCGTGTTTTCCTCCACACTGCCCCTATTATGTGGCCCCAGGCACTAGCACAGAGTTCCCTGCACAAGGGGCTCGTTAGGTGAGAGGACATTTGAATGTGTGGGAAAGAGAAAGCACTGTCCCTCCCCACCACCAGGCCACTATCACTCTCTCAGCCCTCTGTGCCACCCAGGCCCACTGACATGGGTGCTGATCCCCAGAGCCCAGCATGTAAGAGAACAGACTCTGCACACAGTGCCTTCCCCTAGCCCTGGACAAATGGGGCTCTAGGGAAGCACATGCCCACATGAAAAGGTCCAGCAAGCCAGAAACAAGATCATAAATGCTGGGGCCTGGAGAGTATTCACAGGATGTCCACCACTGTTCTGGTCAGAAAGGTAGTAGCACCTGCTTTGTCATTCCAGCAAACTTTCTCATTCCTGAGCACTGACCGATGAATTACAGCAGCAAGATTATTATAAACCATTGCATCCGCACCTCGTTAGTGAGTCAGACAGAGCAGCCTTAGAGTTCAGAGGAGCAGGACCACCATATGTGGGCAGAGAAATGCTCTGTCCCCTCTGTCACACTGTACAATGCTCATGAGTTGGATACCGCTACTTATTTCCTGTCTGCAGCCATACCACCCTGGCATCCAATCCTGTCTGATCTCAGAAGCTAAGCAGGGTTAGTCCTGGTTCGTCCTTAAATGGGAGACAACCTGGGAACACCAGGTGCTGCAAGCTTGGGAGAAGAACCAGGCAACCCACTCCCAAAAATCAATCAGCCATTGAAAACCCTGTGAACACCAAAGAAGCACTGACATAGTGCCAGGGCTGGCACAGTATTGGGAAAGTTTGTTGTCTGTTGTACATAGGGCCACTGCGTCGGACCTGACTTCACAGCACCTACCAGCAACAACAACTTATTTCCTAGTGTTTTCCCTGTCTTTATGAGCAAATTCATCCTGTAGACATCTCTTGTTGTTGTTGTTGTTAGGTGCCGTCGAGTCGGTATCCGACTCATAGCGACCCCCATAGGGTTTTCAATGGCTGACTGTTTCGGGATTGCCTTGGGAGTGGATTGCCAGGTCCTTCTCTCATCTTTGCGGTGCTGGGAATTGAACTCGGGGCCTCAGAGACTGCAGCACAGCACTCTACCCACTGAGCTAAATCCCAGCCCCGTAGACATCTCTTAGAGCTCATAATTTTCAATTATTAAAATTTTCAAGCTCTCTTCATTTCATAAAGAGTTGCACACTGATTTTGGTAGAAAAGAACAACTGGCCACCTCCTTAAAAGAGCTTCCTAGTGGCAATACATTCCCACTTGGCTGGACAATTGCTTTCTCTCTTCAGAGCTCAACTCTGGGTATAAACCAGATTGAAACCATGCAAAAGAGACCGGTTTGCTCCTCGAAACACTATCATCAAAAAGGAACAATTGTAACAGATCAGACCAGGGCAAGCAGGGTCTCACATGGACCGTGGCAGGGAAAAGCAAAAAGGTGTCACTTTTTTGTTCCCTTCTGGGCCACTTGATTACAGAGCCTCAGATGGGGGTGAGAGGGCTGCTGAGAGGGTGCAGCAGGAGATGGGCTTGCGGGCAGCAGGATGTGGAGCAGGCTGGGACCTGCCACAGCCCAGGTATGTGCTGAGAGGCAGGCGCTGGCCGTGGCAGGTGCAGCAGAGCCAGGCCCGGCGGCCCCGGGAAAAGCAAACCTGCAGGTGCAGTCGGGACATGCCCCGAGCCTCCCCAGCCACGCGTTGGCTCTGAATAGCTGGCCTGTCCTCATTGTCTGCCTGTGAGATTATGGTGTGCAGTGGGAGGGGCACAGCGGGAGGGCGGGCTCTGGCTCAGTCCCCAGTCTTGGCGGGTTACATGACACACAGGCCACTGTGAAGTGCGGGGTGCCCTTGGGGGTCAGGGAGGCCTTGAGGTCCCTGGTGAGGTGGGCTGCCTCAGACCAGGCAGGAAGTGGGGAGGTGGGATGCCCCCTCCCAGCCCTGAGCAGTCCTTTGCCCCCTGGGAGAGGTCTTGGGACTCACTCCTACGCACACTCAAATCCAGCCCTCTGCTTTCTCCAGTGGGCTTTGATCCTCAGCCAATATTTAATATTTCTCTCAGCTGTTTTCTGAGATCGTGGAAGACATAGCTCAGTTAAGCCTGCAAAACTGTAGAAGATAAATGTAAAACCTGGCGACGCCATCATTGTGGCTTGTTCTGATAAACCGCTTCTTCAGTACCGCAAAGGCAGGACAGGGCGCAGGGTCTGCATCCCCTGGCAAGCCTGGAAGAGGCCAGTTTGCCTCTCCTGTCACTTTCTGCTGACCTCTGTTTGTTGTTGTTGTTGTTGTTTGTTTGTATTTACTTATTTCTTCCCCTTCTCCCCTTTCTACCAGAATGTGAATCCACAAACCAACACCTCACCAGCCCTGGTCATTGCTGTTTCCCACCCTGACCCCAGTGGGGCTCAGCAATACTTGCTGCAGGAGCAAGGCCAGCGTGGATCCCAAGGCAGGGTATGATGGGAAAACTTCTTTGTTTCAGATCTCAGGGAGTTTGTGTCCTCAGGGGAATTTTGACTTTCAGGAGAGCTGGGGGGACATCACTTTGCACATAGGGCTATCAATTAGGAGGCTGAACTAGCCCCACAAGGCCCAATGCAGCCCTAATGACCACTGCTTATTATATGAAATTAAGAACAGGAATCAAGTGTTTTACTCCTCCTTCTATTGCTTGGGCTTCAGTAGTGTCCTGGTCATTTTGGTCATCAAACAAAATTGGACATGCCCCTTAGGGAATAAAAGGGGTTAACTGGATAGTTACATACCTAAAAATGTCCCAGGGGGAGCATTGCTTTCTCTAGAGAAAAGTAAGGGCGACCGCAATGCCTTTCCTTGAGCTGTGCCTATGTAAGTATGTTTATCCTATCTAATATGTCTTCCAAAAGAGGAACAAAAGTGAATGGGCTCCAGCTAAAATGTGCAATAAGTTTGGTTTGATGTAAATAAAGTTTTCTGGTGATAAGGCCAGAATAAGCTATAATAATCAATTAAGAAATAAGGATCGTTGTAAAACTTTAAAGTGGAACCATCAGCCAGTCTCTTGCTTCCTAAGCCCCTGCCCTTGCAGGTGATGGCAGCTCCACAGGATGATTACACTATGGTCTGCAGCCCCCCAGCCAAGTGGTAATGTCAGAGCTTCCACGTTCATAGGTTCCTAGCACACTGCTGACCCCAAATTTTTTTAAATTTAAAGGAGGTAAATGTATAAGTCAACAGGATAAGAATTCATAAGGTAAAAGCAACTCTGGCCGGGAGAGTTCTTTCCTCTGCAGGTTCCCACAATCTTAAACCTGAAAGATCTCTATGCTGGTTAAAAGAAGGTGTTATAGCAAGTTGCTGCTTCCAGAACATTCCTCAGATGCTTAGGACCATTTTGTAACACCCTGAGAAGATTCATGTCCAGTACTCCCAGTGACCTATTTCACAAGTCCCCACTTCTTTCCTCTAACTGTCCACTCATCCTCCAAAGTGCACATCAAATTCCATGTCTTCCATGACATAGTCTTGATTTTAGATTCATCAAGAAAGAACAACAGTTAAAAATGAGAGGCACAGGAATCCCCTCCTCCCTCCTCTGAATCCTAGTGCCATTTGTCTTTACCCCCAATCCAGGGAGATTTTCTCTGATCCAAGGATGTGGGAGGATTGTATTTACCCATGCCTCAGACATAGTGCATCCAACACTATGACAATCTTGCTTGGTCTGAGTGTTCCCTAAATACCACTCAGTCACTGAGTGGAAAGAACTTGGCCATCTGACGGGAAGGATACATCTCGCAGGAAGTCAAAGGCTAGCATGGCTAGTAATAGGAAGGTGCTCTGAAGGGTTATCCTGGCTGCCAAGACACCTATTCCCTACAGGTGGGTGTGGAGGGACCCCATGCTGAGTGCATCAGCTAGTGGGGCCAGTTAAAGAGCACCCCTGCCTTACCTGGGTAACTGCCAGATTTTTATGATTTGTATGGTGTTTTTATACTTTGTGAAACACTTTTACATCCAAGACTTCATTTGATCTTTATAACCAGCCTGGAAGTAGATGGGGCAGATATGGTGACTAACTGATGAATAAAGCTGGTCCCAGAGAGGTCAGGAGGCTTCAGCTCCCAAGTCTGTGTAAGAGAATCGAATTCCAGCAACATGTAGTGCTAGCAGCTCAGCTCTGCAGGAGCAGAACATTCATACTTGACCAAGTCGAAATGCTTACTTGGGGGTGTCCAGCCATGCCGGGGGAGCACAGAGATCAAAGGTGGACTTCCTGGGGTGCACTCTGCAGCCTGTGCAGGGGCCTTGGGCATGCAGAGCCCTCCCAAAGGCTGCGGGTTCTGGAGAGTTGAAAGGCTTTGAATGCGGGGGCTGTGGTAATTATGTTCCTTTAATGGCGAGGCCCCTGCTTTTGTTGTGCTGGTGCAAAGGCCTAATTATTCAAGCCCATTAGTTCCCACGCAGCAGAGACCAGGCAGATGTGATAAAGATACCATCTCCTGGCCATTTGCCATCCAGGCCCAGATGCAAGGACACTACAAATGCAAAGGCAGCCCCTGCCAGGAGCAGAACACATGTCCTGGGACCCCAGAGCTCAGTGGTGACCTGCGACATCTAGCAGGAAGAGGGGCCCAACTGGCAGCTCCAGGCCTGGTCAAAATGGAGTGGCCTTAGCTGCCAGGGTCCTCAGTGTCCTGCTAGCCATTTTCACATCCACAAGCAGCTTCCACCAGGGCACAGACACTACCAAGGACCAGTTTCTCACACCCAAGGGCTAAAGGAAATCATTCATTACACTGCAAGATGAGATGTACCCACAAACCCGTCCAGCTTCTTCCTACCATCACCACGAGAGAAAGAGGGGGGACTCGCTGAATTTGTAGGTATACTATTGCTCCAACTTGAGAGCTCAGGAACAGGTGCCGGCCTGCCTGCATATTTCCAATCCCAGCCCTTCTATGAGTAACTTAGGAAAACACAAAGGGCTTTAAAAAGTTCAAAGAATTAAAGAAAAGACCAGTGGCTGCCTCATTATTACCATCAAACTCCTCAATATTTGGACTTCTGTAAACTAACACCCACAAAAAAAATCAAGTTGGAGATCGGAGTTATTTTATCTCTGCACCAACTGTAGCAGTGAGATTTCCTGGAAATGGGGTCCCTGGAGGCATTCTCATTTTTTCTTTACTCTGTGTGCGTGTGCGCACACACACCCATGAGCTCCCACTTGTCTCTTTACTATGCAACCTCCCTGGAACCTGGAGACTTGGAAGGTAAAGCGACAGCATACAGTGATACTTCTCTTAACAAGGATTTCTGTCCTCTTGTCTTCAATTGCATTTTCCTCTTGCTTCTTCCCTCATGCCCAGCAAATGACGGAGGAATGTTGTTGTTGTTATGTGCCATCGTGTCGGTGTCCAACTCAGAGCCATCCTATGTCCTACAGGCAAAACACTATTGTCAGTGCTTCTCTGCTACTCATAGGGATTTCAATGGCTGATTGTTTTTTTAGCAGTGGGTTGCGGGATCCTTCTCTCAAGCCTACAGCACCTGGTGTTCCCAGGTGGTCTCCCATCCAAATACAAACCAAGTCTGACCCCAGATGGGATCAGACATCACAGTAGTACGGCTGCAGGCAGCAAAGGAATAGCTCCCATAAAGATGCAATGTGGAGAGTTCTCAGGTTATCAAAAGAAAACTATAGAGGGACAGGGGCTGTAGCTGGAATAGTAGACAACCTGCCTAGCAGATACCAGGCCTTGGGTTGATCCCTAGCTCCTTAGGGAAAAGAAAGCAAGGAAAAATGACCCATCGTAACAATGAGGGAAGCTGCACCCTGTACCTAGTGGCAGGGACTTTGGGTGAACAATGCCATGCTGTCCCACACATGGCAATTTGCACGCATGCAGGTAGAAGGAAGCGGGAGCCTGGTGAGGCCCTACCCAAGGCCTCTCCACAGTGGCATAGGCAGACCCCACTGGCTGAGGGACTCCCCAGCTCAATGTACTGCTTTTTCTTTCATGTGGACATGTAAATTAAACCTAGGGAGGGATGAAGTGACAGTGCTTGCTTCTTGGCTCCAGCAGGGGAAAAGGAACCCACAGACATCAACACAGCTCTGACCGTGTGTCAGAATAAAAGAGCACGTGGTAGAAAACACATCTTTTGAAAAGGATAGTCAAAATATTAGCAATGAGAAGTAGCTGTGAGCCCACTACAGGGCTGGCTTTGTACCAGCTGAGAGAGAGGAATGTTGGGCATAACCCTTTACCAAGAAAGAATTTCACAGGTCTGAAAGAGAACTGAAAATAGCACTTAAATCTATACTGCAGTGGCAAGATGAGGGAGCGTCGAGAAATCACCAAGTGCCATCCTTGGCGGTCTGGTTAAGGAGAGAAAGTAGAGACCTCAGACATCAAAAGCCAGTCCCTGTCCCGTAGACAAAGGTCACGCGGAGATGTCAGCCTGGCGCTGCAGCTAGCTGATGGCTGCAGGACCGTGAATGAAATGAGCCAGCTTCTGCTCTTCCCCTTGTTTTACAGATCAGGCAACTAGGGCTGAGTAACAGGGCTACAGTCATCCAGCCAATAATCAGGAGTTCCGAGCCAAGCTTGCTGCCCACCAAAACAGGACTGTCAGCTTTTGCACAAAATGGGCCCGGGAAGCAGTGGCATCTGTGCAGATGAACATGGAAGGTGGAATAGCAGAGTCTTCCTGGTGCGAACACCTCCCAAAAAAGCCACTTCCCTCTCTCACAACTGACCATGACCCTGTCCCCAAGCACAGGGGAAATCCCCTCATGCCACCCAGAAAGCCAATCAATATTGGTTTTCCTGAGGCATTTCTTTTGAGCAACACACTTGTCTGTTCACTTTGCACACGGAACACACCACAGCAAGGCCAGGGCAGCTTTGCATCTGCATGCAGCAATAGGGCCACGAGTAGATGGAGCTGTGGCTTCTCTCATCCTGGGTGAGGAAGGAATGAAGATCCCACTGCCCGTCCTACAAAGGCCCCCCAGTCTGGTCATGCAGATCCCAACTTGTTCTTCAGCTTGAGTGCTCAGCCTCAGGTGGTCACTCAAGTGTAGGGCCAAAGGCCAAGCTCACATTCCTGAGGGAGACAAGTGTTCCCTTGGCCAAAAGGAACATTGCTACCCACCCTCAGGATTCCCAGAGGAGGTCAGTCTTGGGGCAGGGCAAGTGGTGGAATCCAGCCTCCACTGAGGGCAGGGGCCTGGCTGCAGAGGGGTCCTGGGTCTGAAAGCAGTAGGGCGGAGCTTGGGGTGAAGTTTAGGGAGCCCCTGCCAGCTCTTCCAAGAGGCATCTAAGGATGCATTTGAGGGTTCTTAACTTGTCTTTGTGAGAGGGTTTGGCTTCTATGGAGCCTCTAAATTCCTTCTCAAAATAGCATCATAAATATGCAAATTTATATAGGATTAAAGAGAAGCCTGCAGCTATACCACTGTGGTGTCCAATCTCATCAGATCTCAGAAGCTCAGCAAGGTCGGGCCTGGTTAGCACTTGGATGGGAGATCACCTGGGAACACCAGATACTGTAGGCTTGGGAGAAGGACCTGGCAACACACTCCTAAAAAACAATCTGCCAATGAAAACCCTATGTATAGCAGAGAAGCACTGACAATAGTGTTTTGTCTGTTCTGCATATAGTCACTATGAGTCGGACCCTATTCAATGGCACCTAAGAACAACAAACAACAAAGAGAAGCAGCTCTATTGAAACAGGTTGCATCTATGCACTTCTTGGTTAAGAATTCCTTAAGGAAATCGTGAGACCTACATTTGGGCTCAGAAGGCAAATGAAGGGAAAGAAAGGCACGGTGAGATCCTGTTTTGTGGTTTCAGACTGCCATGGGCCAAAGATAGCTGGTTCCACAGGGTGTCCGATTCCGATGACCAAAGATCTCTGAGTGATGGCCCTGAGTCACTTAGATTTTATATCATCCTCGAATATGAAAGAGCAGGCTAACGAGTTAACTAAAATGTGTTTTCAAAGGGCAAAGACATTTCTGGAAAATCTTATATTTACAAACTGTGGGGAACAGACTTTCTCATGAAGGACATGGACACATCATTTTGTAGTTTCTCATAAAGTGCTCACATCAGAAATAAGCCCAAAGTCACTCCCTCAAAGACAGAGACAGCGAGGGCATGGAGGACTTCATTTTGATCTTGGCTTAGACCTTCCTGGTGGTTTGCCAAAGGACCAGTGTGGGCTGTTGGTGGGGCTGGAGCCGCCATCCCACACTGGCATCAGGCCTTCCCCTTGCCAAATGAACCACTGTTCACCTGCTCCCATTGGGCACTACGTCCCCAGCAGGCACTGCACAGTCGAAGTGGTGTCATCATCCTCAGCTATGTACACAAGCGAGTCCTGGCCTGCTGGCGCTGCCAGCTAATCACAGCCCCAGACACGCAGCGCTGCACAGGAGCCACAGAGCCCAACAGCACCCACACCCCGTGTCCCAGGCCCAGTGGCAGAACCTGGGCCCTCCCGAGACCCAGCTGGCACTCCCTTACCAGGACAACAGACCCTCTGCATCCCCTCCAGTGTGCCGAGGGTAGAGAAGGGGGCTCTGTGGGAGGCTCTGGCCCAGCAAAATGCCTCTGGTGGCGCCCAGCCAAGTGGCCTGGGATCTCTCACAATGACTTCTCTGCAGCAGCCCCTTCAAAGGAGTCCTTCCTCCCAGTTTATAGCAATGCGTTTCATCTTTTGTGTTCAGCCTGGTTAACGGCAGCTCAGGGGGCATGAAGACAGGCATCGCTCTGAGTGAGTGTCCTTCCTGGGCACCAGGGGGGACTTGCAGCCTCCCCTGAGGACTGGGACCCACCCCACACTGGGCCCAGACCCCCCACCCCAACACAGTATCTTGGTTTCAGAGCACGCTGCAGTTCCACTGACTTCTCAGATGCTGGCATCTTCTCGCAGAGATCTCCACACCCAAGCCAGCCCTCCACTAGGTACGTTTCAGGTCCCAGTCAAAGCATCAGGACTAATACACTCAACTGCTTAGAAAAAGCTGCTGGAAGAGAACTTCTGCAGACAATAAAGTCAAAGCAATATTCAAGTATCAAATATATCACTTCTTTTCTTGGGAGCTGTCACATGTAAATAATAGTCCATTTGGCAGATCCAAAGGCAAGAGAATAAATTTCATATCTCTATGAAATTCAAGTTTCCAAGGGAAAGAAAAAAATATTGAATGAGAGAAATCTTAGATCAGGTAGGCTCAAGGAGATTTTGCTTAGCGTACTTTATTCCTATAATACTATAAAAGGAATACTATTATACTATTCCCATAATACTATAATCTTAACCATGTTATGCACCTGTTCAGGTGAAGATGGACCTTCAGAGAATGAAGGGTCCCTTTCCTATTACTAATGTTTACAGTTTAGGAAGCTTTGATGAAGACAGCCCTAATCCAGGGCTGGAGAGCATGCTTACCTCTTAGTACTGCACTAGAGGGCTCAGAGAGGCCCCCACATGAGCCCAGACACCTGGGGCTCCCTGTAAGTAACACAGCAGGTAAGCCCTTGATAAAACACCACATCTGCAATCTTAGCAAAGGCCAATTGGCTTTCAAATATTCTTTTGTGTATCAGAGCTCCTGTCTTCGAGGACCTCAGGGAGGAGTACTTTGCAAGACACTGACCAGGAGGCAAAGCCAGAGGGATGAGACCTCACCCTGGCTCAGCAGCCCTGCAGAGCTCCAGGCAGCTGTCTGGAAGGTCCTTCTCCTTCACTCCTCTTCCTCACACATGAGGTGCACAAGCCCTTGATAATCTACTACAAATTTGGGGAAACTGAGACCCAACACTGCACTCCCAAGACCTGTCGTGTGCATCCCATCCCCCCCCCAGGGTTAAATACCTCAAGCCTCCAGCTGGGGTCCGGGATGCTGACTCACAGCATTGACTTGAGAAGTAAATGAGTAATTCACATTTTTCTGTTGTGTACTTAAAGCAGTCCATGGTGTTAGCTGACATTTGTATTGTCTTCAGTGGAATTAGTATGCCACTTGTTAAAACCATTTTCTGGTATCTCTTTGGTTCCTTGAGACACTATTTCCATAGGTTTATTTGCTTTTTATAGGAGGGTTTAGTTAATCCTTGCATCTAGCCTGAGTTTAAATATAATCTGACTTTCTTTTTATCAGGCCCATTTAAAGCCACAACCACTGAATGCAATTTGTTGAAATGTGGCAACTGCCTCCTGCAAAGGGCACAGGGTTGGAGTGGACATGCACGTGTCTCCACTACCAGTTTTCATGTGTGACACCTTGTTTACCTCTATGGTGTGTTTCCTTCAGCCTGGGAAGGGTGTGACAGGTAAACAGCCAGGACGGCTTTCCCAAGAGTCACTAATGCTGGATAGCTACCCGTTCTGGCAAAACGCTCCAGGTTTCACACCCCATACAATAACTGGAGTGTGCATTCTGTCTGTACACAGACCAATTAAAGCAAACCTCAGGACTGCCAGGGCAGAGGGAGCCTGGCCCACTGATGGCTTGGGAACTGAGCTCTCAGGCTGTTCACAGTGATTGAAGGTGCAGGTTTAACAACGCCAAGGAGGCCAACCGGTCTCCCAGCCAGTTCGTTAACTGTGTTTATGGTAGACAAGGCCTACCTGTGTCTTTGAGGCCTGGGATCATTAAGCAGGCCGGACAGGGCCTCCTCTAGAGCAGTTGTGCCTGCCATGCAGGGTCAGAGGATTCTGTTAGCAGCACAGTTGCTGGAGTCCTACCCCTTTGGGACAGGCCAGCTGGCCAGGGAAACCCACGCTCCACCTCTACCCAGTGCCGGCCCGGGCTGTCATCCTACCCCAACTGCACAATGGGAAATCCGATTCCACAAGTACAGGTAGAGGCACCAAGGGGAAAAGGGGCTTCAAGCTAGGGAGAAATAATGCCTTTTTTCTTGCGGGGTGCATATTTTACTTAGATAGTAGAATGCACAGGTGCCCAGCAGCAGCACCACCCATGAGAAGCCCTGGTAAGGGTGGGAGGAGATGCTGCCGCAGTCCTGGCCCCCAAGTGTGTTTTCAAGGGCACCAGCCAGGTCTACAGGGAGCATCTGCCCCAGGGAAAGGGCCCTTTACTCTTCTCCAGCAAACAGCTATTGGGGTTCATTCCCTTTGTATACTATTCCTCCATTGGCTTTCTACTCTCTACTTCTAGAACAGCAAATGTATTATGCAGGCAGATCCTGAGTGCCAGGCATCTGGGTTCCTATGCATGGGACACACAGTCATTCGAACTCACAATTAACTAGCAAGCACCTTGTAGGAGAGAAAATAGAAAGGAGTAACCCAAAGAATGGCTTTGTGTTACTCTCACTTGAATGGAGAATGCCCTAGAACATGTCAAGGAAATCTAGACTCAAAGATCTCACACTTAGATAAAGTTTTCTGGACCCTCTTCATTTGTACAGTTATCCGCTAACTGGTGATTATTCAATAATCACTATATAATAAATACATTTTTCTATTAACTTCATGATTGGTTTTACCTGTGTTAAGTAGTTTAAATTTAGCTCACATATTATCATGATAGAGCATATTTTAGATACAAATCACCCAGGGTGATTTGCATATATATACATATACACATATATGTATATGTGTATAAGGGATATGCATATATATACATATACATATATGTGTATATGTATATATATGCATATCCCTTATTTTGCAAGGTAGAAGAACTCAGCTCTCACGTGTGAAGTTTGTAATGTTTCATGTAATTTCATACTCATTGTCAATATGCAATTCACAAAATAAACTGCTAACAAATCAATAAATTGTCTCACTACAGCAATATGTAGGTCTATATTGAGCCTTTCAATAAAAATCAACAAGAGCATTATGAGTCACTAATTCCATGAAAGAAATGGAAGACACAGTAAACATGATCTGCAAATAAAATATTACAACTTCTCAAAAGGTTTTTCTAAAACTAGACTTATATTTAATTTTGAACTTCTGAACCACTCACCAAACTCAACTGGTAATTAGTCATATCAATGGTGTGCTGGAATCAGCTCATAATGGCTCACAAGAAACACCTATTAAACTTCCAGGAATTTTGCAAGCTACTTGTTAAGCTCTTCCATTATTAAGTACCAAATTGCAGGGACTTAATGAATTACATGAAATGATGTCCAGTAGTGTCTCATTCATAGCAGAACCTGGCTATAGTGGGAGTATTTGTACCACAGAAATCAGCCAATATCACAGAGCAGAGCTTGATTTATTGTTCTGCTGAGTGCCTCGACTGAAGAAAGTGAGAAAGAAAATGTTTATAATGTAGGTTAAATTAAAAAAACGTGTTCTGTATAGTGTGTTACACTATGGAATAGTGCAACAAATTGAGGAAATACTCTTCCACTGTTCTGAACCCATTATCTAATTCAGCAAAGAACTAGCATCTTTGTAAAACAGACCCTGCAAGTTCATGTCAGAATCACATTTGTACATCAGCTGCAGCAATAGGGTGGGTATGGATACAAGACCTCAGCAAAAATCAAAGGAAGCATTCTGTGAGAATCCAATGGAATTTATGGTAAGAGAAATGTTTATTTCATGACTATTTGTAAATTGCATACAGTATCTTCATACAACTACTGATAATAACATTATGGGTATACACAGGCACTCTTTCTGTCGTGAAGAGCTGATCCTTAGACATTTTCCAGCATTCCACTTGCTAAGTATCTTTATTAGTTTTTCTCTTTGAGTATGAAAATTCCAGCCAATCTAAAGGAGATATATTTGATGAAATATTTTCCCTAGGAAAATGTAAGAGACATGTTGTATTTACAGAAAGAAAGCGCTCCAGTGAAGAAATAAATTTCTTTGGTGATATTTACCAAAAGATGATTCACCAAAGTGATAGTATTCAGTAATGGTTTATATACCACCATTCAGGTATTGTTGCTGGTGTTAGGTGCTGTCAAATCAGGTCTGACTCATAGTAACCCTCACAGGGTTTTCAATGACAAATTTTTTTTTTCAGGATTGTTTCCACAGTGGGCTGCTAGGTCCTTCTTCCATTTTTGTGGTGCAGGGGCCATAACTCAGGGCCTCAGAGAGTACAGAGTGGCACTCTACCAACTGAGCTAACCCCTGGCCCTGTTCCAGGATGATTGAGCATTAAAAATAGTTTCCCATGGGAGCTGTGGTGCACACCTGTAATCCCAGCAACTCGGGAGACAGAGGCAGGAGTATCGCAAGTTCAAGACCAGAGGTAGTGTGCATAACTTAGTGAGATTCTGTCTCAAAAAGTAAAAAAAATGGGCTGGGCACGCATCTCAGTGGTCCAGCACTTGCAAAGCATTCAAGCGTTAGGCCCTGGGTTCAACCCTCAGTACAGTGGGGAAAAAAAAAAGTTTCCCATGTATATTTATCTAAATTATGATACCTTCCTCCCCATTCACTATTTTCCTTTCAGCTGTTCCAGTTATCCAAGGTCAATTTTTAGACCAAAAATATTAAATGAAAAATTCTAGAAATCATAAGTTGTGAATTGCACAACATTCTGAGTAGCATGATGAAACCATACATCATCCTGCGCCATCCTGCCCAGAATGTGAATCATCCCTTGTCCAGTGTATCCATACTGTATATGTTACCCACCTGCTAGTCATTTAGTAACTGTCTTGGTTTTCAGATCAACTGTCACTGTACCATACTGCTTGTATTCAAGTAATTCTTATTTTATTTAGTAATGGCTCCAACATTCAAGAGCAGTAATGTTGGAAATTCTGATCTGTCAAAGAGAAACCATAAAGCTCTTCCTTTAACTGAAAAAGTGATAATACAATATTTTGAGAGAAAGAGACCACATTCACATTACTTTTAGTACAGCATATTATTAAAAGATTGGATTGGGGATATAGCTCAGTGGCAGAACACTTGCCTAGTGTGTGTGAGGCCCTGGGTTCAAATCCCAGCATTGAGAAAACTTACTCTGTTTTATTTTTATTAGTTATTGTTAACCTCTTGTTATACTTAATTTATAAAGTTTATCATAGGTAGGTATGTACAAAAGAACAAACCCCAAAGTATATGTAAGATTTAGTACTATCCATGGTTTCAAATATCCATTAGGAATCTTAGAAAATATCTCCCTTGAGTAAGTGGGGAAGTTCTTTGTATACTCTTGTATAAAAATTTCATGGTGTTATATTTTTGTTTTATTAATTACCATTTAAGTACCAATTTCCCTCCTAACATTTTACTTACATTTTTAAGAACTTGCATGTGGAGATACACATGTACACACACAGGTACACCTATAGACACTGTATTTCCTCAGAAGAGAGACAGCAGGGATACTCCCACATATATGGTGTCACCTTCTTCCCAAGAGATGAGACTACAGGGTCAGCCCAGTGTGGCCAGCAAAGGTACAGAGTCCCAGTAGGGCCATAGCTGCAATTGGAAGGGCATGCCCAAGAAAGCCCAAAAGCACAGTCCTAGAACAGAGACCCAAACCTGCCAGGAGAAGGAATCACGGAGGTGAGGAGGGGCCAGAGTGAGACGAGACATAGACAAACAAGTGAGCAAGGCATAGCTTAAAAGCTTTTCGAGAAATATCCCGAAGCCAGAGAAGACAACTGGAGCAAGGTGACGAACAAAGCCCCTCTAGGGAATCAGTCTCTGGGGACCAGCTGACAAGGAGAGTACAGTTGCATCTCTAGGGTGCTTTTCTTCTGCTGCATCTAGAGAAGGGCACAGCCTTGGGTGGGGCCCGCATCATGGAGAAAGCCATGAAGTGAGTGAGTGAAGGTGTGTGTGTGCCGGCCTGCTGCCAGGGTCAGTGCGGAGATGGAAGGCTGTGTGAGTAGTGAGCACATGGAATGAAATGTTGCTTCTAATGCTGATTTTGAAGCACCAAGGTGTGGCCAATACTCGGGCTGTTGTTGTTATTGTTAGGTGCCATCAAGTTGGGTCCTAGGTACAACAGAACGAAACACTTCCTGACACTGTGCCATGCCCAGAACTATTGTCAGTGCTTCTCTGCTATTCATAGGGTTTTCCATGCTGATTGTTTTTGGGAGTGGGTTGCTGGGTCCTTCTCCCAAGCCTACAGAGCCTGGTATTCCCAAGTGGTCTCCCATCCAAGGACTAACCAGGCCTGAACCTGCTTAGCTTCCAAGACCTGATGAGATCTATGTCCAGGGTTGTATGCTGGCCTCAGACAGGCATAAGCAAATATCAGCCTTGGCTCCCTATCCCACACCCCCTGTGTGTCTGTGACAAGGGTTCCTCATGAGCCAAGCTTGTGTGTTCCTGTGTCTCCATGGCTGCTTTGGCTCTGCCCTGTAACCGCAGAGTCGAACAGTTGTAATGGAGACTGCAGAGCCTAAATATTTACTCTGGCCCTTGTATAAGAAGTTTGCCAATGCTTGCCTTAGAGGAATAAATGCAATAGGCAGAATTTTTCTGATAGTTTTCTCTTTCATATTGCTCCACAAGGAAAAACAGTATTGGATGAGTGACCTGCCCAAGTAACATTTGCTGAATGCCTACTCTTTGTCATTGGGAATAAATAAGCTAACACCCTGCCTCACATGCTCAGTTCTGGGTGCAGAGAAAGAGCCGGTGATGTCTATCTGCATCATGATGAGGCCATAAATCTGGGCAAGGCACCAGCATCCAGCATATGGCAGAGGCAGGGCCAGCGGAGAGGGAGGCCTCAGGCTTCCCGAGGCAGCTTGCTAACCTCGTCTCTCTGCTCATTTGATACACAAGGGTCCTGTTGTCTGGGAACAGAAGCAAAAAACAGAGGATGACCCTGAGGGCCAAGGCACGACGGGGAGGTAAGGCACCAGCTCAGGAGACAGTGTGTCTGCTTTCTGGTTTTGACCAATGGCCCTTGTCCTTTCCCCTTGGGGATAGGAGGGTGAGTGGCCGCCCGTAGTGGTGAGGGCACCAGCTCTGCACTCAGCAGGCCAGGAACATCACTCCATGTGATCTATGCAGAAACCTAAGAGTGGGTCCTGCAGTCTTTGCACACCCTGTGGGGAGACTGAGGCCTGTAACCTCAACAGTATCCAGCACGCCCTGGGAGCAGGTGATGCAGTGGCGATTGAGTGTGGGCGACTTCACAGCCACTCTGTGAGAAGTGCTGCCGTGTGCAGCCTGAAGGAGGAGGGGGATGAGGGAGGGACAAGGGCAGTCAGATTTGGCCAAGAGGAGGAATGTGGTCAACAGACCCACACAGGCCGCATGGCCTCCATGAGGGCGTAGACCTGGGGAGAGTGCGTGCACTCTGCCTTCACCAGTGGCTCTGGAGAGTAAGAGTTCCTGGGTTTTGTTTATTTCTCTCCGTGTGTCCGGGTCAGCCTTAAAGGGATAAGGAATCCTAATTGGGAGGCCTGAATAACCAGGGTATGGACTTTCAGATAGCAGCTGAAAGAAAGAGGCACTCACTATTCAAATTCCAGGTTTGTAAGGCAACTGTGTGTTTATTCAAGACTGGACTCCATCACTTACCATTGCTCAACCCTGAGCAAGCATGGTATCCTCTTGGGAACTGTTCTTCCTAATCTACACCACAGAGCTAACAAGGCTTCGTTCCCAGGGCCGTGGGGATAATGCAAGGTCCTGCTTGTAAAGCAATGTGGTCTGGGGCTTGGCGTCTGTCAGGAATGCTGTGCTCCTGTCATTAGTGTTAGCAGGACTGATGGTATTAATCTATAGAGATTCCTAGGGGCCAGTGCTGTGCAGGGAATCAGGAGCAGAGGAGAGTGGCCCACCTCTGACACAGGGAGCAGGGGGCAGCAGAGCAGAGGCGGCAGGAGGAAGGACTGACTGTGTGGCAGGGCTCGCCTCATTCTGCTTTTGCTCATTCTGTGCTCCTGGTCACTCATGCCCTTGCCTGACTGCAGACCCGGCTCTCTGTGCCCAAGCCAGAGTTCCCCAGGCAGGCAGCAGCCACCCACAAGAGCATGTCTACCTCCCCTCCAAATCTCTCCCACCCAGATTCACCTCTGCTGGCAGTGGCACAGGTGTCTCGCTGAGTGCCACTCATCAAGACACTGGCTGAGCAGGGCATTCCTCTGAAGTGCATGTTTTCACACACTCTCAAGGCTTTAACAATGGGGGTAGGAGGTGTGCAGATTTCCAACAAGGCATTTAGCTTACAGGGCCCTGAAGGCCTGGTTTGCTGGTCCACCCCTTCATGTATGGCCACCCAAAGGAGACAGATAAAGCCTTAACTCCAACAGAGATTCCAACAGTAAATCCAGGGGGCTTATGTTCCTTTTGGCCCAACCAGCATCTTGCTCCATGAGCACCACCAGATTCCTTTCCCTTCTCTCCATCAGCCAAGAAATGTTGACTACTAAAGAACTCAGCACATTTCGGCTTCTTCTGTTTGTTTATCGTGTATAAAAACAGGATAGTTATACTTACCACAAGAAATTCACAAGAGTAAATTCTAAGGGTTGCTTGAAGCTGCCCAGAGGAAAAGTGGTGCTTAAATCAACGTGTGATTATACTTCTGACGAAGAGGGATCTTATATGCCCATTTGTGACAATTACAAACACAACCTCCAAGGGAAGCAAATGAGAAACAGTAGATTTTTCTTTTCTATATACATATAGAGCCCACCCTGAGAAAGAATATGGGACAGTAAAGGGAAATAGATTACTTGTATTCAGATCACCTATAACCAACAATATGTATAAACAATGTTTAACCAGCAGTGTGTTGGTAGATATGTAACAGTCAGTTTGTGAGGGGTAAGGCAGAGAGACACCTGTGTCTGTAGCATTTGCCCATTTCTGTAGTGTGAATCTTCAGGACGGGACTGAAGTCCCTGATCATGGAGTTGACAGAAGCCCCAGTCCTGCTGTGCAGAGATGGTGGACAGGCTCATCTGCATGGCATGAAGAGAGAACCTTCCTGTTAGAAGGCATGGCCAGCATCCCCAGTCCAGACAGCTGTGAGCCCATCTGGCCTGCTTAACCTTACCAACTGACCAGTAAAGCAGACTGCTGTGTCCTTTCTCCTGGACTTCAATTCTCTTAGAACCTAAGTGTCCTGCAACCTCTGTGAGGGAATCATGAACATGAAAGTGGTTTATCGAGGCAATTTAAATTCTAAAGTTCTATATTATTATTAGTTTTTGCTAGCTTTGTGTATTAGTCAGCTTTCCATCACTATACAGCAATACCTGAGATAGTTGTTGTTGTTGTTGTTAGGTGCCTTTGAGTCGGTGTCCGACTCATAGCGACCCTCATAGGGTTTTCAATGGCTGCCTGTTTCGGGATTGCCTTGGGAGTGGATTGCCAGGCCCTTCTCCCATTTTTGCGGTACTGGGAATTGAACTCAGGACCTCAGAGATTGCAGCACAGCACTCTACCAACTGAGCTAAATCCCAGCCCACCCTGAGATAGTTAGCTTATAAAAAAGAGAGGTTTTATTTTGGCTCACAGTTCTGGAGATCTGAGATCAATCTGACCCATGGCATTAGTCCTGTGGCATGCCTACTGGATGATCAGAAACCAAATAGAGGAGAAGGAAGGGGTCGGGGTCCTACTGTTCCCTCTAAGGGTACCCCTATGACCTCAGGACCTACTACTAAACCCCCTATCTTAAAGTTTCCACCACTTCCCCCATGCTAGGGACCAAGCATCTAACAGAAAGGACTTGTAGGACATTGGAGGTCCAAACTATAGCCCATTAACCTGTCGTTCAGCAAGTTGCATTGCAATTACTGTGTACATGATGATTAGAGTGCTTAGAAATCTATAACTTCCATCTGACAGCTAAGAGGTACTCGCTAGTGTCCAGAGCAGTGATCTTAGCCTCATTTGGGAGTAGTGTTTTGTTCACTAGTAAAATCCAACATCCTTCATTAATCTATTTCAGTCATGCACCACATAACATTTTGGCCAATGAGTAACCCCATATATGACTGTGTATATAGTTATAATGGAGCTGAAAAATTCCTATAGCTTTGTATCTTTGTTGTACCTTCTTTATGTTTAGATATGTTTAGATATATACCACCACTGTGTCACAAGTGCCTACAGAATTTGGCACAGCAACAAGCTGTGCAGGTAGCCTGGGAGAAACAGGCATGTCAGATGGCCTGGGGGTGTAGTAGGCTGTACCACCTAGATTTGTGAAAGTCCATTCTGTGATGGTCACATAATGACAAAGTCACTTAATAAGGCATTTTTCAGAATTCCCCTGTATTATAGCAAACTCTCCATTGATCAAATCACCCTAAAAATCCCACAGTGCTTGAGAAGCATAGCTCCACATTGCCACATGGAGAAGATATCTTTATACTCAACCACATGGAAGCCATTGGGACAAATGACACTGCTCTATGACAAAGACTGAGGGAGAGCTAGCTCCTAAACCCAACTGACCCATAAGGACACCACTGTGACCTTTCTCCTAGAATTTAATTCTGAGACGAGTACATTATATGAAAATTGAACCCCAGGTTCCACTCAGTTCAATTAACACCTTCAAAATTGAATCTAGATGTATTGTTAGGAGACTTTCTTGATTTTCTCTAAGCCTTAATTCTTCTACATGGAAAGTGATTTGATGCCCACACCATAGGCATTTTATGACAAATAAATCTGGCTTCATAAATGAGAGGCATTTGGCTTCTTTCCTACTCAGATATAATTCACAATTAATTGACATTTATTTCCTTTTAGTAACATATTTGAGAGTCCCAAAATCCCACCGGGTACATATGAAACATAATTACCATAGAAATGTAACTTCTTGTTGTCATTACCTGCCATCAAGTCAAGTCCAAGTCAGCGACCCTCATAGGGTTTTCAATGGTCAATTGTTTCCGGATTGCTTCAGAAGTGGATTGCCAGGTCCTTCTGTTTTTTGCAGAGGGGATCGAACCTTGGTCCTCAGAAAGTGCAGAGCAGTGCTCCATCAACTGAGCTAAACCTCAACCCCAGAAATGTAACTAGACATCAACAAATAAAAGCATGCACCTGATTTTTTTGTTAGTTTGGTTTTTTTCAGTGCTGAGGACTGAACTCAGGATCTATACCCCTAGCCCCAAGCTTATTATTTTTGAGTATAAAATTCCTTCCGTGACTTGAATTTGGGGATTATGGACACTTTTGAAATACTCCTCAAAATCATTGGTGGGTGCAGTTGTTGTATTGTCATTTCTTTTCAGAAGTCAAAGTTCTCTTTTACCCACATGTCAATCACTCTGGGTAAGTTGAGCCTTTCCTTAGGTCTAGGTATAAATGTAATTGGTCCAGCCCAAGGATACTGGCAATGTTCACCTTATGGGGGGCTTATCTAGGCAAGTGATCCATTTCTGCCAACATATTATTTAAAAAGATCTTCTGGGATGAGAAGGGAACATCAAAGAAAGTTTTCATACTCCTGGAAAGGAGACTCTGGAACCCAGAGGCAGTTTCTTGCCTTTGGACATTCTTGGTCTGGGTGTGAAACCTAAAAAGGTCACACCATCTTGTTCTCAGAGCTGAAAATGGAGCTAACACAGAAGGCAGAATTTAGTGGTGAAATAAACTCATGAGCTGCTGAATCAATAAACCTGACACCTGTCTTATCTCTGGACTTCTTTTTCTGAGATCATAACCTTATTCACTGTTAGAGTTTTCTCTTATTTGCAGCTTAATGAATCTTTACTAATTTTTGTGCCCATGTCAAAGTTATCCAAAGATATTAAAAGCAGTGGTCCAAATACATCTAAAACCATGTATCATAGTTTGAATAACTTCCTGTGAGACAAAGTGCTATTATTTTATGCAGCATGATGGTGAATTTAGTCTGATCTCTTACATATTTCAAATAATTTCATTCCAGTTCGAGCTTGGTGCAGCTGGTGAGAGCTGTATCTGAGATGCTTTGAGCATGCTAAAAGCTGGGTACTCTCTCATGTGATTTTTTGAGAAATGTTCCAAGCAGAAGTGCCCTTAGCTTCCTGCTTTAACTTCATCTCAGTGTATTTCTCTAAGCTAATGAAACCCTCAATAACAGATGGGAAAATGAGGTCAAGAAAATGGCACCACTTGGAATGATATCCTGGTGCAGATGTAGCCAGCCTCACCAGGATGGCCTCCCCAAATAAAAATCCACAAGTAATATGGTTTTGACGGTATACCACCATGTTTAATGATTTGATGAGGATGACTTCATGTGGCTCATAAATTGAATTGTGTTACTTTACTGCTAAAATAGAGCAGGGCTGAGGAATGCATCAGGAAAACTCTGGTATCAGAGCAGAGGCCAAAGTTTCAAAAGTACAGACAAAAACAAAAAAAAAAATGTGTTTTTCTTTAATGACAAAAAATACAATGTCAAGATGGATTCAAATAAACACACCAAACCCTTCTATTAATATGATTAAACAGAGGAATTAAAGAAAGAATGTAGTGATGTGGGATAGAAGAAAAATATTTGCATGTCTCAGAGATGCAGGAGAAAATGAAGACAGTTCATCCACATAAAATATGACCTTTTGAGTACTGCCAAGGTCAAGGAGACCCAGAACAATCAGCTTGATCTGAGATCAGGTTTGTTCGTTTTTTTAAATCCTCCTAGTTCCTCCCTTTCCTGTCTGTCATTTCTTTACTCGCCTATCATCCCTCCAACTTTATCTCCTTAGCACATAGGTTATAATCGTCCCAGAAGATCAATGCCACGCAGAGTGAAGCACAGAGGAGAGAGAGAGGCACAGTGATCAATGACCCCTGTTTTGTGGACTGGTAGGTTTTCTGAATTCCTAGTCCTTAATTAGACCCGCCTATCTTTGTTTGTTTATGGCTTCATCTCTAGTGGCAGTGAGATGGCACAGATCCATGTTAGTTCAAAGCAAATGAGTCATTTTGTTACAAATGAGTCAAATATTCCCTCCTCGCCCCTTTGTCTTCCCATATTTCTCTTTTCTGGGAATCTTTTATAAGCTATTGTCTTTCCACAGGTGAGATGTTCCCACCAAAGAAAGATCAATCACATGTTAGAGTGTATGCTTTTGACTAATGTTTAAGATCATACAGACAGGGCTAAGAATGTAAAATATAAGTCTCTCGGTGAATTTATAGATTTAAGAATCCACTGGCAAATATTAAGGGAGTATAAGCTCCCAACCAGCTCTTGAAGCAGTACTTACAACTGTCCCCTGAGTAGGCAGTTGACAGCACCACACAACTTCCATAAATAAAGATGCTTTTCTTAAAAAACATCTTATGTTGTCATGGAAACAGGAATAGGAAAATAAGAGATTAAAAAAAAAAGTTTTCTACAAAGTAGAGCAGAGTTTCAAGTCAGAAACAAATGCAAACATTTGTTTGCAATGACCAAGATTACAAAAGAAATATTTGTAAAAAGACAAAGTAGCCTTGTTACAGTACTCGGAGTGGAGAGCATTATAACTTGAGTTGCATAAACATTGTCTGCCTTCTGCCTATTTATCCCATTTATTCCTTTATCATTTTCTGACAAACAAGTTATTTTTCTTCCTGAAAACTTTCCATGCTATGATTGTTCTCTTTCTCCAGGGGTCACTTATTTACATTTTGGAAAACTCTTTGTAACATCTGTTCAAGGGCTTTGGCTTTTAGGGAAGCTTGAAGTGGAAGGAGCTCAAAATAATACACTTGTGCCCCAAATCTATCCATTCATTTTAACTTCAGATCACTAATCAATAAAGACAAATGGCTGCACTCATTCACAGAGTGCAACAAGGAAGATAATTTTGTAAAATAATTTGGCCTAAATGAAAATATATTTATTTGCATTGAACAGTGAGTTAACTTTTCTCCAACTGCATTATATACTTTATAAATCACTCCCCAGAAACATGGGCTGGATGTTCTACCTTTTTCCTGTTTCTCTAGTTCAAGATTGTGTTAATTCCTTGAAAATAAATACTGAGAGGCAGCTGTACAGTCTCCTTTTAACATCCGGCCATGTACTTAGACTAATCCTTTAAATTTTTTACAGCTTTTAGTCCTCTGAGAACTCAAAGTTCATTCACGTGTATGACCACCTTGACTCCTAAGTCATGTCTTCATCCCTACCCTCACCCAAGACAGTTGGAGAAGTGACCTCGTCACAAGCTTAAGAAACCTGTGGAGACTCAGGGATGAAACCCTGTGCCTGGCTGCCCGGGTTCCGCACTCACTGGGCTCCCCTTGGCTCACATTTCCTTCCTCTCTCAGGGCAGTTGGCGGATAGGATCTACTGACTTTCATAAAGGCCACCTGCATTGTTTATGTCTTATAGCTGGGGATAGAGGGCGAGCTGAGGCCGCTTACTCTATTGGCTTTACACAGAGGTCATTAGCAGGCCTATTAAGAGAGTTCAGTTCTGTGGGGCTGGGTGCAGCTTAGTGGTAGAGTGCTTTGATCTCCAGCACTACACGGCAGAGGAAAAATGTGCATTTCAGAGAGAGAGAGAGAAAGAAAGAGAGAGTTAAATTCTAATTCTTCCTGATACCATCCATCCCCTGAGGAATCTGCACGTATTTGTAAACAAGTTTCAACATATTTGAATATTAATTTTAAATTCTGAATCCTGTATGCACTGATGATTATATTATAATCCACTCTGTCTACACTTCCTCTGAGGGGTCAATCTGTTGTGGCCACTTGCTTAGTTAACTCCTGGCAGGGGCAGTTTCCTAAGACTGCTGGAAATGTGCTTGAATGATCCTCAGACCTCTGGTGGAGAATGAACACCTAGGCCAGAGAAGGGCTGCCTGATCCCAGAGTAGGCCACGCTGACCTGGGCCATGCCCCTGCAGCTGTCTTTATGCTTTATGAGTAAGTGCAAAGCTGATCAGGTCACAAGAGAGGGAAGACCCACTCTGAACTGAAGGGTCAGGAAAGGCCCACAGGAAACAGCTTCCCAGCTGAGATGTGGTGAATGAACCAGTCTGCTGGAGAAAGGCAGCAATCCAGGCAGGGAGAAGTGTATTGCCATGAAGTAACACCAAAGCCGAACCAAGAGACTGGCCACTGATTCTTAATGTGATAAGCAAAAGTGCTCACCCACACCTGTGGTCCTTGTATGTTTCTCCCCTGGCTCTTCTGTAAGCAACCTCACCTCCCTCCCTTCATGGAACAAAGTTTTCCCAAGAAAGGAGGAGAGAGAGAAAGAAAGGAAGAAAAAGAAAGAAAGAAAAAGAAAAGAGAGAGAGAGAGAGAAATTAAGAAATTAAGAAAGAAAGAAAGAAAGAAAGAAAGAAAGAGAAAAAAGAAAGAAAAAAGAAGAAAGAAAAAAAAAGAAAGAAAAGAAAAAGAGAGAGAAAAAATCAGCCACTCCTTTGCCTCAAGAGTACAGTGTTTACACAACCAGCGTAATTCTTTTCATTGGTAATTTTTGGCCTGGAGGTTATATTTCTTATACTCACAATGTTTTGAATATGATATTTTAAACCTAACTTAGGCCGTTTCTTCCAAAGCTACATTAATATAGTGGGAGGCTTAACAGACAAGCCAGGCAGACGTGCCTGCAAGTTCACTGCCAGCACCACAGAAATGTGAATTGTTTTGCTCTGCATATGGGGATTTAGGGTTATTGCAGAGCTTCAGATTTTTATGAGCACTTAAAATTTTGGATCTGATTGGGATCTGGGCTCACATTAACTCATTTCAAATCATTGAAATGTCCATCTTCTAGCTAAAATAAAAAAGTAATCAAACCAGAACCATGAAGATCAATGGCATGGAGGGAGAGTGCATTTTTGGACATCTTAAGAAATCATCATGAAATTACCATGGAAAATTAAGTAGCCAAAATAAACATGTTTATATGGGCCCTAAATAACGTGCTTGTATGAAATACCAGTAGGAGGCTGCACAATCTAGCAGAAGGAAGGGCAGCTCTTTAAGTGCACTTTTATCCCATTACCTGGAAGAACTGGTACTTTAGAAACTGTGAAGGCCAGGCCAGGTGCCCCAGCCTAGAGGCTGTACTGACCAACGGCAGTTTTCTGAGCCTATGGCATGTGTAGACATGCATGCAGAGGTTTGAAAGGAGCCTATATTTATTTTTCCCAGTGGGCCTTTTAATTTGGGAGTTAACAATGACAGTGATTATGCACATACCTTTCCAGATCTCCCTCTGCACTGACTTCCAGCAGCCAAGGAGGCTCAGAGCTCACAGAAAGGGAGGCCTGGCCCTTCACTGTGGAGCATTATTTCATTCTTTCTGTGTATTAAAAAAAAAGAAAGAAAAAGAAAGAAAGTTAAAACTGATACTTAGATTCTCCATAACATGGAAAGAGGCAAAATAGGAAAACAAAATCTATTTTTTTAAAAAAATGAAACAGCATTATAATCTTTCTTGTATTAAGAATATCTGAAGTTATATTCATTAATAAATTATATTGTTGTTTGCTGCTATTGAGTCAAGTCCAATTCATAGTGAACCTCATACGGTTTTCAATGGCTGATTCTGGTTTCAGGAGAGGATTGCCACATCCTTCTCCCAGTTTTGCAGTGCTGGGGATTGAACTCAGTTCCTCAGAACGTGTGGAGCAGTGGTCTACCAACTGAGCTCAACCCCAGCCCTTAATAAATTGTTGTTGTTGTTAGGTGCCATCCAGTCATGTCCAACTCATAGCGACCCTTATAGGGTTTTCAATGGCTGATTGTTTTTTTGGGATTGCCTCAGGAGTGTTGCCACATCCTTCTCCTACCTTAATAAATTATAGGGTATAAAATATCATACAGGTCAAATATAATTTTGTAAGCTTTGTTTTAACTCTTGGATTTAAAGACTATTTTTCTTTTGCTTTTAGCCCCTTCCTCCCTTTCCATTTAGCAATTTGCCTTGAAACTTTCTGCTAAGTCTTCACATGAGAAGCACTCTAACTCCTGCAATAGAATAACCAACACCAAGTATACTCTTTCCAAATAATAATGAATTCCCATATTCAGATCCTCTGTTGAATTTATATCAACACTTGCAGCATAAGATCAAGTCTAACATGACCATACTTTCTAAACATTCAAGAAGAAAAAGAAATAACTGAAAACAGGTGGAGGTGGCCCCTATGTCTTAGTCACGGCACCAGAGAGCCGAGATGCCAGGACTCTGTTGGGTGAGAAAAGGGAATGAGTTCCTGAAAGGTCTCAAGTGAACGTCAGCCCCTTCTAAGCCAGGTGGGATTTGAAGACAGAATGGGCATGATAGGTCCTCTCTCATAGGGGGACTTAGGACACTCACAAGATTTTCTAAAAACTGTAAAGGATAAAGGATATGTGAATACCCTTAACAATTTTGATAAACTGTTTCCATAGATTTTATACCAGCCTTCAGCCATGAAGGTGAAATTACAGTATTAGAATGATCTGAATTGTACAGGAAGCAGCTAAAACACCAGCAGTCTGCCAGCAAGAATGAAAGGTAATTGGTTGATTTCATTTCTTCACTTTTTCTACTCACAGACCTATAAAACCCACAGGCAGGAGGCTCAGAGATAGAAAATATATAATAGTACCCTGAAAAAGATCAAGAAATGCTTCCTTTAGGTTCTATGGTAATAGCCAAGATTTTACTTTTCTCATTACACAGATGATGGTGGTTAGTGAATATTGTGAAGAACTTTAGAAAGACTAAGCAAACCGTTACATCTATGAGTAGAAAATAGATCTGCGTACACACCCCACAAGAAGTATATGTTTCGGATGTATTTAAGAAAGCAAAAAGGCTATTATCTCAGAAAAAAAATTATAAAAAGGAAATGTCCTATCCAATGAGTGTGACTCTAAGAAGGGATATGTCAGATGGACAAAGACATGTAAAACAAGCAGCTGGCTTCAACACCAGCCCACGGGTGGGAGGACTCTGAGGAAGGTTTCAGGGCTGGAGTAAGAACACAAGCCATGCGGAGATAATAAAGATAATGATGAAAGAATGCTCAGGGTGGTGGTGACCCCGCCCATTTCTATGAAATTCCTGTGATAGTGAGTCCATGCTGACAGAGTCACTGGGCCTTTCCTAAACCCCATGTCCACCATGTACAAAATGCAAGCTCTCAAGCCAGCATCAAATTGTTTTATTATCTTCTGTTTTCAGAACTTTATATCTGGCATTAAAGGCAATTTTCTTTAAGTAGAATATTACAAGATGTTGTAATTGTGGGTATTTTTCATAGTTTAAGGTAGTTACTTTGTTATCAATTTTGTTCTCAGTGTTTAAAATGTGAGGGAAACAAGAATTATCTTCCAGACATTCCTCAGCCATGCTCAAAGTGTTTCACATCACAGGTGTTCGTCATTTGCCGGTCTCCAGCTTAACCTCCACCCATGCTATTGTCAGATGAGGCCAGGAAGGGGAATATATACCACAACTCGTTGCCCATTTCATTGTTACTTGCCAAAGGCCACCTTCTGGCCACTGGTCATCTGATGGGGAGAGAGAAACCAGCAAGCAGTCCCTCATCTCCGTTTCTGTCCTGGACCAGGACCACTGCCAGCCCTGACAGAGGAGGCACTGGGGGAAGCTTCCCTCTCCTGTGCTGCAGAAAAGTCCCTGGTGGAACAAAAAGGGCCACTCAGATTGCCTTCCCTGCAAACCCAGCAGGTACTTGGTGGACTTCTAAGTCATGGGATTTTTGTTAAAAAAAAAAAAAAAAAGTGCAGTATTCCACTTTTCTAATGTGACCTTGGTTATGTCTTTGAACTACCAAATAGTTATGAACTCCTAGGTGACCTTAATACAGGAAAATGATATTTGTTCTTTTGGAGAGAATACTTAATTAAAAACTGTCTTAAAATTCCAGTACTGAATGGACCTCAGTGAGAACACCTTGTAAGGACAAACTATGGCATATTTTTGTTTTTAATTGCCAAGGTTGAAGAATCCACAGGATTTTTAAACAATGTTTCCTTCTCTTTTTTTTTTTTTTTTTCTTTTTTTGTGATGATAGAGATTGAATCCAGGGCTTTCAGCATGGCGAGCACTCTGCCACTAAGCTATGCTGTTTCCAGTTTTGATCAGTTCTTCTATCTCTTTTTAATCTGTTTCCAGTAAAGTTATGGGGTTGTTGTTGTTGTTGTTGTTTTTGTTGTTGTTGTTTTTGCAATCCTTATACTTGAAAATGAATTTGGCCTTTTCTTTTTTGGATTAAAATAGCTATGATGAGTTCAATTCGTGCCCAATTGCAATATTCAAATTACTTTATGATTTTCTTATACAATCTTCTCAAGTTTTTACATATAACATAAAAATGGAGGATTCACACTAGGAAATTCTATGCAAAGAAAGGACTAAAACTGGTATGTAGAGATCTCCCATTTGGACAAATACATTTAGTGATAGTATTATAAAAGGCAAACTCAAGGGAAACAATATTTCAGTTCTTATAGTAGGTCAGGGGTGACTAGTGATTTCACATTGCATTCCTTATTTAACAAACTTTACTGAGCACCTATTTCATACCAGTCTGCATCCATAGCACCCTAGCATCTGATCCCACCTGATCCTGGAAGCTAAGCAGGGTCAGCTGGTTAGTCCTTGGATGGGAGACCACGTAGGAATACCAGGTGCTGCAGGGTAGGGAGAATGACCTGGCAATCCACTCTCAAAACAATCCGCCATTGAAAACCCTATGAATAGCAGAGAAGCACTGATACAGTGCCGAGTATGGCATAATGTCAGTGTTTCATTTTGTTATACATAGGGTTGCTATGAGTTGGACCCAATTCAACGGCACCTAACAACAACAACATTACATACCAAGCACCATTTGGGCAAAGAAATTAGTAGGACCCAGTTCCTACCTAGAAATAGGTTCAATTTTCTCATCAAAAATTGAAGAAGTAAATACAAAGCTTCTCCTACCCCCAAAAGGTCTAAAAAATGACAGCTATTCTTAGACATTACTAATATTACACCATATTACTTATACTGAACAGGTTGAAGATCACTAATCCCAATATATGAAATCCAAAATAACCCCAGATCTGAAACTTTTTGAGTGTCAATATCATGCTACAAGGGAAAATTCCACATTTTACCTCATGTGACAGGTTACAAACTGTATAACTAATACAGCTCATCACTGCTATAGCAGAGAAAATGACCCAAGCGAACTATGGAAGGCAGTATTTGTTGGGAGCTCATGGTTAGAGGATCAGTCCATAATGGCAAAGGACAGGCATGGCAGTGGCATGTGGTAGGGCCCATGGCAAATAACCTTACATCTTCATGATCAGGAAACAGACAGTAAAGAGATCTTACTGAAACCAGGGATCCAGGAAAAACCTCCAAAAGCCCACCCCCAGTGACTCATTTTTGCCAAGCTAGATCCCCCCTCCCCAAAGTTCCATAACATCCCAGGATAGTACCAGTAGCTGTGGACCAAACGTTCAGACCTATGACTTTTGGGGGACATTTAGAACCAACCCACAACACAATCAAACACAAGTACACTAAAAATATTGTATAAAATTATCTTTAGGCTATGTGTATAAGTCTGCAGCTGTACCACAATAGCATCCGGTCCTGTCTGATCTTAGAAGAAGCTAAGCAGGGTCGGGCCTGGTTAGCACTTCAGTGGGAGACCGCCTGGGAACACCAGGTGGTGTAGGCTTGGAAGTAAGACCTGGCAACCCACTCCCCAAAAACCAATCAGCCATTGAAAAGTCTATGAAGAGCAGAGAAGCACTGACATAGCATTAGGCATGGCACAGTGCTGGGGAGTGTTTCATCTGTTGTACATAGGGTTGCCATGAGTCAGAGCTGACTTGTTAGCCCCTAAACAACAACAGCACAGCATGTGTATAAGGTGTATATGAATCAGAAATGAATTTCATGTTTAGACTTGGGTCCCCTCCCCTAAATAACTCATTATGTATATGTAAATATTCTAAAAAAAATTCTGAAATCCAAAACACTTTTTGGTTCCAAGTATTTTGGATAAGGGATTCTTAACCTATACCATGGGCTGGGATTTAGCTCAGTTGGTATAGCGCTGCTCTGCAGTCTCTGAGGTCCCGAGTTCAATTTCCAGCACCGCAAAATCGGAGAAGGACGTGGCAACCCACTCCCAAGGCAATCCTGAAACAATCTGCCATTGAAAACCCTATGAGGGTTGCTATGAGTTGGACTCGACTCGACGGCACCTAACAACAACAACCTATACCATATTCATGTTGTATTTTAGATATATTCAATCTCACCACTGATTCAGAAAGGCAATTTACATGTTATATCTGAAAAGGAAAGCACTTATTTTAGAAGTTTATGTAGCATGTGGACTTTCCTAGTCATACAGCTGAACTCACCAGGCCTCTCTTTCTTAGGCCCAGGTCCAAGAAAGCCAAGAGAAGGTTTAGGAAAGGGAAAAGAAATCCAAGGGCCCCTGCTAGCTCTCCTCTCAATACTGTCAGCCACATCCCAGGAGAGAGGCACAGGCCTGAGCACCCCCAGGGTCATGAATCCCAAACCCAGGCTGCCAGGTCCCAGGCCCCCGACACATCCTGCCAGGGTGAGCTGTTCTGCAGGGCCTCTGTGCCATAAAGATTCCCTTGTGCCATAAAGATTCCCTTGTGCCATGCGCAGCGCAACAGTGAGCCTTAGGGAAACCACCATCACAGCCCTTCAGGACTGTGTGTCCAACCATGAACAGTCACCTCCAGTAGAAGCATAAGTGCCTGAGCAGAGACTGGCAAGGGTCTGGGGTCCTTCAACCAGGGGCTGAGCCAGGTGTGTAGTCGCTCTGCTGGACAGTGGGCACTTGGTCAGGTATGGGCTCCAACACCACCGGAGAAGAAGCGCTGTGTGGTCAGTGGGCAGATGGGATGCAGGGCAGCGCTTTGCAGTCCTGGGGATCCCCATACTGCAGAGAAGGAGCCCAGCAGAGCCAGAAACTGAGAAGGCAGCCACTCAGGAGGCCAAGGCAGGGGCACACAGGTTCAAGGCCACAGGAGCCTGGGTAGCTTAGCAACACCCTGTCTCAAGATTCAAAAAAACGAAAAAAATACAAAGGGGCCGAGGGTGCAGAGCAGTGGGGAGCACTTGCCTAGCATGGGTGAGGCCCTCCAGTCCTGTGAGGAAAAAAAAAACACCCTGCCAAGGGCTCTGCTGTGCCAGCCCAGCTGAGGGTGACCTGCTTGGCCAGTCGTGGGCCCCAAGCTGTGACAGGCACAAAGGGCATCCCCAGGCCTCAGGTTGAGCAAGTGTTTTACTTTATTACAGAATTAAAGATCAATTTCCTGTGAAAGCTATATAGCTAGCCATGGAGCACCAAAACCAGGCGAACTCAAGCAACCCTGTGAGGTATGGGTGCCAACGGCCTCTGGGACCACACAGCACCCCTTTGCCAGTCTCGTGCTCTCCAGGGGACTGTGTGCTGTCCTGTGGACTCCAGGCTTGGTCAGTTCTACCTGAAAGCCTGGAACTGGCCCTTCCAGGAGGCATAAGTCTACCCAGGATGAAATTCTTACAAGTAGGCACACAGGTGTTACTACAGAAACTTCACCCGATGATGCACTGCAAGACCTGTCCCGGGGGGACTGTGCACCAGGAAAAGAGAAAGCACCGCCAGACAGTCCTATGTGGATCTTCCATACGACGGATGCCCTGAGATGCTGGGCCCATTAGGATTAAAATCTCGAAAAAGAAACACATAATAATTGAAATTAAGTTGTTTGAATCAGGCACTTGAGTAAAAGGGGAAAGCATCAGTTCAGGAATGATTTGATGGCAGTGTATGGCGGTGTCAATGTTTTGGCTCGGAAAATGAACACTGGGACTGCTCTGCCGAGGACAGTGAGTGCATTGTTTAATATGGGCGAAAGTTACAAGGAACAGAGATTTGCAAGACTTATGCATGAAATAATTGACACAGTGTCTGCAACAATGGGCTTAAACATAAATCAGATCGTGTGCCTGGCACAGAATCAGGAAGTGTTTCTATCTGTGGTACATAGGTTCGCTATAAGTTGGACTTGACTCGACGGCACCTAACAACATGCATGAAATAAGAAATGTCCCTCTTGAAGAAAATTCAATTGAGAGGCAAATTTCTCAAAGCAATTATTAATTATAAAACACATGCAGTAGTGACGCTTTCCGTGTGCTGCTCCAGATTGGTGGTGCTGTTCCAGGGTTTGCACACAGGTGGCCCTCTCTAAGGTCCAGGCCCACAGTTGTGGGAGAAAGCTATGTGCGAGCATGACCACCTCAGACCCCGAGACTGTCTGCCCAGCCCATTGCTGCTCATCTTGCTTTTTAGGAAGAGATAAAATGTTTCATGCATCCTGTGGTCTATGAGTGCTTAAAAATGACAGTGAAGCAAAATGAATGTACCTAGACAGCATTATGTTAAATGACCTAAGTCAGACACAGAAAGACAAATTCAAGTCTGACACCATGATGAGCACCTGTCATCCCTGCAACTTGGAAGGCTGAGGGAGGGAGATTCAAAGTTTGAGGCCACTGACAAAAAAAAAAGAAAGGGTTTTTTGGTTTTTGTTTTTTGTTTTTTTTAAGGAGTTGGGCGTGCAGCTTGTTGGTAGAGCACTCACACATGGCATGTGTGAGGCTGGGGTTCAACTGCTCCCCCAGCACTGCAAATAAAAGGGAAAAAAAGACAAAGGCTATACGTTCTCACTCATGCATGGAATTTTAAGAACTTGACCTCATAGCAGTAGAGTGCAATAGTGGTGACCAGGAGCTGGGAGGGGGCAGAGGAATAAGAGAAGGTGGTTAACAGGTTCACAGGGGCATTGGAGGATAACTCCCAATGTTCTGTAATAGCTGTGTCACCAGCTGCACAGCAGAGAGGTCCAGTTCAGCATGGTTGCCTAGCCTGAGGAGTTGTCCTAGTTTGGACCTCCACTCAGGTTAAGCTGACTCCTTGGCTTTGTTACAGAAAAGAATTTCAGGATGAGCCAGAGAGAGTGAAATAAAATTACAGTTTCTTAAATCCACACTTTAGAATGCTTGTGGGCACTCAGAGAAAGAGGTGGGGGGCGAGGGAGGCATGCAGGACACAGAGAGAACTGACTAATGGAGCCAAGCACTGGAAGCCAAAAAGAGACCTACACACTTGTTCCCTCTGGTTTTATTTAACCTAGGGCACACCCCATGTGACATCAGTCTTGGGTGCCTAGCTCTGGGTATCTAGTGTGACATGAGCCTAAAAAGGCCCATCATAGGCTGAGGATGTGCCAATAAGATCAAAAGAAGTTCCATTGATGAGGTTTTTCTATTGAAGGAATTTCCCTTTAGTAAAATGAGATTATACATTGTATGGGTTTAAGAAAAGAGTCAGGAGGGTATTCCCTGGGCATGTCTCAACCACAGAGTCACAGAGAGGAAGGGAACACTTAAAGGTTACATATGTTTTTTGATCCCAAGCATCGCTTATTGCTATTTTAACATGTTCATTATTTAAAATGTCTCTCAAAAATGCCATCTCTAGGCAGATGGTCCTCACAGCAGTCTTCTTGGTAGTTGTGTCAAAGTTATCCACTTTCAGCTGGTGAGATGCAAAACCAGATTCTGGGGTGAAAGCCTTTCCCTTTCCATGTCACCCACATTTCCCTGTCTTTCTGTCCTGCCTCAGTTGTAGTTGACAGCAAGTGATTTGATATTTCAAAATAGCTAATACAGAGTCTTTTGAATGTCTCCTGCACAAAGAAATGATATGTGCTTGAGGTGATGGATATGCCAACTACCCTGCTCAGTTTGCTACATTGTGTTGTTGTTGTTGTTGTTGTTGTTGTTGTTAGGGGTGGCCAAATGGGTATCCAACTCATAGACCCTACATACAACAGGGGAAACACTATTGTCAGTGCTTCTCTGCTAGTCATGGCTGATTGTTTTAGGGGAGTGGGTTTCCGGCTCCTTCTCCCAAGCCTACAGCACCTGGTATTCACAAGCAGTCTCCCATGCAAGTACTAACCAGGCCCGACCCTGCTTAGCTTCTGAGATCTAATGACATCAGGCACCATAGTGGTACGGCTGCGGGCACTACATTGTATACTACATTGTATACATGCATTTAAATATTACACTTTGCCCCAAAATAGGTACAATTACTTTGTGTCAATTTAAAAAAATTAAATATTTAAAAAATGATGATGGGAAGGGATGATGAGGGTAGAGGTGAAGGGGGAGCTTCCAAAACATTGCCAACTACAGCCTGCCCTGAAAGGCATTTTGAATTTGACTCCTGTTTGACTTTAAATTTAGCCACCCAGGTCATGCCACTGAGAAAAGGGCACATCTGTTGTTTAACATCGTCTCAGCCCTTCATCTGTATTTCCTAGGATCTTAGCCAGGTGGGGCATCCACGAACAAGCCCAGAAATGTAAGGTCTGATGAGTGCCACTTGGGCAGGTTACATTTTTTCCTTAATTTTTATACCAGGGGCTCAGGTAAGACTAAAGTGTCCATTTTAACTGTGACTCTCTTTCTTAGGGAGTTAAATTAGTTATCTGTACATCAGTTAAGTCCAGGTTTTTAGAAAATAGAATAAGTGGCAATTTGTGAGTGCTAGTTAGTTTCCCTTTGCTAAAGATTCATTCTGCCCATGTAGACAGGGTGAATCTGAGAGAGATACTATTTTAGATTGAATATGATTTCATGACAGAACGGAGGAAAGACACTTTTCCTAAATTTCAGGCTAGAACTTGACAGCTGTGATGGCAGATGAATGCACGGAAGGACCCTAAGCCTCCCAGCAAACCCTGTGGCCAGGTCTGACAGGGCCATCCATTTGTCACAGTCCATTTTTTTTTTAATTCAAAAGTTCTAACCCTTACAAATTTCTTGGCCCATCTTCTAGGCTTTGTTAGGCTTCCTGATGTATTATCTTAAGAATCTTTTCTTCCTTAACAGTTCAGGATGCCTCTGGGGACACAGCACATGGCAGTCTGATGAGAAAGGAAAAGACATTCATTTGTAGCTGTTACAGGAATGGAACAAAAGCAGGGATAACTTAATGACAGAAGAGAAGCCAGGGGCTGGGACTAGAAGGGATATGATTGTGAGGGGAAGCTCACCCCCAGCAAAGTCCAGACAGCTGCACACAACTGCAACAGGGCCCAGGTCCTTCATCCAAAACAAGGCCAGCACCAGCTCACACAGCCTGGCAGGTCCCTGGGGACACAGGGACCTACTCATCATCCAGATGGGTCTTTAGTTAGGCTTGATTCTGGAACTCTCTAGTCCTATGTTAGCTATCTTTAGGTAATCCTGCGCCAATCTGCTAATCTATTTTCTCTCCACCATTTGGATTATAGATCAGAGACAAAGCACAATGCTTTCTGAAAGAGTTTAATTTCTAAAGCCAGACAGCAATAGCTCAAGCCTGGCATCCCAGCAACTTGGGAGGATGAGGCAGGAGGACCTCAGATTAAAGGCCAGAGGCAGCCTTTGCAATTTAGAGAGATATATATGTATGTATGTGTGTGTGTGTGTGTGTGTGTGTGTGTGTGTGTGTGTGTGTATATACATACATATATATATATATATATATATATATATATATATATATATATATATATATATATATATATATATATATATATATATATATATATATATATATATATATATATATATATATATATATATATACATACATATATATATATGTGTATTTAGTTAGTTGTTGTTGTTAGGTGCTGTCAAGTTGGGTCCTACTCATAACAACCTTCATAGGGTTTTTAATCGCTGATTCTGTTTGGGATTGCTTCCAGAGTGGATTGCCACATCCTGCTCCCAATTTCATGGTGCTGGGGATTGAACCTAAGGCCTCACAGAGTGCAGAGCAGCACTCTACCAACTGGGCTAAACCCCAGCCCATATATATAAAGGGGACTGGGTTACAATGCAATGGTAGAGCACTTGCCTAGCATGTGTGAGGCCCTGGGTTCAATCCCCAGTATTGCCAAAAATAAAAATACACACACACACACACACACACACACACACACACACACACGCACACGCACAAAATTTCCAGGGGCAGCAGCCTTGGTGATATTTCCCTTAAAGATAGCTGATGGGCCCTAAAGGAGCTGGCCTTCCGGCTATTGTTATTATCATTGTCACTGTATTTTTCTAGTCCAGTCATGTGCCCAGTGAGATCTGGCCTTTGGCAGCTGTAATCAGAGGAGACTCTTAAAACACCGGGGAAGTGCCTTCTGCAGACCCAGGAAGAGAGGTCAAGGAAGTCTGTGGATGCTCCTCTGCTGACTTCACTGCCCAATAACAGATCTGCAGCTGCCTTGTGAGCAGTGCAGTGGAGCCCCAAGAGAGACCTGCACAGAGGCAGGGAAGAAAGCTTTGTTCCCAGGCATATCCTGGGATGCCAAGTTGCAGCCTGGAATTTTTACAGCTGAGTTTTAAATCCCTGACAATGAGAGTTTATAATGGAAATGCTGCCAGACCTTTAACTCTAGCGACGCCACTATAATATTTATAAGTACCTTATACTCTTTCCAAACACATGTGCTCATTACTTATGTCTCTGCTGCTGCCTCACTTCTGGGGGAAACTCTCTGTATAAACAAAACAGACTGGATTGCTTATACTTCCAAACTCTAATTGCTCTCCATCTCTGTCTGTCAGAGGAAAGCCAGCCCCAGGCCAAGTGACGAGGCCAACCCCACAGCGCAGTGCCCAACAATACACAGACTTCCTCCTGCACATTCTGCGGCTGGAGCAGGTCAATCTGCGCATCCTTTTGTATTTGCTTCTAACTCTTCCTTTCAATTATGGACTTGAGGGGGTACTGGCTGGAGGGCCAGAGACAACCCGTGAACCTACTGGGTCTGACAGATTCTGACCGTCAGGCAGGCTTTAAGTAAACAGGAGCCAGGCGCTGCACATCAGTGAAAGGCCACTCAGAGTCCTGACAGCTTATCTGTTCCAACATAAGTAGGATTCCAGGCAAACTGATTGCTTAATAGTGATGAGGAATGACAAGGACTTCCTAACTCTTCTGTGCAAACCTCACAGTGGTTGCATGTCTGGACCCAAAGTCACACAGAGATGCTGAGCTGTGGACTCGGAAAACATGGCCTGCAGGTAAGACGAGGATAAACGGAAGGAAGCCATCCTTGCTGTGCCTCAGTCACCAGCCGCCCCTCTGCCAGGCAGAGTGCAGGGCAGTATCTTGGACAGAGGGCTCCCTCCATGCAGGCTGCTGCCCACTGAGTGGGGCTGTGGGTTTTACCCCAGACTCTCCTGTGCTTTGTGGCTATGATGGTCAGCCAGAAATGAATCAGGAGTGGGAAATGAAGACTTGTGGGTGATAATTTCATGGCCAGATGCTAAGATCTTGAAAAGAAGCAAGAGACAGTTACACCCACAAGCCCACTCCTCAGGCCTCCAGCCCAGGGACATGGCTGTGGAGTGGTGAAGGCTGGCTCCGGGGGGACAGCCATGTCCATTCCTGCCGTGCTGGATAAGCAGCAAGATGATGCACCCCTCTGCCACATAGCGTGACCACAGTTAATATCCACCCAGCAAACACCACCTCTAAACACCAGTGCAATGGCTCCCACGCTGACCCACAGCCATGTGGAAGGTGTAACACAGACTAAGCACCTCGTTCAGCAGACATTCTTCCAGGGTAAGAAATCCAAGCAAATGGCATGCAAGGAACAGAAGTGAAATGGCTCGTTAAAGTGCCATCTCTAGGATGCACAGAAGACACCAGCCAGCACTCTGCCCCCGATGTTAGTGACAGGAAGTAAGATCTTGAGCATCCTGGGCACAGGAGGAGACGGAGGCATGCCAACCTGGAGACACTGTGTCCTTGGAGTAAAGAAGCAGAGCTTTGGGGACCAGCCAGCAAGAAGCTGCCCACCACAGATGAACCTCGATCTGCTCATAGATTGAAAATACAGCTGGTCACTCACCAGGGATATCCGCAGGCTGACAATGCAGGCAAGAAATACGTCCAGGGCCCTGTGATCATCTGAAATGAAGCCTCCTTTGAGATATGGTCAGACCATCAATATTAATAGCACATTAAAGTTTCTAATGGCAAATAAAGGAAACTGGCTGGCTGGCATTTCAGTATTAGCCTAGAAAGAGAGATCACAACACACTAGTGCCATGTATTCATCGTTGCTCATAGAACCACAGGCTGGGGTATCCACTGTACACAGCCACCCTTTTCCCTAAACCTCCAGCATTGAGCTAAATCAGCTATTATTCTTGGAGCGACTACCAGGAGTGATATATCAGGGAACTTAATAAGAACAAAATGTGCTTTTGCCACTGCAAAGGAGAATAATATGATAATGCCATTCAGAGGCTCCTGAAGAAAATGTAATATGGGGCCAATACTTATAAAGATGTCTGTTTCCTCAGTGGTATAGCACTTGCGAAGCATGCAAGTATGAGGGCCTGGGTTCCACCCCCCAGTTCCACAAGGAAAAAAAATGTCTGTCTCAAGGAAAGATCATGTCAGAAGAAATGTGTGGACAAAATATTGATTTCTTCCCTTCTCCGCTGCTGCCGCTGCCGCTGCCGCTGCCACTACTACTACCACTACCACTACCACTACCACTACCACTACCACTACTACTACTACTACTACTACTTCTTCTTCTTCTTCTTCTTCTTCTTCTTCTTCTTCTTCTTCTTCTTCTTCTTCTTCCTCTTCTTCTTCTTCTTCTTTCTCCTCCTCTTCCTCCTCCTCCCTCCTCCTCCTCCTCCTCCTTCTTCTTCTTCTTCTTCTCCTCCTCCTCCTCCTCCTCCTTACCCCCCCCTTCAACGTGGACAAGTGGAAGTTGCCAAGGAACTCAGGCAGTAGCCACCTTCCAGGAACCCCAGCCTCAGCAGGTGATCTGCCTCCAGTTCCAGAGCCTTGGCGACACTAAGTTGAGCTGTGGGGCCTGTAGACCCTACACCTGCGTGAGAGCTGTCAGTGGGAAAGGAGCTGTGGATGTTGTAGCTGTTTGCATACTCACTCTGTCTACACCTGCCCTGGGACAGAGCTGTCCCTATGGGCTCTGTGGAGGCTGATTTAAGCATCATGTTTTACAATGGGTCTATATTTGCATATTTGATTTCAGATAATCCTTGAAAACAGGAAGCAAATGCTATAATTTTAAAGAACTATTTGGTAATCAACCCCTAAAAAATAATAACCCTAGATTTTTAAGTGTGTGGTGGGTGGGACCTTGGAAATTTAATGTTGAAATTCTTTTCCTGTAGTTTGTCAGCATCTACTGTGATAGACCTAAGGGGAAGATAAAGATTTAAATTTGCAAGCCTGGCCTGGTGGTGCACCCCTGTAATCTCAGGATTTCGGAGGGTGAGGCAGGAGGATCAATAAAAGTTGAAGCCCACCCTGGGCTACATAGTGAGTTCTAGACAACCTGTAGTACACAGACAGCAAGACTCTGTCTCAAAAAAATAAATAAATAAAAATTAAAGTTGCATATGCAAATAAATAATCGAAAGATGCCATAGTCCTCCTGGAGAAAAAGAAAATATGATGGAAAATCTCTCCATTCCAGTTGTGAGGACCATTGTGCAAAGGTAGACTCTAAGCAAATATAAGCATTATGCTGAGTGTGAAAGAAAAAAGCTGTAAAATAATAGAACTTGATTCTCTTTCCCAAGAAATGTGGCCACACGTTTGGTTGTGGAGAGATGAGGAGGTAATGAAGTACAGGCACACTGTTTACAGGGAACGTGACCCTGAAAAGCCAGGAAGGCCTGGGCCCAGGGCCAGAGACCCTTGCCCTCGGGGCCATTTGGCCTGTTCCTTTGGGCCTGTTCTGACCCTGCACATCATAGCAGGAGCACATGGTGGAGGGAGCCGTCCAGCTTATGGCAGCTGGGAGGAGAAAAAGAGGGGCTGGAAGAGCCAGGGAGCCTTCAAGGGTGCAAGCCCAGTGACCTGACTTATTCCCAGGAGGGCCCCATCCTAAGGGTTCTGCCACTTCTTGACAGCCCCTCGGGCTGAGGACCAAGCCTTCAGCACATGGGCATTTAGGGGGCCTGCCGGATCCCAACGGTAGCAGACACCTGTGAACCTCTCTGCCTTCCAGGACCACCGATGATAGGCATGTTCTTTCCTCCAGCCCCAGGTACTGGCACCCAGGGATGCAGGTGCACCTGTAGCGCAGCCTCCCCACCCTGAGCCTGCCCCTCAGGAGAGTGTGGCCATGTCAGAGCACAGTGGGCAAGGGCCACTCACTCTTGGAGACAGGGAGCTGAGCTGGCTTTTTTTTTTCTTCTGTGACTTACTAACCTGAATCCCTCTAAGGAATTATACCAAGCCTGTGGAAGAATTTCCACAGCTCTAACCTGGCGGTGAGTATGCATCTCGATGTACAGTCTGAACGTGATCCCTGAGGGCTCCAAGCCTCCCTGAGTACCTCTGGTGATACAGCCGCCTGCCTGGAAAACATTCTCCCCCACCCCCCACTTTGGGCTTCCTTCAGGCCCCAGTGGACCAATGACAGCCTTCAATCCAGAGTCAGATCGCAGCCTCTGAGAGCCATGCTAAAACTGACCTTATAGAGAATGCATCTCCCTCCTTGCAAAGGGTGAAAGAAAAATTATCCTAAAGATGAAAAAGAGTTATAGTCTATGTTATTCAGCTTTCAGTCACCAGGAAAAAAAAAAACCTGAGACAATTAATTTACATAGAGACAGGGTTCATTTTGGTTGATGGTTTTGGAGGTTTGGGTTCATGGTCAATGTGTTTCATGCCTGCAGACCTGTGGCAAGGCTGTGCATCATGGTGCGAGTTGTGGCTAATCAAAACCACCTACCTCACTACCAGGAAAACAAAGAGGAGGAAGGGGCTGGTCCTACTGTCCCCTCCAGGACACACCCGCAGTCTGCAGGTACCTAAAGACCTTCCATCAGGCCCCACCTCTTAAAGGTCCTATCACCTCCCAACAGAACCACCGGGAACCAAGCCTTCCACATATTGGCCTTCTGGGGATGTGCAACATCCAACTGCAGCAACATCACCCCTCCGTACCTACAGGGGTCCGATGCAAAGACCCCTGAGGGGACCAAGAGCTTCCGCTGTTCAAGCCCCTGTGTAAAACAACCTAGTATTTGCATGGAACCTACACACGTCTTCCTGTACACTTTAAGTGATCTCTGGATGACTTCTAATACCTAAAGCCATGTTAACACTACGAAAAGGGTTGATGTGTAGTTTAGACAATACTGACAGGAAAACCTCAGTACCTATTCAGTTGTGAATGTTTTTAACCTGAGACTAGTTGAATCCTTGGGCCACAGGACTGTGGATCCAGGGCCGCTTGTGCCTAGAAGGGGGCCTCTCTCCCCTGTACCCCTCAGACAGGTTCTTCCAGCCACAGTGGAGCTCCAGCACCTCAAGCAGACCTATGGCTGTGTGAAGACACAGCCTGAAAACAACTATCTTAAACAAACCAACAAACAAACACCTCAGCCCATGCCGCATCTCTGCCACCATGAGTCACTTTCCAGATTGGTCTCTGAGAGCCTGCAGTGACAGTGATGGTGGGAAGTGGGGTGGGGAAGGAAGACAATCTCCTGGGCCCCGTCAGACTGAGACATGCAGAACGGAATGTGGAAAGCCACTCATGACACTGGCCAAGGTGGAGTCACAGCAGGCCTGAGTTAGGACTCACATCAGGAGCTAACATCAGGTGATAACCCTCACCTGAGCTTCAGGAGAAAGCCTGCAGGGGGCCCTGGAATCACCTCAATGGCACATTCATGTCACTAAGGAAAAGGAAAACGAAGACACGCATGGCAAAATCACAAGGCCATGTCACAAGGAGATAGGAGTCTAGACTTCACAGGAACCAGAAGGAGGCCTTGTGCCAGACTGGAACCTGTGCAGCCCCTGGCCTCATGCAGCCCCTGTTGAGCCCCTGTCACACAGTCATCTCCCTCACTGGACCCAGGAGCAGAGGTCCGTGAGGGCCGTGCTGCTCCCACCTGCCATTTGTAGTCACTTACTTTCCATTTTTCAAAACTCCAGGCTCCCTTTCGGATCTTAAATTATTTCATCTTCATTTTCACATTTGCTCACAAAACATCCTGTTCCCAAGCAGTCTACGTGTGAAGTCACAAGGTTGCCCGGGTCCGTGCTCCACATGGCTGGGTTGACACCATCCTGAGGGAGCCAGGCCGGCATTGTTGCATATTTTTTGTATATCCTTCTCAGGCCACCAAGTGTTCCTGATTTGTAGCACTTAGTAAAAAGGTGGGATATGCTCTTTTTGCCTTTTGTTGTTAGAAAAACTCCTGATTGCTTTCTGGCTGGAAGCTGTCTTGCTAGGTGTCAGAGAACACGATTCAAATGATGAAAGCCAGCTGGGTCACTGTATGTTTGATGTGGCAAATAAGATCTACATGCTGAGGGCTGATGTCGGCCAACGGGTCACTATGGATTTGTGCACATCCTCAGCTTACTGGAAGAAATCTGCCAGCTCAAACCCTTCCCAGAGTCTGACCTATTGTTAGCCAAGAGAATAAGAAAATAGTCACCTTAATAAATGCCTTGTTGCTTAAATATTTGATATAGACATTCATCCTGACCCCTAATAATAACATCAACCATAGAAATCTGTTGTGTACTTTGCTAACTTAATAGTCTCTTCCTCGGGAACAAAAGAGGAACTGTGAGTGACAGTCCTGAGATCTTATGTCAACGTTTTATCCTTCAGCTCACTGGAAGTCCTGAGTGTGTATCTGCCTGAAGATATGTGTAAGTTGATACCACAACAGAGAAGCAAGCAAAAGTGAACTGAACAATTATCAGATCAAGGTGTTTTATTAAAAGGCCCATCCCGGTTACCAAAGAGTGCTCCTGTTGCGTACACTAAGCACCACTACCTTCCTTTTACTGACTTTAGTCACAATGTTCTTATATAGTTTTTACTTGCTTCCCACAATGTTCCAATATAATTCTTCTTACGCAAAACCACTTTGAAATCCTAAATTATCTTTATTCTGGCCAAGAACACATTGCACTTGCACTTTTCAAAAGACCACTATCTACTCCAGAGAACACCGTATGTTTTCTGGTGTGCCTTTGATGTAAGTAAAACGTAAACCCAAGGGGCCCAGCTGTTGGGGTATTGTACAGATACCCAAGGGCCATCCAGCCTTATATAATCTTACTTTGAGTCTCTGGGATGTGAATAAAGTGCTTTCTTTCTGATGTCATTTCAATAACAGTTAACAGCAACCAGTATGTAGATAAAGTTCTGTAAGCACAAACCTACCAAGGAGATACACTTTCAGTTTTGCACATGGGAAAACTCAGCTGTCATGCATAGCCAAAATTGCAAGATCAAAATTAAGCCATAGGCCATAGCATACAAAGGGAAAAAAGAAAACATACAGGCTGAGCAAGATATAAAGAACAGGAATGGAGTGTGTTTGACTGAATGAGCATGTATTTACTTATTGGATCATACCACACTGCTTTTCCTGCCTGTGCATTGAAAAGTTAGCTATGAAACTCCATAAGATGTGATCATTTGTAGTTTAAAAAACCATCTCCCTGAAACTGTACTTCCTTAAAGTTTATGGACAATCATTCAGATTTTCAAGTTTAGGTTGTTGTTGTTGTTAGGTGCCGTTGAGTCATGTCTGACTCATAGCGACCCTCAGAGGGTTTTCAATGGCTGACTGTTTCAGGATTGCCTTGGGAGTGGGTTGCCAGGCCCTTCTCCCATTTTTGCGGTGCTGGGAATTGAATTCGGGACCTCAGAGACTGCAGCACAGTGCTCTACCAACTGAGCTAAATCCCAGCCCCAAGTTTACTAATGCTATAAGTTTAGGTTAAGTATAGTAAAATGCTTTACAAAACATAAAGGCATTAGATAATTGAGGCTTTGGCTACCTCAATAGACTCCAGGATAGGGGTTAGCTCAGTTGGTAGAGTGCTGCTCTGCACTTTCTGAGGCCCTGGGTTTGATCCCAAGCACCTCAAAAATGGGAGAAGGATGTGGCAACCCACTCCTGAGATAATCAGCCATTGAAAACCCTACAAGGGTCACTATAAGTCATTCTTGACTCAACAGCACCTAACAAAAACAACAAAATAGATTCCAGGTTTTAAGCCTTGTGTCCAAAGGAGATGAATGTTGTGGATTACAGAAAGTGAGTATATTTTGTGGTGTGGTTTCCACCATACCATGAGCAATTCAGCTCCAAACATCCTTTCTCCTTCTTTAATTTCAAAAATATAACATTATGAACCTAATCAGATACAACAGTTCCTGTGCCACACTCAAATGAAGGCTTCTGAAAACACACTCAGTTGGCCCATGATACAGGCACCTTATGTACAACAGATGAAACACTATAGTCAGTGCTTCTCTGCTGTTCATAGGGTTTTCAATGGCTGATCAATTTTGGGGAGTGGGTTGCTGGGTCTATTTCGCAAGCCTACAGCACCTGGTGTTCCCAGGTGATCTCTCATCCAAGTACTAACCAGGCCCAACCCTGCTTAGCTTCTGAGATCTGACAGGATCGGATGCCACAGGGCTACAGCTGCAGGCATATATGCAAAGCATATGCAAGGCCCTGGGTTCAACTCTGAGTACTGCAAGAAATAAATAAACATGCAAATAAATAAAATGACCATAAAGATTATGGGCTTTGGAAATTACATATCACAGAAATATTAATTCCTCTATTTTTAACTGTATGGGGCTGGAATTTAGCTCAGTTGGTAGAGCGCTGCGCTGCAGTCTCTGAGGTCCGAGTTCAATTCCCAGCATCACAAAAATGGGAGAAGGGCCTGGCAATCCACTCCCAAGGCAATCCTGAAACAGCCATTGAAAACCCTGTGAGGTCGCTATGAGTTGGATACTGACTCAACGGCACCTAACAACAACAACAACAACAACAATTTTTAACTTTAGGCACCAACAAAAGTACTTAGCTTGGCTGGGAGTCAGTTTTCTCCGCTAAAAACTGAGTATTAACCATATTTCCTATTGCATGACATTGTTGCAAGGATTAAATAAGTCAGTGGAGGGAAGGCATGAGAACATTGCCCCTGACTTCTGCTGACCACCATGCTGGGCTCACAGGAGCCTCATGAAGATGAGCAAGAACCCACATGAAACATTTGAAAGAGCAAGGCTAAACTGCTCTTGTCAAGCAACAAAGACTGGCAATCCCTAAGAACCAGAAACAAGCCAAGGAGCCCTGAGCTGCCCAGCCATGGCACAGGGTGGAATCTAGGTAGAGCCCACAGAGCCCAAGGTTGAGACCAAGAAGCTGAGCTCCCAGGGAGACCAGGAAGGCCGACACTGTCAAAACTGCAGAGCAGAGAGAACTCCGGAAATCTGCAGGCAGTCCCTCTCATGTATTTAATAGAGTACTCATTAACAACCTGCGTTATGCAGATGACACCACTCTGCTTGCTGAGAGTGAAGAGGATTTAAAACATTTACTGATGAAGATCAAAGAACACAGCCTCCAGTAGGGATTGTGCTTCAACATCAACAAAACCAAAATCCTTGCAACTGGGTCAGTACACAGCTTCATGATAAATGAAGAAAAGATTGAGGTTGTCCAAGATTTTTTTACTTGGTTCTACAATCACAGAATTAGGAGTCAAGAAATCAAAAAGTGCATTGCATCAGGAAAAGCTGTGGCAAAAGACTTCTTTAAAGTGTTGAAAAGTAAAGATGTCACATTGAAGACAAAGATGCACCTGATTCATGCCAAAGTATTTTCATTTGCATAATGTGGTTGTGAAAGCTAGACATCAAATAAGGGAGACAGGAGAAGAATTGATGCTTTTGAATAATGATATTAGAGATGAATGTTGAATGGACTGCCAAAAGAACCAACCTATATGTCCTAGAAGAAGTACAACTAGAGAGCACCTTGGAAGCAAGGATGGCTAGACTGCATCTTATGTATTTTGGGCATGTTGTCAGGAGGGACCAATCCCTGGAGATGGACATCACGTTTGAGAGAGGGGCAGGTCAATGAATAAAAGGAAAACCCTCAACTAGATGGATTGACAGTGTCTACAACAATGGGCTTAAACATAAATAAGATCATGTACCTGGCATAGAATCAGGTGTATTTGATTCTGTTGTACATAGGGTTGCTATGTGTTGGACCTGACTCAATGGCACCTAACAAACAACAACAACAATAGCTGATCAGTGTGACACACCTGGGCAGATGCGCAACTCTCAAACAAGGCTGGAAATAATATCCATTCCCCCAGCCAGAGTGTGGAAGGTCATGTCCCACCATAGCATGGACAGAGCACTCAGAAGCACGTGACCTTAGAGCAGGAAGTAAGGAGCCCCCAGCAGAGCACTGCCTGGCCCACGTGACCAGGCTTAAAGGTGGTGCCCAAAGGAGTAAACTGCTTCTCAGTTACTATCTGCACCCCAGAACAAAACACAAGAATACTCGTAGACATTTAAAGGACCCCATATCCAACCAGGTAAACTTCATAATGTCTGCCATCCAATTAAAAACAGTCAGGAATGCAAAGAAGCAGGAAGACATCTCCTAATACAAGAAGTAAAATGAGCAATTGACATGGGTACTAATATCAGTGGACAAGGACATCAGAACAGTTATAATAACTGGATTCCATGTGTTTAAAAAGTTAAATAGTGATATAGAGGATATTTTTTAAAAGACCCAAGTTAAACTTTTATAAACAAAAACTATATGAGATGAAAAATGGGCTAGGAGGAATTGAGGGCAGAACAGACATTGCTGAAGAAAATATGGTTGTTAGGTGCTGTCAAGTCAGGTCCAACTCATAGCAACACTTTGTACAAGAGCACAAAACACTGCCTGACCACTGTGCCATGTCCTGCTCTATGTCAGTGCTTCTCTGTTCTTCATAGGGTTTTCAATTGATTGTTTCCAGAGTGGGTTGCCAGGTCCTTCTCCCTAGGCCACAGGTCTCCCATCTAAGGACTAACCAGGCCATCCCTACTTAGCTTCCAAGATCAGGTGGGATTGGATGCCAGGCTGCTATGGCTGCAGATGAAGAAAATATTAGTGACTTTGAAAACAGAAACGGAAATGATCCAAATCAAAACAGAGAGAAAAAACAAAAATAATAAACAGAGCAACAGTAATATGTGGGACAACTTCGAAGACCTTATCTATATATAACTAGACTTTCATGAGAAGACAGAAATAGAAAAAAATGTTTGAATAACTAAATATTTTCCAGATTTAGTGAAAATAACATACTTACGTATAGATTCAAAGAACACACAAACTTCAAGCAAAATATATATAAAGAAACTACTCCAAGTCATATCATCACCAAATTTGCATAAAATAAATGATAAAAAGTAAAATTTTTAAAGCAGCCAAAGAAAAATAAAAATGCTTCATGGAGGACCAAATATAAGTACAATGGTAGATTTTTAGCTGGGAACAGTACAGGCAAGATAATAGTGGGTTAATATCGTTAAAATACTAAAGCAACAATAAAAAGTCAACCTAGGATTCTATGTTCAGAAACAAAAACTTTCAAAGAGGAAGAGGCAATACTTTTTAAGATGAATAAGCAACAGAATTCATCACCAGCATATGCACAATATAAGAAATGATAAAAGAAGTTTTCAGGCAGCCAGTTCATCAAGAGAACATTACAGTCTTAAATATTTAAAGATGTAGTAAGAGAGCTTCAAAAATATATGAAGCAAAAACTAATATAACTGCACGATGATTCATAAAAGAAAAAAGTTAGTAAGGTCAACTTTATTAACATTAAAATCTTTTTCACTGTGGAAAAATATTGTTAAGAGAATAATAAGTCAAGCCACAGACTGGGAGGAAATATTTTCAAATTATATGTCTAATAAAGGGCTGATATTCAAAATATACAAAGAATTCTTAATTCATCAATAAATAAGTTTAAAATGGGAAAAAAACTAAACACTTCATCAAAGAGGGTAGGCTGATGGCAAATAAACACTGGAAAGATGTTCAACATCATCTTATTAGAGAAATTCACTTTAAAGCAATAGTCATACACCACCGTGTGCACATTAAAATGGTTAAAATCCATCCAAAGACAAACAATAACAATGTTCATCGAGGATGTAGAGCAACAAGAATTCCAATTCATTACTGGTGGGAAAGCAAATAACACAGCCATTTTGGAAGATGGTTTGGCAGTTCCTTGTAAAACTAAATACAGCCTTATACAATCCAGCAATTGTGCTGCTCTTAAGTTTAAAATGTATGTCCCCCCAAAAAGAGTTCATATAAATGTTTATGAAAGCTATAATTTATAGTTGCCAAAAGCTAGAAGCAATCTAGGTGTCCTTTAGTTGGTGAAGGGATAAACTGTGGTGTAAATACACAGTTGAATACTATTCAGATATAGAAAACAAAGTATTAGTTGGGCACAGTGGCCCATGCTTGTAATCCCAGTGACTCAGGAGGCAGAGGCAGGAGGATCTCAAGTTTGAGGCCAGAGGCAGCCTGTGTAACTTAGTGAGACCCTGTCTCAAAATAAAAAGTAAAAAAATGGGCTAAAGGTACAGCTCAGTGGTGGACCACTTGCAAAGTATGTGTGAGGCCCTGGGTTCAACCTCCAGTACAAAAAGAAGAAGGAGAAGAAGAAGAAGGAGGAGGAGG